>CM052809.1:15441899-15472466 GCA_028533885.1 Nasua narica | reverse complement strand
GTACAAAGAAGGGCCACATGTACCCCAATGTTCATAGCCGCAATGGCCACAATAGCCAAACTGTGGAAAGAACCAAAATGCCCTTCAACAGATGAATGGATAAGGAAGATGTGGTACATCTATACAATGGAATATTATGCCTCCATCAGAAAGGATGAATATCCAACTTTTGTATCAACATGGACAGGACTAGAAGAGACTATGCGAAGTGAAATAAGTCAAGCGGAGAGAGGCAATTATCTTATGGTCTCACTTACGTGTGGAGTATAAAGAAAATCATGGAGGGCATAGTGAGAAGGAGGGGAGGGGTGAATGGGGGGAAATCGGAGGGGGTGACGAACCAGGAGAGACTGTGGACTCTGAGCAACAAACTGAGGGTTTTGGAGGGGAGGGGGTCAGGGGGGTGGGTGAGCCTGGTGGTGGGTATCGAGAAGGGCACATATTGCATGGAGCACTGGGTGTGGTGCATGAACAATCAATCTTGTAACACTGAAAGATTAAACAAATTTGGGGAGAAAAAAAAGACTGTAACAAAAACAAAAAAAGTACATTACATAATAATCAGATCAATTGAACCAAAGGACTTATAATCATGCATGGACTCCAACAATGGGGCACCTAAATACATAAAGCAAATATTAACAGACATAAGAGGGAAAGTGGCAGTAATGCGCTCACAGGCCAGGACTTGATACACTCCACTTACATCAATGCATAGGTTATACAGAAAGAAAATCAATGAGCAGTATCCTTGAACAACACATTAGACCAGATTTACTTAAGAGATATCTACAAAACATTCCAGCCAAAAACAACAGAATACACATTCTTTTCAAGTACACAAAGAACATTCTCCAGGATAGATCACATTTTAGACCACAAAGAGTTTTAATAAATTTAGGAAGAACGAAATCATATCATGCATCTTTTCCAACCACAGCATTATGAAATTAGAAAGCAATTACAAGAAAAAAAGCTGGAAAAAATATAAACACACAGAGGCTAAACGACACACTACTAAACCACCAACAGATCAACCAAAAAAGCCAAGAGGCAGTTAAAAAATACATGGAGATAAATGAAAATGAAAGCACAAGGATCCAAAGTTTTGGGAATGTAGCAAAAGCTGTTCTAGGTGGGAAATTTTTAGTGACAGGCCTACCTCATGAAACAAGTCACAGGTAAACAATCTAACTTTCCACCCAAAAAAATTAGAAAAGAACAAACAAAATCCTAAGTTAGAAGGAAGGAAATAATAAAGATCAGAGTACAAATAAATTACAAACTTAACACCCAGTAGAAAAAGATCAATAAAACCAAGTACTGGTTCTTTGTAAAGATAAACGTAACTGAGAAACTTTTAGCCAGACTCATCAAGAAAAAAAAAAGGGGGGGGGGAGGGAGGACCTGAACAATAAAATCAGCAATTTTTAAGATTTTTTTTATTTATTTGAGATAGAGACAGTGAGAGAGAGAATGAGAGGGGAGAAGGTCAGAGGGAGAAGCAGACTCCCCATGGAGCTGGGAGCCCGATGTGGGACTCCATCCCAGGACTCCAGGATCAGGACCTAAGCTGAAGGCAGTTGCCCAACCAACTGAGCCACCCAGGCACCCTAAAATCAGCAATTAAATAGAATAACCAACACCACACACACACACATACACAAACCCACAAGGTATTATGAAAGACTACTACAGAAAATTATATGCAAACTGTACAACCTAGAAAAAGTCCATCAATTCCTAGAAACGCACAATCTTCCAACACTGCATCAGGAACAAACAGAAAATATGAACAGAGCAAATCTAAGTAGTGAAACTGAGTCAAAAAACAAAACAAACGAACAAAAAAACCCACAACCCCCCCCACCCTCACTCCCAAGGAATAGAAACCCTGGACCCGACACATTCGCAAGGAAGTTCTACCAAACATTTAAAGGAAAGTCAATACCCATTCTACTCAAAGTATTCCAAAAAAAAGAGAAAGGACAGTTTCTAAATACATTCTATGAAGCATTATCATTACACTAAAACCAGAAAAGCCACTACAAAAAAAGAAACTACAGGCCAATATCCCTGATAAATACAGCCGTCAAACTCCTCAACAAAATAATAGCAACCCACATTCAACGATACATTAAAAGGACCATTCATGGGGTGCATGGGTGGCTCAGTGGGTTAAAGCCTCTGCCTTCAGCTCGGGTCATGATCTCAGGGTCCTGGGATCCAGCCCCACATCGGGCTCTCTGCTCAGCAGGGAGCCTGCTCCCCGCCCCCCTTCTCTGCTTGCCTCTTTATCTACTTGTGATTGCTCTGTCAAATAAATAAATAAAATCTTTAAAAAAAAAAAAAGACCATTCACCACCATCAAGCAGGATTTATTTCTGGGATGCAAGGATGGTTTAATATTCACAAAATCAATGTGAGCAACTGCACTAACAAGATGAAGCACAAAAACTGTATGATCGTGACAAATGGTGCAAGAAAAATACTGAACTAAATTCAACACTTTTTCAGAACAAAAATTCCTGAGTTTGGAGAGAACCTATGTCAGTATCAAAGAGGTCATATATGAAAAAACCAGAGCTAACATCACACTCAATAAGGAAAAACAGAGAACTTTTCCTCTGAGATGAGGAATAAGGCAAGGAGATTTACTCTGGCCACTTGTATTAAACATTGTGCAGGAAGTCCTAGCCATAGCAATTACACAAGAAAAAAAAGGCACCCAAATTGGTAAGGAAGTAGAAAACTGTCAGCATTTGTAGATGACATGATACTACATATACAAAACCCTAAAGATTCCACCAAAAAACTATGGGAATAAATGAAATCAATAAAGTTGCAATTACAAAATTAATATACAAAAGGCTGTTCTGATTTTGTACCTGAGTAACAAAGTAGCAGAAAGAGAAATTAAGACAACATCTCATTTATAACTGTACCAGAAATAATAAAATACCTAGGAACAAACTTAACCAAGGAGGTTTAAGACCTGTACTCTGAAAATGATAAAACATTGAAAAAAGAAACTGAACATGACTCAAGAAATGGAAAGACATACTACACTCATGGATCAGAAAACTTAATGGTGTTAAAATACTACCCAGTATTTTATATAAAATAAATTTTATGTAAATTTAATTTTATATAAAAATTTATATAAAATACTACCATACTACACAGAACAATTTACAGATTAAATGCAATCTTTACCACAAGACCAACAGTATTTTTCACAGAGCTAGAACCGATATAGCAAAATACGTATGGAGCCACACCAGACTTTGAAGAGCCAAACCGAACTTGAAAAAGAAGAACAGAATTGGAGTTATCCATATCCTGTATTTTAAGATGCACTACAAAGCTACAATAGTTAAAACAGTATGGTACTGACACCAAAACAGACACATAGATCAATGGAACAAAAGAGAGCCCACAAATAAACCAATGATTTTATGTTCAATTAATCTAAAAAAAAAAAGGCAAGAACATGCAATAGGAAAAAGATGACATCTTCAACAAATGATGTTGTGAAACTGGACAGCTACACGCACAAGAATTTCTTACCCCATATGCAAAATAAACTGAAACTGGACTTAAATACCTAAATGTGAGATGTGAAACCAAATTCCTGGGGAAAAAAACAACAACAACAAGGCAGTCATCTGTCTGACATTTATCCTAGCAAAGTTTTTCTAGTTATGTCTCCTTGGGCAAGGGAAACAACAACAAAAATTAAACCATTAGGACATCGAAATAAAAAGTTTCTGCACAGCAAAGGACACCATCAACAAAATGAAAAGGCAGCTTACTAAATGGGAGAGGATATATGCAAGTTAAAGGGGTAACATCCAAAATATAAAGAACTTATACAGATCAACAGGAAACAAATAAAACCAACCCAATTTAAAAGAAGTAGGAGACCTGAAAAGACATGTTCCCAAAAAAGTCATACTGGTGGCCAAAAGACACATGAAAAGAACTTAACATCCCTAATCATTACAGGAATGGAAATCAAAACCACAATGAGATACCACCTTACCCTTTTGAGGATAGCTAGAATGAAAAAGATATAACAAGTGTCACTAAGAATGTGCAGAAAAAGGAACCCTCTTCAATTGGTGGGAATGTATATTGGCACAGCTGCTGTGGAAAAACAATATAGAGGTTTCTCATTAAATTAAAATTACAGATACCCTAAGATCCAGTAGTGCCACTACTGGGTATTTATCCAGCGAAAACACTAAATTGAAGAGATATAGGCACTCTTACCCTTTACTGCAGCATTATTTACAATACCCAAGACAATAAAGCAACCCAAGTGTCCATCCACAGATGAATGGATAAAGATGTGGTATATAAAACATAGTGATCCGAAGGGGAAATAGACCCACAAATACAGCAACTGATGGATGCCAGATGGGTAGAGGGAGAGCAAAATGTATAGTGGGGAGTGGGAGATATGGGCTTCCCGTTATGGAATGAGTAAGCCACAGGGATGAAAGATACACCCCTGGAAATACAGTCCAAGGTATTGTAATAGCATCGTATGAAGAGAGACAGTAGCAATATTTGTGGTGAGCACAGCATAAAATAGAGTTGTTTAATCACTATGTTGTATACCGGAAATTAACATAATATTGAATGTCAACAACACTTTAATAAAAAAAAACCAAAATACATAAGGAACACACACAATTCAACAACAAAAATAACCCCAAATAATCCAATTTTAAAACAAGCAAAAGACCTGAATAGATATGAATACATGCAACAGGCGGTCAGCAGGTACATGAAAAGGTGCTCGACATCACTCGTCATCAGGGAAATGGAAATCAAAACCACACTGAGCCATCACCTCACAAGTGCAGAATGGCTATTATAAAAATGACAAGAGATAACACGTGTCGGCAAGGTAGGAGAGAAAAGGGAGCCCTTGTGCTCTGTGGGTGGAGATGGAAATGGGCTCAAAAAATGAAAAACCCAACTAACCATGTGAGCCAGATATTTCATTTCTGCCTACATACCCAACAGAAATGAAATCACCGTCTTCAAGAAGTATCTGCACCCACCCCTCATCAGTGCAGCATCACAATAGCCAACACAGGGAACATAAGGGTCCATCGACAGATGAATGTAAAGGTATTATATATACAATGGAATATTAATTCATCCTAAAAGAAAGGGAATTCTGCCATATGCAACAATGTGGATGAAACTTGAGGTTATTATGCTAAGTAAAGTAAGTCAGACAGGAAAAAACAATATCATCTCACTCATATGTGGAATCTAAAAAAGTTGGTATCATAGAAACCAAACAGAGATCGGTTGTTGCCAGGGGTGGGGGGAAACAGGTGAAGGTGGTTAGAGTACAAACTTTCTGTTAAAAGAGAAGTCAGTCCTGGGGATGTAAGGTACTGCATAGTGATTAGAGTTAATGATAATGTGCATTTGAAAGTTTCGAAGAGTGGATTTTAAATGTTGTCACCACCCACAAAAAGTCATTATGAGAGGTGATAGGTAGGTTAGCTCACCCTACTGCAGTAATCACTTTGCAATATATAGACACATATCAAATCATTATGTTACCCTAAACTTACGTGATATGTCAGTTACATCACGCCGAAGCCAAAGAAGTTAAAAAATTTAACTCAAAAGGGTTCATAGATCTATAGGTAAAATCTAAGACTACAAAACTTCTAAGAGAAAACATTGAAGAAAACTTGTGTGGTTTTTAAAGATTTCTTACATATAAAAACATCGACAGCCCAGTCCACAAAAGAATCAACTGGTAAGTAGTAGAACTTAATCAAAATTAAACACATTGTTCTTCAAAGACACTGATTAGAAAAGGAATAATAATAATAATAAAAACCCACAACGTGGGAGAAAATCCTTGCAAATCACATAATAGAGGATCTGTATTTAGAATACATAAACAACTCTTCCAAATGAGGAATAAGAAACTCAAGTTTTTAGAAAGAAATCACTGAACAAATGCATTACTAAAAAAGCTATATAGATAGTAAGTGCATAAAACGATGCTCGTTATTATTAAGTAGGAAAAGAGAAACTAAAAGCACACTGAGATACCATGACACAACTATTAGAAAGGCTAACATTAGACTAAACAGATGGGCAAGCCATCTGGGTGTTCACCTAGGTTTCTTCTTTCAGGTGATATAAAGCAAATGTCCTGACCAAAGACTTGTACATGAATGTTCACAGGATCTTTATTTGTAGCCACACGGGAAATAGTCGGAATGTTCATGAATAGGAAAATGGGCAAAGTGCAATAGCTATACACTGGAATACTGCTCCACAAAAATGAGTTTCCTGATACATGGGACCAGGATTTATCTCCAAGTAATTATAAAAAGTATATTCACAGGGCCACCTGGGTGGCTCAGTTGGTTAAGCATCTGTCTTCAGCTCAGATCATGACCCTAGGAACCTGGGATCGAGCCCCACATGCCACTGGTCTCCCTGCTCAGCAGGGAGCCTGCTTCTCCCTCTCCCTTGCCCTCTGTCTCTCTCCCTGGCTTGTGCTCTTTCTATAAGAAATAAATAAAAATTTTTTTTAATGTATTCACAGAGTAAAAGTGTAACAAAAAAAGGAGCCTACAGTTCATGCCTGTATTTATACAGAGTCTAGAATGCAAAAAATATTGTAAAGTCATTATAAGCTGACCGCTGGTCAGTTGGTATTGGGGTCCAAGGGAAATGAAGGGACAGAATGGAGGAATCATTAAGTGGTACAAGGAAGGGTGCCTGACTGGCTCTGTCAGTAGAACACGTGACTTCTGATGTCAGGGGTTTTGAGTTCCAGCCCCATATTGGGTGTAGAGATTACTTACAAGACCAAGACAAAACAAAGTGGTACAAGGAAATGTCAGGACTAGTGGATATGATCGTTCCTTCAGTTGAGGTGACGGCTTCACAGATTTACATATTTCAAAACTTTTCAGATTGTATGGTTTAAATATGCACTCTTTTAAATAAATTACGTCTTGCTAAAGTTGTTACATTCTTTAAAATTCTGATATTAAAGTAAGAGCCACCAGGAGGAGGAGCAAGATGGCGGAGGAGTTGGAGACAGATATTATCAGATCCCAGAAGTTTGGCTAGATCATTATCAAACCATTCTAAACAGCCACGAACTCAACAGGAGATCAAAGAGAAGAACAGCATTTCCGGTACAGAAAATCGAAAACTTTCCAGAAGGTAGGACATGTGGAAAAGTGAATCCAAAGCGACAGGGAGAGAGAGCACAGTGGGAGGGGCCAGCTACCAGCAGCCACAGAGCTGCGGAGCACAGAATCGGAACTTTTAGAGTCTGCTCCCCTGAGGGACGTTGCTCCAGAGGCTAAGCGGGGGTGGAGCTGTCACGGGGACAGTGTGATTTCAGGACCCGTGGGGTCACAAAATGACCAGGTGTGTCTAAGAGTGGCAGAACTCCCAGCTATAGGACCAGGGAAGCCAACAGGAGAGAAAGAGCTGAGCAGTGGACTATCAGCTCGGGTTTAACTTAGACCGTGATTAGAGGCACAGTTGGGCCACTGCTCTTCGGGCAGGGACTCCAGAAGGGGCAGATCCGGAGAGAGCCCTTCCTTCCTCCTCCAGGAGGAGCAGCTCGGGAGCGGCAAGGGAGCGGGTGGCAGGAACCTGCTAGGTTTGGAGGCTCCAAATAGGGCCGCTTGCCAGAGATAGAAACACTCCATCACAGGCCGGCTGAGCTCGGAGTGCGGGCCGGAGACCAGGGAGACAGGAGGGACTGACCACTTTTCTCTGAGGGCATGCTGAGGAGTGGGGCCCAAGCTCTTTGCCCTGCTCCCATTGGCCAGAGATTAGGAGGCTGCCATATTCATTCCTGTTGTCCAAAGCGGTACAGAAAGCATTCAGGGAATAAAAGCTCCCAAGAGCAAAACCATGCAGATGACATAGCCCCGCCCCTGGCAAGGGCGGTACAATTCCGCCTCCAGCAAAGACTTTTAAGAATCATTGCAATGAGCCCCTCCCTCAGAAGATCAGCCAGAATATCCAGCCAAGACAGGGTTCAGCGATCAATGAGAATTGAGGAACTCCAGAGTTAGGAAAAAACAACACACAGAATTCATGGCTTTTTTTCCACAAGAACCTTTAGCCTTTCAGAGTTAGATTTCTAAATTTTTATCTTTTTCTTATTTTATTTCTCCTCTTTCCTATTTTAATTTTTTTTAAACTAGTATCTTACCAATACCTTTTAAAAAAAACCTTTTCTAATTTTCACTGTTATATTCATATTTTCTACCCTTATTGTATTTAACCTTATTTTTTGTATGTAGAGTTTTTTTCCTTTTGAAAGAATTTTAAAGAATATTGTGAAAATGTCTAAACTACCTAAAGCAACTTACACATTTAATGCAATCCCCATCAAAATACCATCAATTTAGTGCAAAGAAACAGAACAAATAATCGTAAAATTTACATGGAACCAGAAAAGACCCCGAATAGCCAGAGGAATGTTGAAAAAGAAAACCAAAGTTGGCGGTATCACAATTCCAGACTTCAAGCTCTGTTACAAAGCTGTAATCATCAAGACAGTGTGGTACTGGCACAAAAAAAGACACATAGATCAATGGAACAGAATAGAGAGCCGAGAAATGGAACTTCAACTCTATGGTCAACTAATCTTTGACAAAGCAGGAAAGAATATTCAATGGAAAAAAAAACAGTCTCTTCAACAAATGGTGTTGGAAAAACTGGACAGCCACGTGCACAAGAATGAAACTGGACCATTTCCTTACACCACACACAAAAATAGACTCAAAATGGATCAAAGACCTCAATGTGAGACAAGACTCCATCACAATTGTGGAGGAGAACACAGGAAGCAACCTCTTCGACCTTAGCTGCTGCAACTCTTCCTACAAACATCTCCAAAGGCAAGGGAAGCAAGGGCAAAAATGAACTATTGGGACTTCATCGAGATCAAAAGCTTTTGCACAGCAAAGGAAACAGTCAACAAAACCAAAAGACAACTGACAGAATGGGAGAAGATATTCGCAAATGACATATCAGATAAAGGGCTAGTATCCAAAATCTATAAAGAACTTCTCAGACTCAACGCCCAAAGAACAAAGAATCCAATCAAGAAATGGGCGGAAGATATGAACAGACATTTCTGCAAAGACGACATCCCAATGACCAACACACACATGAAAAACACTCGTTTTTTGAGTGAAAAACATCACTCGGCATCAGAGAAATACAAATCAAAACGACTGTGAGATACCACCTCACACCAGTCAGAGTAGCTAAAATTATCAAGTCAGGAAAGGACAGATGTTGGCGAGGATGCAGAGGAAGTTGGTGGGAATGCAAGCTGTTACAGCCACTCTGGAAAATAGTATGGAGGTTCCTGAAAAAGCTGAAAATAGAGCTACCCTACAACCCAGCTATCTCACTACTGGTTACTCTAAAGATACAAGTGTAGTGATCCGAAGGGGCACGTGCACTCGAATGTTTATAGCAGCAATGTCCACAATAGCTAAACTATGGAAAGAACCTATCCATCAATAGATGAATGGATAAAGATGTGTGTAAATACATACACACACACACACACACACACACACAATGGAATACCATGCAACCATCAGGAGAAACGAAATCTTGCCATTTGCGAAAACGTGGATGAAACTAGAGAGTATTATGCTAAGTGAAATAAGTCAATGAGAGAAAGATAATTATCACAGAGATCTCTCTAATTTGAGGAATTTGAGAGGCAGGGTGTGGGATAGCGTGGGGGGGAGGGAAATGAAACAAGATGGGATCAGGAAGGAAACCATAAGGGACTCCTAAACTCACAAAACAGACAGAGGGTGGCTGGGGGGTAGGCGGAGTAGGGATGGGGTGGCCTGGTTATGGACATTAGGGAGGGTATGTGCTATGGTAAGTGCTGTGAAATGTGGAAGTGTAATGTGTAAGTAAGACATGTACCCTGGGGCAAATAATACACTATATGTTAATTAAAAAAAATTAAAAAAAATAAGAGCCGCCAAAGTATTCTTGGTTGTCTGCTCATTTGGATTTAAGTTTCAATCTATTATTTAACATAATGATAATGTGTCTGGCCATATTAGGGCATATCCTTTCCCTTTCAAGTAGAATGTCTAAGGAACTGAGGTTTCATTTCTACCACATTGGAAAATGCTTATTTGAACCCTTTTAATTTTAAGTCTTTATTTCGTGTATCACAGCCTCCTTTGCTTTTTAAAACACAAAATACCGAAACCAAGAAATCTTTTCCTGTCACAGATGACACGGTGACAGGGGCACCCCAGATAATAAACTACTGTATGTGAAGTTAGCCGATACTATGGACAGGTTACTATTTGCTTTTCTGCACAAGGAATTTCAGACTGTCAGCAAAATTACATTCAATTCAAAAAGGAAATATATAATTGAAGCAATCAAAATGGGGGAAAAATGCAGACTGGCGAATACTAATCCCAGAGAAAATATTTAAGGTCATTATCATAATCAGGTATATTGGGAAGTGACAAAAAAAATCCAGCTTCTTAGCTCCAACTATAGCGGTGGCCATGTTACAATGTATGTAAATCAAACCCTCCCGCTGTAGGACTGAGAGAGAGAGAGAGAGAGAGAGAGAGAGAGAGAGAGATCACAAGTAGGCAGAGAGGCAGGCAGAGAAAGAGAGGGAAGCAGGCTCCCCACTGAGCAGAGAGCCCAATGTGGGGCTTGATCCCAGGACCCCAAGATCATGATCTAAGCCAAAGGCAGAGGCTCTAACCCACTGAGCCACCCAGGAGCCCCGGACTTACACTTTCAAAGGGATGCATTTCGGCTACTTCTCAACGAAACTGGGGGGAAGGGGAATCCAGTGCAATGGCAACACAGTGCCTACATATTTAGTAACTTTGAACTTGAGTGGTAGTACAATGCTGATTAGAAGAATAAGATAATCTTTATGCTTTTTCCCTAGTTCTAATACGCTGTTACAGCTCATAATAGGTGTCGTGTCAAAATTATGTCTTTAGATCTGAGAATACATTCCCTTCTGGAAAATCCTATTGTTCTAGGACATTTTAAAGCCCACAAATATCTTGAAGGTCATATCATTTAAATTCCTTATTTAATTACATTATTAATAAGTAACTCTGAAAAGAAATAACCAGTTATTACTGAAGATTACACAGTGGATTTAAGGTTCTTTCCTATCCCAAGGGCAGTGACTAGTAATAATTTCTTGGAGATTCTTCTCAAATTTTAACACACAAGCACACATTTAACCTACCTAATAGCATCACATGGGAACTAGAGAACTGTGATGACATGTAGTAAATCTCAGAGATAATTCTATTACTACTTAAAACCTATCTTATTTTAATATAAAGCATTTTAAATAATGGTTGCAGATACAAATTTAATAAACTCCTTTTCTTTAAAAGATTTTGTTTATTTGATAGAGAGAGCGAGAGCGAGCGCACAAGCAGGGGGAGGAACAGGCAGAGGGAGTAGGGAGCCCGATGTGGGGCTCGATCCCAGGACCCTAGAATCATGACCACAGCTGAACGCAGACCCTTAAGTGACTGAGCCCTCTGGGCATCCCAAATTTAATAAACACTCTTAAAGGCATCACCTAAATTTAACAAGTATTAACATTTTATTATCTTTTTCATTTTTGCCTGTTAAGAAAAAAATCATTTTGAGGAGCCTTTGGTATACCTTTTTTTTTTTTTTTAAGATTTTATTTATTTATGTGACAGAGAGAGATCACAAGTAGGTAGAGAGGCAGGCAGAGAGAGAGGGGGAAGCAGGTTCCCTGCTGAGCTGGAAGCCCGATGTGGGGCTCGATCCCAGGACCCCGAGATCATGACCTGAGCCGAAGGCAGAGGCTTTAATCCAGTGAGCCACACAGGCGCCCCTGATATACCTTTTCTTAATCCTAGTGACCCCCATCCATTCCTCTCTGACAGTTCTCCTAAATGTTTACTTTGCTGTTCACATTCCTATTTTTTAAGTTTTTTTTTTTAATGTATTTGACCGAGACAGCAAGAGAGGGAACACAAGCCAGGGGAGAGGGAGAAGCAGGTTTCCCGCTGAGCAGGGAGCCCAGCGCCAGGCTTGATCCCAGGACCGTGGGACCATGACCTGAGCGGAAGGCAGACGCTTAATGAATAAGCCACCCAGGTGCCCCCACATTTCTTTTTTAAAAAACTCATTACATACATGCATTTCATAAGCAACCTGTAACATCCTTTTCTGTGTAATAGAATGCTCCATACTGGAATTGTACCTGGTTGATGCAGCAGTATCTACTCAATAAAATAAATATAAGTATGAATCCACTTCACTTTTCTATACTCCTTTTACTCTGCTAAATCTCTCCTGTACTAACCTACATCGTGGAAAGATAGCAGAACTTCCTAGTCATTCGAGACTGTTACAATTTTGTTTAAAATCCTAATTTTATTCTACTTAAATAAGGAATTCCTATTTTTATAGCCCTTCATTAATATATACTTTATATACAGTAAGACGCACAAACATTAAGGATAATATTAAGGATTCCACTGTGCAATCGAATACACAATATAGCGGGTAAATTATATAAATGCATTGCTACAGATGTATCCACCCACACGCCCCCGACTCTTATCAGGGCATCAAATGTTCCGATCACTCTCAAAGTTTCCTCGTGTACCTTTCTATGCAGTATCGCTTGCCCACCACCCCAACAAAACGGAAATACTGTTCTAACTTCTATCATCGTATCTTCGCTGTGCCCATTCTGGTAACTCATAGAATTGCAATCCTACCATGTAATGTCATGTCTGGCTTCTTTCACTCCCATCACACTTTTGAAATACATCCGTATTGTTACACGGATCACCAGCTCATTCTTTTTCTTTTTAGTCCCGTTGAGTGGGATTTTGGTGTGTGAATAGTCACCATTTACCCACTCTGCTGTTGATGGGTTTGTGCTATTTCTAATTTTTGGCTCTTACGAGGAAAGCTGTCATGAACAACGTTCACAGTCTTTTTGCAGACATCTGCATTCAATTTTCGTGAGTAGATGCCAACCCATAAAACTGCTGACTCACAGAATACTATAGGTTTGACTTCGCTATAAACTGCCAAACACTTTGAAAGGAGTTGTCACGTTTTACGCTCTCAACCCAGTGATATACGAGGATTCCAGTTACCATATTAACGTCAACACTTCGTACGGTCCTCTTTTTTTTTTTTTTTTTGCTCCATTCTGTTAGGTGGGTGCAAAGTATCTTATTGTAGCCATTTCCTATAATTTTAAGTGGAAAAACCAACATGGGTAGCCATTACCCTTGCTCCTGGCACGCACTAAGTAAATCTAGAAGGGTGCCCAACAATCTGAGTGTGCTGATGGTCCTTTCGTGAGGACGGATGAGCCCCCAATTCATTGGGATCCTAGTGTGGCAAGCAGACTTTTCACCCTGCAACCTTTAATTCCTTTTCAGAGAAATTATACACTGCAAGTGTATTATGTATCAAAAAATTAATTTTTCGAATCACCCACTGTCAACCTCCACTGTCAACCTCCACCCCACTTCCAGCCCAGACTAGGCTTGTGAGTTGGGGGATCCTTAGGGTATGGTCAGGTGAGTTTCTAGCAACCGCCACCTCCTTCCTCTTCTCAGCTCTACCTCTTCTCATACACCCGAGGACATGAGAGAGGGAGAGAAAGGCACACACTGATCCATCTGGCTCTGAGTGTATCTTCCTCCTTTGGGAGTATTGCAGCTTCTCTAACATGGCCAGCCTTTGACATGCTCTTTGTGGTAGGTCCAACATGGAAGGCTGGATCCCATGTGGAAGGTTTCCTTCCGAGCTGGAGAATGAGGAATGGGCAGACCCTCTGCTGTACTGTTCTGAGATAGGGAACATCCAAGGCCGGCCTGCCCTCTTTCAACCGCCCTCAACTCTGATCCCTGAGGTGGGGGCAGGGCCACAAACTGTAGCCTTTCATTCGGGGCCTTTCTGTGGTTTCCATCAAGTTGGCTCAGGCCCAGCTCCCTTCTGCAGCATCCCCTGACCTGTGCGATGCTCACGCATCTGGAAGGGATAGAGGGTGCTCACCTCTGTCCGCGCCCTACCCTACCCTCTCCGACCAAGGCTCTCCCCATCCCTGCTCAGCAAGTTACGAGTGCTGAGTCCACAGGGATTTTAGGAGACATTCAATATGGGAATAAGCTAACACACCCTCTCCTTCCTGCAGGCACTGTGGAACTCTAGGAGTACGTGCCTGAGAACGCTTCACCCTTGGATCCCCAGTCAAAGAGGGGAGGAGTGTGCCAAGGAAAGAAAAGGAAGGGGAGAAAAAAAAAACCCTGCCAGGGCCCTCCTCTAGGTACATGTCTCGGAGCTCCGTCAATTTCTTTCCCGTGACATCACCAAAGATCTTATATAAAATGCCTGCGTTAGCTGTTCTAGGGCCAGTGCTGCTAATCCTTACTAATCCTTGTCGCCGGGTGTCTAACCCGTGGAGAGCACTGCTGCATGTGTGCCTGCGTTGGAGTGTAGCCGAGCAACCCATTGAGAGAGGCCTTTCTGGTCCAGTGGCTCCCAAATTCTAACACGTGCACACAAAAACGCGGCATCGTGTTAAAATGCTAACTCAGATTCAGAAAGTCTGAGGGAGGTTTAAAATTCCGCACTAAGGAAATATTTTTAATGGTGTAGAATATGCGTAACATACAGTTGGCCACGTTAACCATTTTTAAGCACACGACTGAATAGCATGAAAGGTGTCCCACCACTGCGCAACCATAACCCCCAATCCAGCTCCAGAACTCTTTTCAACCCGCAAAACTGAAACTCCGTACGCGAGAAACCATCACTTCCTACTCCCCTGGCCACCAGCTTTCTGCTTTCTGTCTCTGTGAATTTGAGAATTTGACTACTGCAGCTACCCTCTCGTAGGTGCGATTATACAGTATTTGTCCTTTTCTGACAGGCATATTTCACTTAGTAAAATATCCTCATGGTTCATCCCTGTTGTGCCCCAGGTTAGAATTTTTTTTTCCAACTGAGGTTAGTATTTGATTAGGCAGACTCCGTAGGGTACAGTGACCGCCCGGAAGTGGGTGGGCGTCTTTTCCACGGACTGCCTGAATACAACAGAAGGCAGAAAAGGGAGAAATTCGCCCCTTTTTGCCCCTGCTTCGCTGTTTGAGCTGGGACGTGTTATCTCATCTTCTATGGAGACAAGGATTTCCACCATGGGCTCTCATGGTTCTGAATTACACCAGGGGACTTCCTGGGACTCCACCTTACAGATGGCAGGTGGTGGGACTGGTTCGCCTCCATCAGCTAGAATCAATTCCTCACAATCCATCTCCTTTTGTTCTTTTATCTGGAAACTTCTACAGGTTTCTTCTGTGGAGGAATCCTCACCAACACAGTCGTTACTCTATTTTTTGCCTTTTGGAGGAAATGCCATACCGTTTCCCACAGTGGCTATCCCCTTCCATAATCCCAAAGCAGAGCACGCATTCCAGTTCCTCCACGTCCCTGCCAGTGCCGGTTATTTTAGGTTTTGATTTTGTAGTGGCCATCCGAATGCATGTGAGGGGACATCTCATTGTGGTTGTAAAAATCACATCAATAATCACTGCTGTCGGCCATCGTTTCAAGTACTTATTGGCCATTGGTATATTTTCTTTGGAAAAATGTTCAAGTTCTTTTCCAGTTTCAATAGGCTTGTTTGATTCTGTGGTGGTATATATATATATATGGATATTAACTCTTAACAGATAGGATTTGCCAATATTCTCACTCACTCTGTGGATTGCCTTTTTTTTTTTTTTTAAAGATTTTATTTATTTGACAGAGAGAGAGAAAGTAAGAGAGAGCATGAGAGGAGGGGAGATCAAAGGGAGAAGCAGACTCCCCGTGGAGCTGGGAGCCCAATGTGGGAACTCAATCCCAGAACTCAAGGATCATGACCTGAGCCGAAGGCAGTTGCTCAACCAACTGAGTCACCCAGGTGCCCATGGGTTGCCCTTTCTACTGAGAACACATCTCGCAGATGTGTTTAATGTTGATATACCCCAATTTTATTTTTTCTTTTGTTGCCCTTGCTTGTAGTATCATATATTAGAAATCAGTGCCCAATCCAATGTTGTGATCATTTTCCCTATGCCTTTTTTTTTTTTTTAAAGATTTTACTTACTGTAGAAAGAAAGCATGTGCATGAGCTGGGATAGGAGCAGAGGAGCAGGGAGAGGAAGAAAACAATCTCGAGCAGACTTCATGCGGAGTATGGAGTTCCATGGGGGCTCGATTCCACAACCCTGAGATCATGACCTGGGCCAAAACCAAGAGTTAGAGGCTCAACCCAATGAGCCATCCAGGGGCCCTATCCTATGTCTTCTTCTAAGAGCTGTTTTTTTTTTTTTTTTTTTTTTTTTAAGATTTTATTTATTTATTTGAGAGAGAGAGAGACAGAGACAGAGACAGAGATCACAAGTAGGCCGAGAGGGCAGGCAGAGAGAGAGAGGCAAGGCCAGGAGCCCCTAGGAGTTTTTAATTTTACCTCTTACTTTTAGGTCTTTGATTCTGATTTGACTTAAATGTCGTATATCGTTTAAGATACGGGTCTAGCTTTATTCTTTTACATGTGAATATCTAGTTTTCTCACCTGTATTTGTTGAAAAGATTTTTTGAAAAAGATTTTTATTTCTCCGCTAATGATCTTGATACTGTTGGTGGAAATCAATCAACTATACACGTGAGGGTTCATTTACAAGCTCTTTATTTTATTATTATTATTTTTTTAAGATTTTTATTTATTTATTAGAGAGCGAGAGACTGAGAATGAGAGGGGAGAAGGTCAGAGGGAGAAGCAGACTTCCCGCAGAGCCGGGAGTCCGATATGGGACTCGATCCCGGGACTCCGGGATCATGACCTGAGCCGAAGGCAGTTGCTTAACCAACTGAGCCACCCAGGTGCCCTACAAACTCTTTATTTATACCATCAGTCTATAGGTCTGTTGCTGTGCCAATACTACAGTTTTTTCGATTACCGTAGATTTGGAATAAGCTTTGAAATCAGGAAGTATACCAACTTCAACTTCGTTCTTCGTTTTCAAGATTGTTTGGCTAGGGGCGCCTGGGTAGCTCAGTCGGTTAACCAGCTGCCTTTAGCTCAGGTCATGATCTCAGGGTCCTGGGATCGAGCCTCGCTTGGGGCTCTCTGCTCGGCAGGGAGCCTGCTTCCCCCTCTCCCTCTGCCTCCTTCTCTGCCTACTTGTGATCTCTTTCGCTCTGTCAAATAAATAAAATCTTTTAAAGAAATGTTTTTTTAAAAAGATTGTTCTATTTTATGGATCCTTTGAAATCTGTTATGAATTTTGGGATATATTTTCCTATTTCCAGGAAAAAAGATCATTGGGATTTTGATAGGAATTGTATTGTAGAGCACTTTTCGTGGTACTGGTATCTTCGGAATACTACAGTTAGTAAATAGGTCTTTGCCTTTATTGATGTCCTCTTTTCTTCGAGCAGTACTTTATAGTTTTGTAGTGTAACTCTTTTGCCTCCGTCGTTCCATTTTTTCCTAAATATCGTGTGTTTGTTTTTACTGTAAATGGTACTGTCCTCTTTATTTGCTTTTTCATCATTAATTGTTGGTGTATAGCAACACAACTCATTTTGCCTCTACATTTCGTATACTTCATTTGGCTGAATTCGTTCATTAGTTCTAATAGTGTTGCAAAGAATTTTTTGAGTTTTCTATACATAAGTTCAGGTCAAGTATGAAAAACAATACTTTTACTTCTGGCAAGAACTTCCAGACCCATATTGAATAGAAGTGGTGAAAGCGGGCATCCTTTTCTTGCTCCCGATCTTAGAAGAAAAACTCTTAATCTTTCACCACTGAATATGACATTTTAGCTTGAGGTTTTCATTAAAGGGCTTAAAAAAAACTTTTTATTTGAGAGGGAGAAAGCATGAGCAGGAAGGGGGGGGGGTTGGAAGGGCAAGAGGGAAAGGAAGAAGAGGGCTCCCCTGATGGGCTCTCTACCCCAGGCTCAACCCCAGGACCCTGGGATCATGACCAGAGCCAAAGGCAGATGCTTACCTGACTGAGCCACCCAGGAGTCCCTACTTAAGGGCTTCTTTATGTTGAGATAGTTTAATTCGGTTCCTAGCATGTTGTTTTTGTCACAAAGGGGTGTTGAATTTTGTCAATGGCTTTTTCTGCATCGAGACGTGGTGTATACAGTATTACATAGATTCGTTTTTACATGCTGAACCATCATTTCAAAAATAAATCCCATTTGGTCATTGTTTAAAATCCCTTTAATGTATTGTTAAATTCTGTTCACTAGTGACTAAGGATTTTTGTGTCAATGCTTTTCTGGGATATTGGTTTACAGTTTTCTTGGAATGTCTTTGTGGGGCGTAGGTATCAGGTTTATGCTGTCTCACTCAATGAACTTACCACCTACTTTTTTTTTTTTTTTTTTTTAGCAATTTGCCGGTCATTGCTCTTAATTCTTTAAATATTTGATAAATTCACTAGTGAAGTCATTTGGCTCTCAATTTTTCATTAGCTTCAATATCATTACTAATCATAGTTATACTCATTTCTTTCTGGTACGTGATTTTGTCTAGATAGGTTGTGTATTTCTAGGAATTTCTGTCTCTTAGCTTATTCGACTTATTTGTGCAGAATTATTTCTGCACAAAGATACAAAATACTGTCTCACCTACCTTTTATTTATATAAATGTCCCTTCTTTCATTTCTGGTTTTATGTATGACTTTTTTACCTCTTCATCTTGCCCCCCGTTTCTCAATTTTAGTCATTTTTTCAAGTTTGCAAACATTGTTTGCAAATTTTTCTCCCATTCTACATGTTTACTTTGTACTTTTTTTCTGTTTTCTTTTGCTTTAACGAAACTTTCTAGTTTTTTACTTTGTTGCTAATGCTTTATGCCTCATATCCAAATAATCATTACCAAGACCCACAGCAACGAATTTCATTCCTAGGTCTTTGTCTAGGAGTTTTTTAAGTCTTTGTTTCTAAGGAGTGGCATGAGCTACAGCTCCATTTTTATTCTTTTTCATGTGAGTTTGATTTCCCCAGCACCATTTATTGAAGAGACTTTTTTTCTCCACTGAGTTTTTTCTTGACTCCCAAATATTGGTTAACTGTATATGCCTGGGTTAATTTCTGGGCTCTCCATTCTTTTCCATTGGTGTACTTGTCTGTTTTTATGCCAATACTGTATCGTCTTGATCAATATTCCTTACTGTATATAGCAGAAAATCAGGGAGTACAAGGTGTTCTGCTTCGTATTATCTTCTTTGTATTATTATATATGGATTCTGCTTTGTATTACTAATTATATCTGGACTACATGTGGCTATTCCTGGTCATTTGTAGTTCCATATAAGTTTTAGAAATCTTCTCTCAACTTCCGTTAAAAAAAAATGCCATTGGAGGCAGGGCAGGGGGTCATGGGCGGCGGGGGGGGGGGGGGTGTGGAGGGAAATGAAACAAGACGGGATCAGGAAAGAGACAGACCATAAGGGACTCCTAAACCCACCACACAAACTGAGGGTGGCTTGGGGGTATGGGGGGTAGGGATAGGGTGGCTGGGTTATGGACACTGCGGAGGGTATGTGCTATGGTAAGTGCTGTGAAATGTGTAAGCCTGATGATTCACAGACCCGTACCCTGGGACAAATAATACATTATATGTTAATAAAATTAAAAAAAAAAACACCATTGTAATCTTGACAGACATTGCATCAACTCTACAGATAGCTTCTAACAGTATTGCCTTTTTTTTTTTTTTTTTAAGATTTTACTTATTTGAGCGAGAGAGAACACAAACTGGGGAGAGAGACAAAGGCAAAGTGAAAAGCAGACTCCCTGCTGAGCAGAGTGGCGGATGCACGGCTCAATCCTAGGACTTGGGATCCAGACGTGAGCCAAAAGCAGACACTTAAACGACCGAGCCGCCCAGACATTTTAGTATTACCTTTTCCAATCCATAAACACGTATGCCTTTCTGTCTTCTCCAATTTCCTTCATCATTGTTTTGTTTCTGATCTTAAAAGAAAACCTTTTGCTCTTTTACCACTGAGCCTGATGTAAGTTGTGACCTTATCATATACACCCTTTGCATTGTTCAGTTATGTTCCTGCTAGCCTGCTTTGACCATACTTTTTTTTCATAAATGAACATTCGATTTCATCAAATGCTTTCTTACCCCTACTGAGAGGTTCATGTGATTCTTTACTTTCTATTACTGTGGTCCAACACACTGATTTGTCAATTTTGAACCATCTTTGCATCCTTGTGATAAATCCCACTTGATCATGGTGAGTGATGCTTTTACTAAGTTGCCTAATTTGGTTTGCTAGTATTTCACTGAAAATTTTCGCATTTATATTCATCAGAGATATTGGTCTGTAGTTTTCTTTTCTAGTACGGTCCTTTTTTGGTTTTGAGGTCAGGATGCCAGCCTTATTATTATGAGTTTGAATCCCTCCCTCTCAGATTTTTTCCAAGAGTTTGAGAAGGACTGGGTTAATTCTTTACATGTTTGCTGAAATTCACTAGTGAGGGTAACTAACCTTGGGTTTTTCTTTGTGAGGCATTTTTTTTTAATTACTGATTCAGTCTCTTTACTAGTAATTGGTCTGTATAGTTTTTCCATTTCTTCCTGATTCGGTCCTGGTAAATTATGTATTCCTAACAATTTTTATATTTCCTTCTAGGTTGTCCAGTTTATTGGCCTAGAGTTGTTCATACCAACCCCTTATTATCCTTTTTATTTCTGTGCTGTTTGTTAACTTCTATTTTTTTCTCTTTTTCGTGGTTACCCTACCTGAGAACTTACCAATTTTATCTTTTCAAAGAAACAACTCTTAGTTTAATCCTGTCTAGTATTTTTCTCCTTGATTCAGTTGTGTTCTTAATCTTTACTCTTTCTTTCCTTACGCTAACTCTGGGCTTGATTTACTCTAGCTCTGCTAGTATTTGAAGGTGTAGAGTTTGGTTGTTTATTTGGGATCTTTCTTGTTTTGTAACGTTGGTATTACTGCTACAGACTTTCCTTCTAGGATTGCTTTTGCTCCATCTTAAAAATTCCTTTAGGGGAGCCGGGATGGCTCACTGGGTTAAAGCCTCTGCCTTCAGCTCAGATCATGATCTCAGGGTCCTGGGATCGAGCCCCGCATCCAGCTCTCTGCTCAGTGGGGAGCCCGCTTCCCTCCCCCTCTCTCTCTCTGCCTGCCTCTCTGCCTACTTGGGACCTCTCTCTCTCTGCCCAATAAAAATAAATAATTATAAATAAATACTTAAAGTCTTTAAAAAACAATTCTGGTACGTTGTTTTCCTGTTCAGTATCTCAGGAGCTTTATTTCCCCTTTAATTTCTTCTTCAATTTGTTCAATGTTTAGGTAACTATTGTTTAATTTTCCGTGAGTTGATGAATTTTCCAGGTTTCCTTTTGTTATGAATTTCAAGTTTAACGCCATTGTGATCAGAGGAAATACTTGGTATGTATGATTTCAATCTTTCTGAATTTCCTAAGATTTGTTTGGTGGTTTCATGTAGGATTTTTCTAGAAAATGTTCCATGTATGCTTGACAATGATGTATATTTCATTGTTGGATAGAAGGTCCTGTATACACCCATTAGGTCCATTGGATCTTTAGTGTTGTTCAAAATCAGTGTTTCCTTATTGTCTGGATGATCTATCCATTTTTTAGTGGGTATTGAAGACCTCAACTATGTTTGCATTACTGTTTATTACTCTTCTTGGCTCAGTTATTTTCTGCTTTATCTATTTATGTCTCTGACATCTGGTGCATAAATATTTACAACTGTTTTATCATCTTGATGGACTGGACCCTTTAATATTATCTAAGGACCTTCCTTGCCTCATTTTACCATTTGTATTTTGTGTGATGTAAGTATAGCTACCCCTGATTATTTTTGCTACCATTTTCTTGACATGACTTTTTCTAATCCTTCACTCTCAATCTATGTGTGTCTTTTAAAGCTAAAGTGATTCTCTTGTAGGGATAATATCATGCCTTTTTTTTTTTTTTAAATCCAGCCAGCCATTCTATGTGTTTTGACTGGATAATTTCATCTGTTTAGGCTTGAAGTAATTATTCATAGGTAGGGACTTAGTATGGGCATTTGGATAATTTTTTTCTGTTTTTTTTTCTAAATCCATTGTTCCTTGGTTCTTGTCTGTTGTCCTTTTTCATGTTTTGATGTCTTTCGGTGCAAGTATGCTTTAACGTCTTTACACATTATAAACATATTCTTTGATGTAATATTTTCCCTTGTGCTTACCGTGAGATTCACATAAAATCTTACAATTATAACACTATTTTCCTATGACAACTTATCTTCAGAATATTTCCTAAACCTTACGCTTTTACTCCTGCATTAGATTTTTCTAAATCAAGTTTTGACCTTGGTCTCAGAGTCTTACACTAATAGTGAAAAATACACATTAATTTGTTCAGAAATTTTATGTAATCTTAAGTTATAATACATATCCTATTTCTACCCTAAGAGATTTAATTTCCCGTTCTTTTAAAAAAAATATTTAAATTGCCCTTTTTATCTTAGAGCTAGCTTTAACATACACTTGCATTCTAAAAAAAAAAAAAAAAAGATACACTTGCATTCTGCTTTAGTATGTTCCATTTTAACTGTACATCCACCAAAGCTCTTCAGTTAGGATTACCCATTTAGTATTTAAACCTTGATCACCTCTCATTCAGTTTGACTTTTTGTATCAAGCAATAAGCTATATTGAGAAAAAGACGAGGACGTGGATCCCACACCAAAAGGGATGGTCATCTAAACAGACACATACACAACTCAGCATTCTACAAGGTGTACCTTGGATTTACTGCTACAACTCATTGTTAAAGTTTTTTTACTTTTCCATTTTTGACTTAATTCTTACTTTAAGTTCAATTAGCCAACTTCTAGTGTATCATTAGTTTCAGACGCAAAGTTAAATAATTCAGCAGTTGTGTTTAACACCCAGTGTTCATCCCATCATGTGTCTTCCTTAATGCCCATCACCCAGTTACCCCATTTCCCCCCCACCTCTCCTCCAGCAGCCCTCAGTTTGTTTCCTAGAGCTCAGAGT
Organism: Nasua narica; assembly: GCA_028533885.1. NCBI lineage: Eukaryota > Metazoa > Chordata > Mammalia > Carnivora > Procyonidae > Nasua > Nasua narica. The sequence goes on along the minus strand of CM052809.1, from coordinate 15,449,278 downwards.
CTCTCGTGGTTCGTCTCCCTCTCTGATGGTACCAACTATCGTAATGATACTCAGAGGAGAGGAGTATTTCAGAGCAGCAAGGTCACAGAGGAGGTAGCATTTCAACAGACCATGAAAGATTCAAACAAACCTCAAGAACACCTTTTTATTGATCGTTCCCTGTAAGATTACTGTTCTTTCTTGCCAAGTGCCCAGAAGTTGCTGTTAATGCATTTATTGTAAATTTTCTATATTTCCACATCGAGCAAAATCTTTTGTGTGTAAATGTATGCAGTACCAAAAAAAAAAAAAAAAAAAAAAGGAAGGTCATGATAATGAGATTTTAAGGAATCACAGGTGTAATATGCTGATTAACATTATATAATTTTGTTTTCGGTCCTCGAAAGACATATCAAATAGACAAGTCCTAAAAACATAATTCATTCAATGGAGGATGAACTAGATGAAAGCACACCCATACTATTTCATAGTCGGTATGTAAAACAAAGTGTCAGATAGCCTAGATCCTAATAGTAGTGAGAACTTAAAATATAGCACGTTAGTTGCGGAAAAACTCATAATCAGATAGTATCAATGACAAAAACTCATCATCATACTTTGAGGTTGGGATCAAATAAATTCCCTAAGAGAAATCCTCCAAACTTGCATTGTACAGATCAGGGGAATCATTATATGGTAGAGTTGTAGGTCATGATTTTAAGTAACAACTCTGCCACTTAACCTTTTAGCACCTCTGCTTTCTCAACTGTCCAAATGGCAATGACCCCGACCACATCCCCTTCAAAGGAGTTATTATATGCTGTAACCACCACCTCTGTTGGGTGAACGTATTTTATAAAACATGATTCAGTTACCAAATATAGTTGTTACTGGTCAGGTATACCTTAAGCCAGATTGAATTTTTCAGGCATATCCTACAGAACAAATGCTGGCAACAATTCTGTGTAGAAAAAATTGAGGGGGGCTCCTGGGTGGCTCAGTTGGTTCAGTTTCTGACTCTTGCTTTTGGCTCAAGCCATGACCTCAGGGTCATCATGAGATCGAGGACCCAGTAGCCTCCTCACTCCGCAAGGGGTCTGCTTGGGATGATCTCCCTCCCTCTCCCTCTGCTTTTCCCTTTGGCTCTCTCTCAATAAGTAAATAAAATACTAAAAAACAAGAGACAAAAAAGAAAAAGGGAAGGAAAGAAGTTGAGGAGTATATTCCATACAGTCGACTACCTGTGGGATCTCAGAAATTTTCTACTCAGCTAAGGCTCTGTTTCGTCATCTGGGAAGGAGGGATCCTACTAACATCTCCCTCCTACAACATTGTGTGGATTAAATAAATACCACATGTGACGTGCTTGGCACAATCCCTTGCATGTGCTCTGACTAAATGGCAGCTCACATTATTACATTCCTGATATTCCGAAAGCAATGACAGAGTCCCTGTTTCACATTTATGTGTCCCCAACTTTCCATACATTGTGCGCCTAGTCTGAACAAGTCCTAAGTAGCTGAAACACGGTGTTGTGAAACTCGCAGTTCCATTAAAACATTTTTCCCTGGCATTATGCATTTAGAGCTTTTCCTAACAAGTCTCATTAAAAATCTAATTCTATTCTACATACTGATTTCCTCTCCTTGAAACAACTTTTTTCCCTTTTATAATCCATCAACTTCCTGTGTCCAAGGATGTCAATACTTGGAATGTCAATAGAAGCACCACCTTTGCTCCTAACATATGGTTTGAAGGAGTATTCAGGTCAGTCCTGACTGACAGAATAACAAAATAAAGAAAGAAAGGCCTATTGAAGGTTAACCAAGCTATAACTATTCCAAAAGAAATAAAGTCAGTTCAGTAAATGTCATACCATAGGCCAAAATAAATCCCACCAGGGAAAAAAAGAGTTTAAAAAAAAAAAAAAACAAAACCAAAAAACCTCAGGGTGCTAGAGGACTTTGAAAACATAAAAGAATCCCTTAAGGAAAGGATTGATAGATTTAATTTCTTCAAGTCAAAAAACATACATAAAACTAAAGGGAAAGCAACAAACTAGGGAAAATATTTGCAACACAGATGAAAGGTTTATGTCTTTATTATAGAAGGAAATAATTAGAGTTGTGTGTAAGGATGTATATGAAAGGATTTTATAATAGTGATAAATTAGACAATTCAGATTATAAAACGGGAAGAGTTTATGCAATGGCCAAACTATGAAGTGTCTACACTCATTACAAAATTATGTTGTAAAAAGAGTACTTTAAAAATGGTAACTTAAAATATATTTCTAAGTAAAGCACTTAGAAACATTAAAAATGTTCAGTTGTTTAAATGACAATTACAACGCTATTTTTAATATGATAAAAAGTATGTATTTTGACTAAATATGAGTGATAGTGGAAGATGGGCATTCCAACTTCTCTTTTGCTTTTTGTTTTCCAAAATTCCAACACAACATATAGATTTTTAACCAAAACCTTGATAAATATTATTTTAGAAACAAACCATCAACAGATTGAAAGTAAATGACAGCTGGGAAAACCTTGTGACATTTTACAAAAATTCAACATTTTTACCTTGGTGCTGCCTCACCTTTTCTGAGATAAAGCTCACAGTTACATTTTTACCTACAACACTTGAATAAAGAGGTCACAAATACTATATTTATTGATAGATGCCACTGAAAAAAAAAAACCTCATTGATACAAGGGTCCAACCATAGAGTTAAATACATTTAAGCCCATTCCAAAGATAAAATAATGTGCATCTCTGAAATAAGTTTTAAAGAGTAACATTATCGAGGAAACTTGTACTTGTGTCTGAAATGCTTCAAAATACATCTTTCTTCCAATACCACCTTTTCCAAAGGCCTTCCCTGATCAAACCACTTAGAATCATAATCCCTATTCATCTGTGTGTTGCCTACAGTTGCTCCCTTCCCAAGTAAGGATATGCACACGTGAAGGGATGGAAAAAGATGTTCCAAAAGAAAGCTGTTACAGCTATACTTAAACAAAATAGAATTTAAATGAAAGGCTGTAATAAGAGATAAACAAGGGCATTATGCAATGATAAGGGGGCCAATCCCAGAAGACGATATAACATTTGTAAATTTTTATTCAACATAGGAGCACCAAGAAGTCTAGTGAAAATACTAACTCACCTAAGAATAGATAGCTTTAGAGTAATAGTGGGGGATTTTAATGCCCCCTTATATCAATGAAAGATCATCCAGACCAAAAGAAAAAAAAAAAACAAAAAAGAAAAACAATAAAGAAACATTGGCTTTAGATGACATATTAGACCAGATAGACTTCTCATACACACCATTCCATCCAAAAGCATCAGGATACACTTTCTTCCCAAGTACATATAGATCTTCCATTAGGGTACGTGTACACACACACATACACATCTTAATCTACAAACAGAAATCCTCTGAAACCCTATCAGCATCTTTTCTAGCCACAATGGTAAGAAACCAGAAATCAATTTAAACAAAACTAGAAAATTACAAGTATGTGCAGGTTAAACAACATGCTACTGAACAACCAAGGTCAAAGAAGAAATCACAAAGATTAAAAAATAACTTGAGGAAAATGAAAATGGAAACATGACAGGCCAAAACTTTTGAGATGGATCAAAAGCAGTTGTGAGAGGGAAGGTGGTAGCAGTAAATCACTTATGTCAAAAAGAAGAAAAATCTCTAACAACTGAAATTTATACCTTCAGCAACTAGAGAAAGAACAAGTGAAGTTCAAAGTTAGAAAAAGTAACAAAAAAGTTCAGAGCCGAAAAATTTAAATAGAGAGTAAAAAAATCAAACGGTAGGAAAGAACAATCAAACTAAAAGCTGGCTCTTTGAAAAGGTAAAATTAGCAAACCTTTAGCTAGACTCATCAAAAAAAGTCTGACTTAAAATCAGAAATCAAAGAGGAGACATGACCACTGATAGAGAAACAGAAAACATCTTCAGAGGCTGCTATGTGTCGATATATACCAACAAATTGGACAACCTAAAAGAAACTGAAGAATTCCTAGAGACATACTACCAAGACAGAATCATAGAAACAACAACAAACAAAACAAAAAAACCAAGACCCAGAGTAGAACAACTACTAGTAAAGACAATGAATACATAATCCTAAACCTCCCAATAAGTCAAAGACCAGGAGCAGATAGCTTCACTGATGAATTCTACTACATATTCAAAGAATACCAATACTTCTCGAACTGTTCCAAAACAAAAAAAAAAAAAAGAAAAGAAAAAAGAAGGAACACGTCCAAACTTTCTGAGGCCAGCATTACCCTGATGCCAAAACCAGACAGGTACCCCACAAGAAAAGAAAATTACAAGGAATCCTTGGTCAACAGATATAAAAACACTAAAAACAATTAGCAAACCAAATTCAATATTAAATATATAATACACCATGATCAACTAGGATTTATTGCAGGGATATAAGGATGGTTCAACATCCACAAATTAATGTGACCCAACACATTCACCAAATAAAGGATGAAAGTCCTATGATCAGCAGGGAGCCTGCTTCCCTGTCTCCCTCTGCCTGCCTCTCTGCCTACTTGTGATGTCTGTCAAATAAATAAATAAAATCTAAAAAAAAAAAAAAAAAGGAATAAACAAAATTATCCCTCCATGAAGATCATACTATATAGGGAGAACCCTCATTATTTCACAAAAAACAAATGTTAGAAATCAGCAACAAATTCAGTAAAACTGCGAGATACAAAAATACACAAAAAACGGCTTGTGTTGCTGTAAACTATTAATAAACTACTAAAGAAATGAAGAAAATAAACTTATTCATAATTACATCAAAAAGAATTAAGAAACCTAGAAGTTTAATCCATAAGGTAAAAGACGTTATGCTGAAACTTTAAGATATTCATGAAAAAATTAAAAAATGAAAGATACCATTAAGTGGTGAGATATTCCATGCTTATGGATTCACAGAGCATTGTTAGAATGTCTATACTACCCAAAGCAATCTACAAATTCCGAGCAATCACTATCGAGATTCCAACGACACAAAAGAAGAAAGGGGGGGCAGGAGGTGACGCCTCGCTGGCTCTGTCAGTACGGCATGTGATTCCTGATGTCGGGGTTCTGAGTTCAAGCCCCATATTGGGCATAAAGCTTACGTAAAAAAATTTTTTTTCGAAGGGGCATTTTTCACACTAACAGAATAAACAACCCTATAATTTATATGGATCCTCAAATGACTCCAAATAGCTAAAGCAATCTTTGGAAAGAACAGCAAAGCTGGAAACATCATTCTCCATGATTTCAAACCGTAGAGCAAAGCTCCAGTACACACATAGATGAATGGAAAGGAACAAGAGAGCCTAGAAATAAACCCATGCATCTATGGTCATTTAATTCACGACAAAGGAGTCAATAATACACAAGGAGGAAAGAATGATCTTTTGAATAAATACTGTTGGGAAAACTGAACAGCCACAAGCAAAAGAAGCAAACTGGACCACTTTCATACACCATGGAGAAAAATAACTCAAGGTGGATTAAAGACTTGAATGCAAGCCTGACACCATAAAACTCCCAGAAGACAACGGGATAAATTCCTTGACATTGGTCCCGGCAATCAATTTTTAAGTTTGGTACTAAAGTAAAGGCAACAAAAGTCAAAATAAGTACGTGGGACTACATCCAACTAAAAGGCGTCTACACAGCAAAGGAAACCAACAAAATGAAATGGCAACCTCTCAATAGGAGAAGATATGTGCCAATCAAGTATCTGTTGAGGGTCTAGTATCTAGAACATAAGGAGACTTCAACTTAACAGCAAAAAGAAAAAAAAAATTCCAAACACAACAATTAAAAAAAGGGCTGAAAATCTGAATAGCCATTTTTTCCCAGGAAGACAGATAGTTGGCCAACAAGTAAATAAGAAGGTGCTCAACGTCACTCATCATCAGGGAAATGCCAATCAGAACTGCCATATAATGCAACTATCTGTCTTCTGTTTATTTTTTGTTTCAAGATTTTATTTAGTTGACAGCGAGAGACACAGTGAGAGAGGAAACACAAGTTGGGGGGGGGGTGGGAGAAGAGGCTTCCCACCGAGCATGCAGCCCAATGCGAGGCTCGATCTCAGGGTCCTGGGATCATGACCCTGATTTGCAACAACATGGATGGTCTCTGAGGTCATTATGCTAAGCCAAGTCAAGCAGATGAATATCACATTATCTTACTTTTATGTGGAATTAAAGAAAAAAGGAAATGGAAAAATGGTATTTTCGTGTGTTCATAGATACAAAGAGAGGTAGAGAGGTAGGTGAAATGGTTCAAGGGGGTCAGAAGGCACAAATTTCTTGGGGATGAAATATAGGACACGGTGAATATAATTAATGCTGTATCGCATATAGCAAAGTCCTTCAAAGTCCTTATCAAGCACACAAAAATTTTTCTCTATGTATAGTGACAAATCTTAACGCGACTTACTCTGATCATTGTTGTACACCGTAAGTTAATGTTACATGTGAATTTTATCTCCAATTTTAAAAATCAAGGATCCCACTGAAAATAAAACTATTTCTCTTCTCAATTAAAAAAAAATGGGATGCCCTCCTTTCTCTCCTAGCCTCTCTGACCTTCTTAGTCAACCTGCATTATTTTTCTACACCCTTAATACCTTTTACTATATGACACCATTTTCCTTTTATTAAGATTATTGTCTATTTGTGCATAGAATATTGGTGACCATGTACTAAGAATTTGGTCAGTGCACTTATTTATATATTATACATATATAAATATATTTATGTAGTCAATGAATGACTATATAAATAGATACGTTTTTAAAAAGACCAAAAATTACACTAAACTAACTGTAGCTCTTTTTACATGAGTGTGGTGATTATTTTTCTTTATAAATCCCTAGATTGTACTAGTTTTCTACAATCAACCCAGGTAACTTCTCTAACAAGAAAAACTCTGCCCGTAAGTATGTTAAAGGAATGTTAAGATAGGTGTCTCGGTAGAGCTTTCACCCCTGAATGCTTGCTTCTAAATATCCTCTATCTTCCAAAGACCTCCAGTCTTTGGAAACACTACCGTCCTTCTCATCAACCTGTCTCACGAGTTTAGAATCCTTCAGAGTCTTAGAACACTGAAAAAGTAAAAAAAAAAAAAAAAAAAAAAAAAAAGATCCTTCAGAGTCAAGAAATCTTTCTTCCTAAGTGACTTTGTTCTGCTTACCACTGGCCAGGTTACATGGTGTCTGCTCTTCTACTGTCAGTCAGGAAGGCATGTGTTGAAGAGAAGAGGATACTGATGTAGTGAAGATAAGGAAAACCAAGTTAGGGGTGACTGGGTGGCTCAGACAGTTAAGTTTCTGCTTTCAGGTTAGGTC
>CM052809.1:15431389-15441799 GCA_028533885.1 Nasua narica | reverse complement strand
GGGGAGAAAGAGGGAGGGAGGGGGAGAAAGAGGGAGGGAGGGGGAGAAAGAGGGAGGGAGGGGGAGAAAGAGGGAGGGAGGGGGAGAAAGAGGGAGGGACGGAGGGGGACGGAGAAAGAAAGAAAAAAAAGGAAAGTAGGAGAGAAAAAAAGGAAAGACAGCATCATTACCAGCTTATATTCTTTGATGTGCTAGTCCCCAGCATCAGTGATTTGCATACGGGTGACTGTGACAGGGTCCCTGCCCTCAAGGGTTCATTAATCTAGCGAGGGAGCTCCAAGGCCCAACTTTATGCCTCAGCTCCTCCCCGAAACTCAGCAGCCATTTTTGACTATCGTGCTTTTTAGTAGCTGTGTGAAGAGGGGAGCTGCTGGGGATATCCTGGAGAGTTTTATTTTATTGGATATTCTTTTTTGAGGCAAAAGAAAAAAAGAGGGTTCAAACCGAACATTTAGGATAGTAACCTCTTACATTGTAGCTGTGTCACGGGCAAGTGGATACGGTGTGAACTTGCACTCATTCTGGCTCTGCCGGGATATTAGTCGTGTCTAAGAGAATCAACATACATTTGCCAGAAGACCAAGAACCATGCTAGCCATTTGAGGATAATACAATGATGAACAATTCCAATCTCTTTATTGGGGATAGTGGTGGGGAATCATCAAGCGCCAACTCTAACCGTATCAAATCAAGGCTCCTTAAAAAAAAAAAAAAAAAAAAAAAAAAAAACCAAACCAAACAAAAACCCCCAAGGCCCCTTGAGCTCAGCATGGAGAAAGGATTAGACAAGCTCTATCTCCTGGTGACAGATGCTGGAGAATTTTCAGTCTCAGATAAAGGAAAACGGAAAACCTCAAATTATTTGGGTTTCGTTCTCCTGCCCCGACCGAGTCCACTTTGTTAGTATGTAAAATGGCTGCGTTTATTTTTCTTAGCAGGTTTTGTCCCGGATTTGCTATCTTCCCCCTATTCATAGGTACTTAAGTTTTATACACAAGTTAATCCAATCACTTCTGCGGACTCAATCTTCTTAGTCTCAATATCCTAATGATTGATGATACATGAAAAAATAGCTTTTGCTGAGAAAGTAAAAACTGCCTACTAATTAGTTCATAGAAGCTACACCCCTTTTTTTTTCTTTCTTTTTTTTTTTTTTTTTTTAATAAGGTAGAGGTGTCTCTGTTTCGGTGAAATACAGAAATTCACATTCTGGAAAAGGCCAAACTTTGGCAACAGTACAACTATCAGTAGTCGCCAGGGCTGGGGATGGGAAGAAGTCAATAGACACAGCTCAGAGGATTCTTAGAGCAGAGAAAATACTTAGTGTAATACTCTAATGGAAATATGTCATGGTCCATAACGTCCATACAATCCAAACGTTTAGATTATTCAACAGTAAGAGTGAACCCTAAGGAAAACTATGGACGTGGGGTGACTATGATCTGTCAATGGAGGTTTATCTCTGGTTTCAAAGAAAAAAAGGCACCACTGGCGTGAGTGGGGCTGATCATGAGGGAAGCTATGCATGTGTGGGGATAGGAGGTATTTGGAAAGTGTCCCATCCCCTTCCTCCTTCTTCATTTTGTTTTAAGCCTAAAATTGCTGTAGAAGAAAGAGGGAAGGGGAGGGAAGAGGAAAGGGAAAAGAGGGGGAAGAAACTCTTGAAGTTTGTACTTCAATTATAGGCCACTTCATCTGGCCAGCGGAGTCTCCTAGGAAGGGAGCTATCAATTACAAGGGCTAATTAAATGATATTAAATCTAATCAACAGCTTTCCTTCACTAAGCAGATACTGTGACATGATGATCATTAGCCTGATGTGGTGGTCCCTGTGTTATCCAACTTTCCAGGCTTCTATCTTCCTTGTTACCAGAGCTCACCTCCCTAGAGAGGCCTTCGATACTCACTAGGTTCCCCAACCTTCCTTATAGCTAGAGCAGGCTCGAAGACCCAAGGGGATCAGAAAAGTAGCAGTCTGCTGAGTGGATTCTGGGGAAGATTTTCCTCACTAACAAATGGGCACTTAATGTGATAGTTATTTTTCTCCCCAATTTGTATTTAAATTCTAGCTAACATGTAATGCTTTTGTCAGAAGTAAAAATCAGTAATTCATGACCTGCATGAATAATGTTATTGTTATTAATACACACACCTTTTTCTGCCTTGTGTGTGGATGTAGTATCTGGAGCCATGGCAGCCTTCTTGAGACTGGAAGATAAAGCCAACATATGGAACACATTGTGGCAGAAAAATGCCGAAAATCTGGCCTTCTGAGGACATCTCTAAATCCTGCAGTCACCTTCTGAGTATCCATGACAATCAATGTGCTTGCTGCTAATGACCTTCTACCAACTATTGTTATAAAAAGACAAAACGTGTGACACATTAGTGTCCTTTGGCCAACACACTGCAAGACTAAACACCCTTTGTATATCATTTCCCTACTGATAAAATGAGGCATTTTCATTGAGAAAGCACTTTGGTCCAGGTCTCTGATTCTGTGTTGACAGTTGTATCAAGGGCTCTATCCCCCATGAATCAGAGATAAGCCTGGAAGAAGTTTATTATCAAGTGCTCTTGGGAGGAGGGATGGGACAGACACACGATCAGCCAGAGGGGGATCAAGAGCTCCAAGGCCATCTCAATGGAAGCTTCACCTGGAATGAAGTAAAAAACTGGGCTATATTACCCCACATCGGTGTATAACTTGAGGAGGCCAACCCAGAAACAGCATGCTACCTTGGGTCAAGTGCCTCCCTCTCCAACTCCTGTAAGGGTTGGTGGCAGAGATTTCAGTGGGGAGCACCCCCGACAGCTGGAGAAGATGCTTTCATGCCTGAACAAGGTCTGAGGAGTGCATCATGGCATCAAGCATGAAGGGGATCAAAGGTTTTAACTGTGTAAACCCATTCATTATCTTTTGTCCATTTAACCACTTAATTAAAAAAAAAACTCGGTGTGGAAAATTTCAAACCTCCTTCAAAGTTGAGAGAACTGTTTAGCGAACTCTCCTCTATCCATCCCCCAACCTCCATCCTCTGCCTCATCCTGTCACTCTTGTTTCATGTGTCGTCCCCCCCCCCCCATCTTTCTGGTCCCCACCCCCCGCTGGTGTCTTTTAAGCAAACTCAAAATACGGTAATAACTTACGGTTAATTAAACTCAACATAACATAGGGCATCCATATGTGTCTCTCATCTTAGAGGATTTTGCTATAACATTTTAAATCATAGTAGTAGCAACACATAGCCTTTCTCCCTCTGCTCTATGAGTTCATTGCAAGGGCTTCTCACTGGAGAGGTAAGTTCGCTCCTACCAGTTTTCACCTACCCACTACTCCGACCCTCACCCCTTCCATTCTGTAGTAGGAAACCACAAAGTGTAGAACAGTGTTTTAGAGGGGGAACAGTGGATCCCCTGACTAGCTAAGCCAATTAAAGGTCCCTAGTGAGAACTAGGTTTTGCCACTAGTGTTCACACTAACAATGGCAGGTCAAGCAGCATTAGCTGGTAAATGATGATTTTTGTGGTTCCCAAGGTCAATAGATCCATGTTTAAAAATAGGGTTTGTTTTAGCTATGCTCTCACTTTTTAAAAATTCTTTCACGTAATAGCCCTGTTCAATCATTCTCATTTCCAAACAACCATATCCACTGACACTCCTAATAAAATGAAGGGCCTTAGTCCTACTGCCATAAAAGGGATCCCAGCCCAAAAGGGATTCACTAACAAAACGCAAGGCTTGATTCCTCTTTAAAGTCAGCCAGAGCATGTAGCCAGAAACACACCAGGGACAAGTTCGGATTGAACCTATCTGCTGCCCTCGGTGTTATCTCAGGAATTCACGGGAGGGCTCTGTTACCTACAGCATTTTTCAGAGCACGCGTCTTTAGCTCAGGGTTGTTTACTCCCCTGTGGAAAGCCTGACTGCACAGCTAGACCAACGTTTTTGACGTCCTAAGTGACTGCTGAGAAGCATGAAGGCCTGAGACACTGGCTTTTACCATTGACGGTCGCATCATGTTTATTCAATTCCTCGACAGTTGGTCCCTATTTTTGGAGTGCACCGCATGCTGCGGACCGAACACAGAGCATGTGCACAAAGGCAGACCCGATGAGGACGAGAGCCTCATCTCGTCCTGACCTAAAAAAGCTGATGATTCCATCATGAGGAAAAGAGAGGCAGGCGTGGCAATCTAATGAGCACAATTACTTTGAGGCAGAAAAATAAAGTGGCTGTATCATTTTTGTAGCTACAAAATCCAGAGGCCTACTTATGGCCAAGGGTCCCTAGGAACCAGGTGAAAACTGGGAGTCTCCAACTATCACCTTGAAGAATCGCCTTCAAATTCAGTTTTCTCTCTTTCTGGCTGAAAAGTCACTGGGGTAATGAATTCAAGATTTAAAACTCAAAGGCTACAGGATAAATCTGGCAAGTGAAACACCAAGCATGTACACTGGTTTCAGGATCCTCATGAAAGGCTTTTTATCTGAGATAGACGTTTCCAGATCACACTAAGGAAAATAGTTATTATTTTTTTTTTTTAAGTAAGTCTTCTCAGGTTCAGTATCATTGGGACTGGGTCAACTCTGGTGAAATTATTTTGCTTCTACGAAATAAAGACTTGGAACATTAGACAGAAAAAGTCTAAGAAAACTAATGGCAGACCAAACCCGCCGATGTAACTAAGTTATACATCATGATCAAGTTGAGGTTTTTTTCTACATTGCAATGTTATTTTAACGTTAGAAAATCAACTACAGAAATTCATCACACTAACAGGCAAAAGCCATGTGATTATCTCAGTAATGAAAAAATGTTGAACAAAATTGAATATATAGTCATAATAAAAACATCTTACCCAAGAAGGAATAGAGCTATACTTACTGACCACTGATAAAGGGTTCTACAGACAACATTACATGTAATGGTGAAATGTTGAGAGCATTCCTTTTAAAGTCAGAAGACAAAGTTGCCTGCTATTATTAATTCTATTCAAACTTTTTCCAATTAAGGCAAGAAAAATAAGTGTAAGAATGAGAAAGAAAACTATTTTCCCACATAAAATGACTATGTAAAGGAAAATAAAATAATAAGATAAAGAATTTCTGGTTTTCAGGGCACCTGGGTGGCTCAGTTGGTTGGGTGACTGCCTTTGGCTCAGGTCATGATCCAGAGTCCCAGGATCGAGTCCCATATCGGGCTCCCAGCTCTGCTGGAAGTCTCCTTCTCCCTCTGACCTTCTCCCCTCTCTTTCTCTCTCTCTTTCTCTCTCTCTCAAATAAATTAAAAAAAAATCTTAAAAAAAAAAAAAAAAAGAATTTCTGGTTTTCAGATACAAAAAACAAAAAGGACAAAAAAAAAAAATCACTTGCTTTTCTTTACTCCAAAGAAGTTACCTTTTTTAGTATCACTGATGTATCATCAAAAATATTAATATTCTAGGAATAAATTTAAGAAAAGAGGTTTACAATTTATATGCAAATTACAAACCTTTTTTGAAATACATTAGACAAACTTCAATCAAATCATATACCATGTTCATGGATCGAAAGGTTCAACATCATAAAGGCATCAGTCAGGTTTCCCCAAATGAGATTTAGATTCACCAAGATTCCAATAAAAAACGCTGAAGGTTTTTTTTTTTTTCCATGAAACATGTTGATTTTAGCATTACTGAGAATTATCAAGGGGTCAACCAGAAATTTAATAGATATCACTATTTATAATGAACGTGTAATAGTTGATTCAGTATGTTATCATATTAGGTAAAGAGAAATTCATTAAAGGAATAAAACAGAGAGCCCAGGAAACACACACACATACACACACACACACACACACACACAGTTTTTGATGGTAGCCATTGCATCTCAGGCACTTTAATAAAAGTTATGGAGACAACCAGAGATCCACGTGGTCAAGAATGAAATTGGGTTTTTACCTCATACCACATATGAACATCAGTTCCAGGTGGGTGGGAGACTTAAATGTACAAAGTCATAAAATGGTTGGAAAATATGAGACTCTCTTCCTAACCTATAATAAAGGAGAGTTTCCTTAAATAAGACTGAAAAACAAACAATCCCAAACCCAACTCTCAAAAAAGACTGATAGAGGAAACTACCTCAAACTACGCAACAGCAAAGAACAACAACAAACCCAAACCCAACTGTAAAAAAGACTGATGGAGGAACCTCAGTTCGTCAAAATTTACCACGAAGGCAGCGAAATGACATACCACAAATCAAGAGAAAATATTTGCGAAATACATGACACAAAAGCGGAAATGGGCAACAGAAAACAGGCCCTTCAAAGAAGAGGAAATCCAGATGGCTGACAAAAAGATACGCAACCTCAGGAGAAACTGGAGAAATCCAAGTCAAAATCACTATAAGGATCCCTTTTCTTACCACTCGACTGGCAAAAACAAAAGCAAATATCTACCAATAGGAGCTATGAGCAGAGATAGGCACAATTTCCACACACATTGTTATTGAGAGTGAATTCGCACAGCCCGTATGGAAAGCAGCTAGGCACTACACTAAAGATGCACATATATCCCTGTTACCCAGCAATTCCACTCACGGCAATAAATCCCCAGGCTTAGAAAATTCCAGACAACCTAGCAGGAGAAATGGATACAAACATTCCTAACTGCACTACTGTTAACAGAAGCAATTCAGAGTCAACTAGATGCCCATTGGTGACAGAATGGAAGAGTGAATTAGATCATGTTACATGCAGCAGAATCAAGGACTCCTAGCTACGTAATGCTACTTGAAAACAAGCCACGAGGAGTATGGTTAGTACGGTTTTATGTCTATAAAGCTCAGAAACATGAACAATTCCGAAAACCGCATTTTTACAGGTGGAAGCGCATAGTAAATTCACTTAATAGTAATAAACTACGAAATGGGAATTCTGGGTAGGAGAGGATGGGGACCATGCAGGGACACTAGATGAGGGGGAGGGCAAGTTCAAAGATCTTTCAAGGACCTAGTTATGATACCCTGGTTCTTTATTCACACTCTGTATTCACTGTACATTGTCCTTTATACCCTAAATATAGTCTGAATTTTAGTCCGAATAATTACTATCAGTTTAATAAATGCTAAGTTTTTTTTTTTTTAAATGCTAAGTTTTTAAACAGAGAAATACTGATCTGTGGCAATCTTTATATTGACTAAATCTAATTTGTGCTGTTTAAAAGAATACTTTGCTATAGTAATCATCTCCTGACAATAATAGTGGCAAAGAAGTCAGGAATAAATCCTCGTTATCCCAATAAACATGACAGAAAATCTTCAAAAAGGAACTTCAGGCAGAGGAGAGGAGAGAAAAGAAAATAACCACTGGCCTACATGAAACCTTTGGAAAAGAAGTTACGGAGACACACATTCCCCGCCCCCCAGCCAAGAGCAGCTGAAATTCCATGATAAGGCTGTAAATTCTCTTCCCTGGCTGGGAGTTTTGTGTAAACACTCCAAGCACAGGAGGGACCACAGACAGAGAAATAGCTGGGCTCTAGCTGCTTCTCCTCTAGGGGAATGCTCATTATCAACTGTTGAATCACAAAACCCAAACTCTATCCAGGGTGGTGTGCCTCAGCAGGGAGGGAGACTGGTGGGTGCAGGGGCGCTTCCTGCGGGGCGGTGGGGAACCAAGTGCCAGGCCAGGAAGGAGGCAAGTGGGAAGGTCCTACCCTACGGTGGGCAGCTTGAGTATGGCCTCAAGACCTTGGACCCAGGGGTCGGCCTCCAGGGCCCCGCGTACCTGGCTGCTCACCACCGTGGCATCGCTTGCAACTTACAGACTCTACTTCCTTCTGGGAGCTGTGGCTGATCCGGATGGAGCACCCTCCTGGTCCCCCACCTAACCGACCTCCATGAACAAAACCCAGACAACTTCCAGAATGGCTCCCCAGCTGCCACGTGGGGAATTAAAACAACAACAACAACAACAACAAAATACCGACTCTACACGATGCTGATGGATTCTTATTTCCACATTCATGGAGGGAGATGAAGGCCCATCTTGCAATTAATCGGGGCGCCTGGCGATCTGGGATGGAGAATGAATCCCACCACCGTGCTCAGTAAAGGAAAACTGTGTGCAGCCTGGGGATGGGGAGCAGCCCCCAACTTCTCAGATAGCAGTTGGCCAGCTCAACTCAGCCTGTCAGCTCCAGCACTTAGACCTGATGGATACGTATTTTTGTTTGGAGAGGAAAAAAAAAATAATCCATTCTACCATTAATGACTCCTTGAGTAGCAGTTCAAACATTTTCTTTTCTATCCACAATAAAACACGATCCAGAAAGGTTTTCACAGTTTCTCAGTAATTCCTTTATGTACAATACAATGAACTAATTTTAAGTCGGTCGTATTACGATTTTAATTGGTGCAACTACTACAATTAAGGCGGAGAACATTTCTAACACCCCCAGAAGCTTTCCTGCTCCTTCTCAGCACCTCGCTACCCTCCCCTGTTGTCAGGCCAACTCTGATCTGCCTTCTGTCGCTACAAATTACTTTTGCCAATTTCAAACACGTTAAATCAGCCCGTGTATTTTTACTTCAGGGTTTCCTTCATTCTGACAAACTCATTTCTGGGGTATTTATGTTAATTGTCATTGCTCAAAATGGCAAGACTTCATTGTGTTCCCCCTGCCCCAAGCTGGTGTTTCCAATTTTAATATATGGGGTCTGGAAGGGAGCACTCCAGGTCTGGTTTTCAACCTAAGATCCAGAAAAGTTTATGATTTCCCAATTCAAGTGAAAGGCGGGGCGCCTGGGTGGCTCAGTGGGTTCAAGCCCCTGCCTTCGGCTCAGGTCATGATCTCAAGGTCCTGGGATCGAGCCCCGCATCGGGCTCTCTGCTCAGCGGGGAGCCTGCTTCTTTCTCTCTGCCTGCCTCTCGGTCTACTTGCGATCTTTTTCTCCTTCTCTCTCTCTCAAATAAATAAGTAAAATCTTAAAAAAAAAAAAAAAAAAAGTGAAAGGCTACCAGACCCACGTAGGGATATTTAAAAAAACACACACTGAAACAACCAAAAGTCCATCATATCTGCTCCATGGGAGCTCAGTGGACAAAGTTACCCATCTCATGGCCATGGCTAGTTCCAAGTGCCAGCTTCTGGGGGAATGTAACGAGACCTACGTACAATATCCACATATAGAAAGAAGAAAATGCTGACAGACCAGACAACTGGGGACCTGTGACAAATAAAAGGCTGCCAACTGAAGTTACCTATGAAAATTTCCTCTCTGTCCAGTCACTGGTGGGAGCCACAGAGGAGGGTGGTTTCTCTGTCCTTCTAAAATGTATTCCGAGAGGCAGGACAAGTTGGGGTAATTTAATTCTATTGCATGGATCACCTACTGTGCCTAGAGCAGGTAGAACAAAGTCTCTGCAGAGTCAACAACATGGAAGTCCCCTCACGTCAGAGTTGTGTCTTCCCCTGCATAACGCACTGAGGGATTCGGGAGCCAACTGGTCTTTCCGTACCACTGCCTCCTTTTTCTCTGAACCTTCCAGGCCATTAGCTTTGCAGGTTTTTGAGAGGCTCCAAGTCACAGGACCCAAAGACCTGATCCACCACGGCAGAGAAGAATATGGGCTGTTTTCCTGCCTTCTATTTTTGTTAACCTCGTATCTATGTTAACGGCAATTAAAGTCTGTTGCCCTTGCTTATCTCTGTTGGCTAATGTATTTAATTCCACTGCTCCCCAAAGGGAATAATCCCCAATCTCAAGCCTGTGCTGTATTAAAGACCCGCGAACGCTTAATCAGAGCAAACAGAGGATTTGGTTTGTATCAACAGCCAAAGCTCATGTCTTTTATGTCCAGAAAGCAGGACTCAAAGAACGTAACGACGATAAATCATTCCAAGAAACAGCATAACATAAATGTTGTATGTTTATTTAAAACTTCATACAATCATTTGTCTGGAGCTACAGCCCAGCTTCGAAAAGTGACTTGCTATAATGAGGTTCGGAGGCCAGCAGCGTTCAAGAGCCAAAGACACATTGCCTCCTCCCCCAGACTGGCTTACGGGGAAGATGGTAAGCTCCTAAGTACAACACACGCATCCAAGAGGATAATGCAACTTTAGCACTGAGCTTAGCTTTTATTTTTTTCTTAAGTAGTTCTTTGTTCAAGTATCAAGTTACACAAAATCTAAGATGGTTTTGAGGAGAGTAAAAGGATGGGATTCTCTTTGTCCAAGTTGAAGTGAAAAATCCAAGTTGATAGCTCCCTTAAGCTTGCTTCCGAGGAAGGGGGGAGGAGGAAGGGGGGAGGAGGAAGGGGGGAGGAGGAAGGGGGGAGGAGGAAGGGGGGAGGAGGAAGGGGGGAGGAGGAAGGGGGGAGGAGGAAGGGGGGAGGAGGAAGGGGGGAGGAGGAAG
>CM052809.1:15324172-15430889 GCA_028533885.1 Nasua narica | reverse complement strand
GAGAGAGAGAGAGAGAGAGAGAGAGAGAGAAAGAGAGAGAGAGAAAGAGAGAGAGAAAGAGAGAGAGAAAGAGAGAGAAAGAGAGAGAGAGAGAGAGAAAGAGAGAGAGAGAGAGAGACAGAGAGAGAGAGAGACAGAGAGAGACAGAGAGAGACAGAGAGAGACAGAGAGAGACAGAGAGAGACAGAGAGAGAGAGAGAGAGAAAGAGAGAGAGAGAGAGAGAGAGAGAGAGAGAGAGAGAGAGAGAGAGAGAGAGAGAAAGAGAGAGAGAAAGAGAGAGAGAAAGAGAGAGAGAAAGACAGACAGAAAGAAAGAAATCTATCTATCTCATTTTCTTGTTCCCATTCCCTTGCGCCTACAGAGGCCTTTCATTTTGTACAATTCCTCGGAGCTCCTATTTGCTGTAGTAGATGCTGCCCGATTTCCATCAATTTATGCTCAAATAAACTCTTGAAATTTTTAACATGTCTCAGCTTACCTGGTAACCACTGACCAATAGAAACTTTTTAGTGAAAGTCATTGTTTTTATTTTTGTTATCAGACTCTTTAAATTCCCACTTTAAATGTACCACATGGGGGGGCACACCCGCTAATTCATTTTCTCCCCGCTTTGGAAACTGGTTCTCACTCAGGAACGTGAGTCCTCATGTACATTTTACCCTTCTCCCCTTAAATTGTTTTCATGAACGACTGCACAAGGCACATAAAAGAGAACACTCAAAATCTGTTTCTCTCAGGAGAATTATTATTATTTTTTTTACTTGACAGAGAGAGAGAGAGAGAGATCACAAGGAGGCAGACAGAGGCAGCGGGGGGTGGAGGGTGAAAGCAGGCTCCCTGCCAAGCAGAGAGCCCGATGCGGGGTCGATCGCAGGACCCTGAGATCATGACCTGAGCTGAAGCCAGAGCCTTTAACCCACTGAGCCACCCAGGTACCCTTCTCAGGAGAATTATTTTAATAGGTGACCAGAAACACCACTAATGATATCATTCCAGCTACTGGTCAGATTGGCCAAAAGACAATTCTGATTTGACAAGATCTTGATTGGTGATGCAGAGAAACATCCTCTCCCCTCACCCTGCCACTCACATGCCCAGGAAAATAAAACCACAAGCTCTAATTTACTCGGGATCCAACATTTCTTGAAAATAGTTCGAGCTTTTTCAATGTGCCAACTAACCGGTCATCTCAAAGTATTTCTCTGGAGTCATTTAAGTGAATCCAAAAATAATGACAATCTTTGAGCAGATTTCCTCTGTTCGTAACGCTTGTAGATCTTGTAATGGACTTTCTTCCTACTCTTTACTTCTTAGGATATTTTAATATATCGTTTTATTTTGGGACAGTTTTTCCACTATAAATGATCAGTACACTATTTTTCAAAAGTAAGGACTTATGCTCAGGTGATCTTAGCTGAAGATTCTGAGAATGAGGTTCAGGAAGGTAAAATCTCAAACGGCAGCAGAGTGTGGAGAAGAATGTAGGACCTGTGGTTACCTTGTCCTTGAGTTAAGTTTCATCCTAATAACCTGCATGGTTTTGGACAAGTTCTTCAACCTCTTGGTAGTAGCTTTCTGATTTATGAAAATGTGGATAATTCTATCGTCTTATTAGACTTGTGTAATAACCTGATGAAGGAATGAGTATCAGAACTCTTGCATTGACTACTGGGTATTTACCCTAAAAATAAAAACATAGTGATCTGAATGGGCACATGGGCCCAAATGTTTACAGCGGCAATGTCCCCAATAGCCAAACTATGGAAAGAACCTAGATGTCCATCAACAGATGAATGGATAAAGATGATGTGGTGCACGCGCACACACACAGAGTGGAATACCATGTAGCCACCAAAAAACTGAAATCTTGCCATTTGCAATGATGTGGATTCAACTACAGGGTATTATGCTAAGCGAAATAAGGCAATCAAAGAAAGAAAATTACCAAACGCTTTCTCTGATAGGAATTTGAGAGGCAGGGCGGGGGGTTGTGAGGGAAAAAAATGAAACAAGATGGGATCGGGGAGGGAGACAAACCAGGAGAGACTCTCAATCTCAGGAAACAAACTCAGGGTTACTGGGGGGGGGGGGGGTCGGGGGGCGGAGAGAAGGACAGAGTGGCTGGGTGATGGACATTGGGGAGGCTATGTGCTATGGTGAGTGCTGTGATTTGTGTATTCAGATGATTCTGAATGATTCAGAATCTGATGATTCAAACCTGTGCTCCTGAAGCAAATAATACATTATATATTAATAGAAGAAAAAAAAAAGTCTGGCATTGACTAAGGCCTTACCATTAGCTAGCAGTCACTCTTTATCTAGCAGGTGGTCATGGCCTATGTGCCAGGTCCCATTTTAGATCAATGTTGGGACAAAACAGTAAAAAGAAAAAAAGAAAAAAAGAAAAAGAAAAGTCTCTGCTCTCACAAAGACTTTTTTGTATTTTTTTAAGATTTTAAAAGCTTGGCGGAGGGCCAGGGGGCGGGACAGGGGGAGGCAGAGAAGGAGGGGTGGGAACAAAGGGAGAGGGGGAAAGGCTGCCAAGCTCTATCCCAGGATTCCCCCATCATGACCTCAGCCAAAGGCAGATGCTTAACCAACTGAGCCACCCAGGTGCCCCACAAACACTGTTTCCTACTTGGAGCTCACACATCATCAGTGCCTTAGTATCTAATGTATTAGGTGGTGAGAGAAACTAGTAAGAAAACCCAAGTGGGCCCAATAGAGAGGACACTGGCTGGGAAGAGGAGTCACTGCAGAAGGCGATCAGGGCAGGGCTCTCTGCTGTTTAAACAGAGACCTGCTTGTGGGGCGGGGGTGAGCCTTGTGGATAGCTGGAAAGAGACACCAAGAGAGAGGCTGTGATCAGTATGCCGGGACACAAGTCCAGAAGCCCTAGAATCTGCTTCTTCTTAGCCAGGGCCACTTTGGGGTGTCCTGGGTCTTTCAGCTTGTCTGTTCTCGTCACTGCTCTTTACCTGCCTCAGTTATGAAAAGCAGACAAGTTTAGGTGCTTCCCTGGAACTGGTGGGAAGTCTGGGGAGAGAACCTGGGAGAAGCTTGGACAAATGAGTCCCCAGTCCCCCCGCCCAGAGCTGTTGTCTATGCAAGGAGGAAGAAGCTGCCATGGGAATGGAGAAGTTCCCCCAGATTTCTACAGAACTCTGCAGCACCTACATGGTCCTTGTGCTGCAGGTGCCTTGGGACTCCCCTCTTTCCAAACCCTTATATAGATAACTCTAGGTCATGCTGCGTCCTACGGACCTGCGTCAAAGCAGGTGCTCTGAGTTCCAAAGTACCTCACAACAGTCTTCGAAGACCTCTTTGCAAATGGACACACTGCTGCTGGAAAAAACTCATTGGTACAGGTTGATCCTGTCAACCCATTCCGCAGATTGCCAGTTTAGCCAGAATCCAAATTGGCTGCCAGTAATGGCTCCAAGAAACCTCCTCTAACTCCTAAGTACGTCACAACTGCTGCAAACATTTAGTATTCATCCAAGCAGAAACACGTTTAAGAGGAAGGAGTTGCTCTTCAACCTCATCATTTATTGAGTTTTTCATACATGCCTCCCGTAATAGAAACTGGGGTGCCCAAGAGCGCTTGAAGAGGAAGTACCTTACAGTCAGTGGGGATGGCAGGAAGCTCTCACTGCTTTGAGACCTGGGCTTGGGACAGGGATCAGGGACAATCAGCAAAGAGGGATGAAATTATTTTATACATGGTGGTCCTGCCCACAGTATTATGGTCTCATTGATACCCTCAAATGTGTCAAGAGGCATGGTCCCTCCCTTGGAGGGAGATAATGCAGGAGATGGGCAGAGAGGCAAAGAGCAAAAGGTTTATAGGATTATAGGAAGAGGCCCGAGAACTCTGCCCTGCAACATCCTTGGTTCCAAGAAACTCCGAATATACCACTTCTGAGGTTGCTCGGAAGTAGCAACCTTATCAACCATGAGCGAGGACTCATCGTCACATTGTGAGCTAGCACTACATGCGTGTCTCGACTCCCCACATCCTGTTTTATCTTTGCTCAGAGTGTGTTCTCTTCCTGAGGCTCCCCCGCACCCCACCCCGGGAGCCATCTGCGTCCCCGTTGGCCTTTCATTTCTTCTCGTTTTATCCATTCATATCATTACTACTCTACATGCCAGTTGTCACAACTGGTTTCAGGAGCCAGGAGTGGTGGGTCTGCTCCAAAGGGAGGAATATTTGGAGTCAAGAGACAGTACTATAGTTTCCAACCTTTACCCCAGACTCTGGGGTGGGACTTACACTTAACTAACGGGTGGTGGGGTGGTTAAGATTTACATCCCTATCCTTCCGGCCCTACACGCCTAACCTGTAACCACCACGCTGTTCGTGATGTCCTAACACTTCTGTATAGTCACTGTCAATTCCTTAACCTGGTAGAATCCATGAGGAAATTGATCAGCTAGCTGGGAAAAGAATTATGGGGAAGGTTCAGAGGTCAGGCCACCAGGAGGCTCCCATAATTGGGATGGATATAGGATGGTCTCAGCTCTACCAATGAAGGGCTCTACAGGGTGGAGGAGAAGCCCTCCACGGAACTCTGGGGCTGTGATTTTTCCATCGAGAGACCCCAGAAGCCTAGAACGAGGAATCACCTCCTTCCATATGTATAGATCCTGGTCACACTGATGGGTAGCCCTTGGGATGCTTGTCCAGTAAGCCTACGATGACTATTTTGAAATGGATCTCTTTTCCTTCGCCCTCTACAGGACCCATATGTACTGACAATCCTTTTTATAGAAATTACCTCCATAGGCAGGCTTTCCCACCACATGGGAGTGTGAGGGTTAATCCAAGCACTCAGTGACTATTTTCAGATGTGTAAGCAGGGTTTTTCTGGACTACTAATCTCAAGCTTCATAGCCATGACTGAGTTTTCTTGAATGGTTTTTACACTTCATTTGAAAATGTCTTTCCACACACAGTGTAATGGAAAAGAAAAATCCTCAGGAATAAGAGGTCTCGCTGGCAGGTGTTTTAATAGGTCTGCAATTACAAAGCCAAGAGCTCATTCTATCTTTAAAAAGGACCAGACCCTACAGGGGCTCCCCCCATTACTGTTTCACCAGTTCTATTAATAGACTTCCTTAGCTGAGACCCTGTAAGGTACAGTAGTACATGGTATGCTTTATGGAAACACAAACACAGGCGCTATTTTCAAAGTTTCTTTTTCTTCTTCCAGACTTGACATTCCACGTTTGATCAGAAACGATAATCAGTTATACCTTTTTTGGGGGAGGCGGGTACAAGCTACCTCATTTAGTTTTCTCCAAGCGGGTGATGTCAGCGCAGAGAAAGGCCCGTTTGTGAGTCGAAACCCTTTCCAACACAGAACACGTTTGATATGTGCAAACCGTTCCAACAGTCTGTTTGGTTTCCCTCTTCAAAGTGATCAAATGAGCCTGAAAAGCGTTTCAGATGAAAGCCGCACCGCTGTCTGTCATCTCCCGGACTTGAGCAACACGCCCCAGAACTGAAAACCACCCGCTCAGCCCGCGAGCGTCACGAACAAGCACTCAGCCGGTTCCCACTTCCAAGGAATGGATGGATTCTTTTTCAAAACAGTCATTTCTACACGCAGCTCAAAATAAAAAAAAGCACCAAGGGTCTACAATCAGAAGCAAGGCTAGCGCCCCGCTGGTCCCCCCATTCCCTTGTTCCTTACGTCCTCTTGCCATTCTAGTCCCCGGGGCTCAAAAACCTGGGATTACCCATAGTGTAGCCTCCTCCCTATGCACTTCCCCTTCCCTCACCCCACGTTTTGGAGACCGTGGTGTCTCAGGAGCACACGCAGCTCTAGGGAAGGATCTTCAAAGGCCGCTTACTATTCCATCATGGTTTTAACCAGTCCCCTTTCGAAGGTTGCGGAGATCATTTCCAGTCTTGTGGTACGGTCAACAGGGTTTTAGGGAAGCCTGATTCCCACGGACGGGCAGACTCTTGAAATCCTGGGGGTCAAAGACAAGTATAGGAAGCGAGAGGGCTGCTTCCAGGGGCTCACCGGAGAGGAAGTCCGGACAAAGTCAAGAACACGGGGCTTAGGCTTGTTCGGCGGCTTTGTATTTATAGCTATGCAGTTGCCACACCAGCACAGTTTAAAAGAAATGAGAACAAAGTAATTTGACTCCTTGTGACTGCAGACATATATCGCAATCATACTTCAAGTCAGCAAATTTCCTTCCAGGACATATATATATTTTAAATTTTTTACACATTTTAGTTGTTTAAAAAAACACACAAAAAACATTTTATTTGTCATAGAGAAAAGGGAGAAAGCGCATGCGCATAAGCGGGGGGGGGTGGGGGGGACGGGGGGAGGAGCATTGGGCAGAGGGAGAGAGGAAAGCAGGCTCCCCTTGGAGCAGAGCCTGACTGGGGCTCCATCCCCAAGACACCAAGGAGCCTGGGACCTGAGCCGAGGGTAGATGCTTAACCCACTGAGCCACCCAGGTGCCCCCAGGCCAGATTTTTTAGTGAACATGAAGACCCGGACCTAGCCCTCATTTATTTCTCTCATTTTGTCTTTACTTGATGCTTAATATGCAAAATCACGGCCTCCCCTTGTTACCCAAGACGATTTTTATGTACTGTTCACAGGCTTTCCGATACAAAATACCACCTTGTTTGAGCAGTTTGAGATGCAAAATTAACCCCTAGGGAAATAAAACAACCTAAAATGTTGAACGTGAACCTAATGAAGCCTCTAAATACCCAAGAATGAAAAACACCGGGAGGATCCCGGCTCAAGGCTGCCGCCATGATAAAGCCATCAGCCACACCAGGGTGGGAGGCCTTCCAAACACAAAGAATCCAGCGTTTCCCATCAAGTTCTACCACGGAAAGGGTAGAGACTGCGGTCTGTTCTACAATAAGAGACTTACCAAGGGTAACAGCCAAATACATGAATTCGATTTGTGAACTGTAAACACACTAAAGCCTCCTTTGAGACAAATGGGTCTGGATGAGAGGCATTAACTACGGTCTGCATGAGAGGTATTAAGAAATTATTGCTGGTATCATCAGGTGAACCCACGGCCTGGCAGATTTGTTTTTAAAGAGTCCTTAAACAGAGGTGCACACTGAACCATTAATCAGGGAGCTCATAGGACGGCTGAGATTTGTTTTCGAATAATCCAGAAAAACCATTTGAGGACATAAAGAAAGCAGGATTAGCAAAATTGGTAACTGCCAAAGCACAGTCGTGAATACACAAGATTGGTTCTACCCTTCTGCTCATTTTGGGGTCCCGCATTACCTTACGAGGGCCCACAACAAAGGCCCACAGGTGTCTCAAATTACTCAGTGGCTCAAACGAAAGAAAATTATTTTTTTACCGTTCCGGAGGTGGAAATCCATGGACAAGTGTCTATTCCGAGGCCTCGCTCCACAGCTCGTAGGTGACCGCCTGCCCTCCTGCTCTCGTTGTGGCCTTCCGCCCCCCGCCTGGGTCTCTTCTCCTGTCTTTTAAGCAGGCGGGTCTATTGAATTAGAGCCCACCCAGAAGATCTGCTCCACCTTTAATCACCTCCTTAAAGGCACCCCCCCACATATTCTGACACACTGGGGGTTAAGCTTTCAACATATGAATGGGGCAGAGACACAATTCAATCCAGAATAGGCACCTGTGAACATTTCCATAAGAAAAAAAAATATGTGACTAAAAAAGAAAGTAAAGTAACTGTGAGCTCTTGCAAAACAGGTTCAAGAGAGAGCCTGCCCTCTCTCTCCCCAACCCCCTCCAGCAGAAGCCACAAGCTGAAGACCACAACCGAAATCAGCTGGGGTGTTTCTGTTGCTTGGGAAACACTATATGGACCTCAAACTCCACGAACCTGCTTTCAGAGTTTTATGAGGTTTTTGAAGGTGCAAAGATGACTCCAAGCAAGGGGGCAGGAGGCAAGCTGTTCCCACAGAGCCTGGGCTGTGGGGCCCTCTGACATATGGAAGGCTTGGTTGTAGCAGGTTGACCCCCAACTCCCATTTCTCCTCAATAAACCTTAATAGACTCTTTCACCCCGTCTTCTTTTCCACTCCACCCCCTCACCGGCCATTACAAAGGGAACCCAAGGACTATCTGAATAAATGTTATACTACAAATGAATATCAGGTGTCCGTCTCTTAGAAAC
The DNA here is from genome assembly GCA_028533885.1 of Nasua narica. Classification (NCBI taxonomy): domain Eukaryota; kingdom Metazoa; phylum Chordata; class Mammalia; order Carnivora; family Procyonidae; genus Nasua; species Nasua narica. The sequence continues at coordinate 15,422,728 of CM052809.1, read as the reverse complement.
AGGAAGACTGTTTTCTTAGTATTCTCCCCAATTACTGATGGGTTTTCTTTTTGGCGACTTCTTTTGCTGATGTATTATCAGGAACCATGATCTAATACTTCTACCTCAAGAATGAATATACTTTGTTCCCAAAATGGAAAAAGAAAATGTAAGCCGCAGATACACTTTTAATGGTAAAATTGTTAAATAATAATGCATCAAATGGCTAGAAAATTCTACAACCATTAAGAGAGAATACCATAATTGAAAACCTTGAAACGTTTCTGTACATGAATACTTTAAATTCTGGTGGCGGCGGGGGGGAGGGGGGGACGTGGGGAACAAAGCCTGAAGACAGGTCAATCTGGGCAAAATTTTTGTTAACACTTACACAAGGAACTAATGAATCAACAACAACAAAACCCCAATAATTCAATAAAAGAAAGAACAGTGGGGGGGTCGCCTGAATGGCGCAGGCAGCGAAGCATTCCCCAGACTATTGGTTTTGGTTCAGTCGTGATCTAAGTGCTCAGGCGGGGTCTGCCTTTCCCTCTCCCTCCCACTCTGTTCCCCCCCGCCCCCCCCCCCCCCGGGCTCGTGTGTGTGTGTTTTCTCTCCCTCAAATAAATACATACACAAAATCTTAAAAAAAAAAAAAAAAGGAACAGTGGGGACAAGAAAGCCACAGAGGATGAAATATAAGCAGATAAACATATATAGCAATGTCAACTGCACTCAAAATTGAAGAAATGCCTCTTATAATTACAGCAAGACACTTGCTCTCCCTCATCTGGTGGCAAAGATCCAGAGACTGAGTAGAGGATTTGGAGAGAGAGGGACAGTTGGTGAAAACGGAGGACTATAACATTTACAGAGCGCAGTTCAACAGTTACCTCTTGACGTTTAAAATGCACACCCCCTTCCACTCAGGGTTCTACGACTTACAGTTCTCAAGATTACCTTTCCGGGGGCACAAGGACGTATAAGCGTGGATTATTACTGCAGGCTGCTTCTGTGAATAACTATCATTGGCGTCTGGTTGGATAAATTATGGCGTGTGTAATTATGGCAGCTCTAAATGCAGCTATAAATGAAAATGAGATAGGTCTGTGTTTGCTGGCATGAGATAATGTCTGTGATGTAGTAAGGGGGAAACGCTTTCAGAAGTTTTCTTTTTGTGCAGATATACATATATACATATATATGTATATGTATATAGATATGTATAGATTTATGTATATATATGTATGCACATATATATACATGCATATCTATGTTCAGTTGTGCCTGCAAACGCCCAGAAGATGTGTGGAAAGATGCACTGACTACAGGCACTGGTTCTCTGGGGAATGAGGTGCAGTGAGTATGGGGGGTGGTGGGTAGAGTCAGGTGGAGGTCACCTGTGCCTTCTATAATTGTATAACTGAGAACTTCAGACATGCGTGGATTTGGGTGTATCATACAGCGCCTGAAAGTAACAGGTATGAAAATCTTGGAGGATCGCGGGAAACGTATGAAACGCTGAGCGATAAACAGGGGGCAAAAGCGAATTTGCAAAATTATAAAAATTCCTATGGTTAAAAAAAAAAAAAAAAGGAACCGAAGGCTCTCAGACTCTTATTGTTTGTGATGTGGTGAGCATTTTTACTGCCTGTTATGGAAATTGGCTGCAAACGGCTTGCACAGCTTTCCCCATTTTAAAGTGATGGAAACAAATGGGAGCGAGCGCACAAGTTTTCAGGATTGACTTCAACTAAAAACCAAAAGTCCACAGGTGCACCTTGCAGTGGGTCAGTGGGGAGCTGAGGAGAGTTCGAGAAAGCCCGTGGCTAACCCCAAAGCCTGAAATGAGGAGGGAGAGGTCATCAGAGGTGGCACCCTAGCCATCCAGTGCCATGGAGAGGTCCCATCTGAAGTCAGAAAACCAGTCTTCTATCTTGACAATCCTGAGAACTAGGAAATTTCTCCTTGCCTCCAGTCCATGCAGTCCTCCGTGATTTCTCAGGGAAGCCTCATATACCACAGCCCACTCTTCTCTCCCACAGTCCCATTTCCCTAATTCTCTCGGGCCCTTAAGTGGGTGCCCCACTCTACCCCTACATCCTTTCACTTCCTTGCATGTGTTCCACTCTAAAGTGGAAAGCTCTAAAGCTCTCTTGCATCCTCACTGAATCCCCTAAGTTTTCCTGCCATCATGGAACCTGGCTATGCTGCCAGACTTCTCCATCAGGGATCTCAAAGGGAGGCTGTTTATTCCCTCCAGGGCTCCTCACCAAGCCTTCCTCTGCCTCTCAGGACACTCTCTTCCGAGCTCCAGAGTCATGTATCCCACAGCCCCTGGAACACATCGCCTGCCAGGATGTCTCACGGGTACCTAAACTTGGTCCTTCCTCTTCTCTCTACAGGCCTCTCCTCCTCTGCTACTTTCCCCTCCTGGCAAAAGGATCTATTCATGCCGAAAGCCTGAGCCTCCTCGTGTTTCCTCCCCCCTCCCCCAACTCCCATAACTGAAACATCGCCAAATCTTGCAGACCTTCATCTTCTGAACACCCCTGGAGTCGGGCCCCCTTGCTCACTTTTACCATCCCACTGCAAGCCCCTCTCCCCTCTCAAACAGACCTTGGCAATCTGCTCACCTGGTCTCCCTCGACCTTCGGGTGCCTTGTCCCCATCTGGTCCACACAAAGCACTCCTACACACGCGACACAGAGAAAGGATCACATCCCTCCGAGACCCGAGAACGCATGCTTTTGCTCAGAGGGTGAAGCCCGAGCTCCCGAGTCAGCTCTGTAAGGCTGTTTCTAATCTGTCTACCCTCCAGCCTCCTTCAGACCCCAAATAGGTAATGAGAAGACAAGGGCGGATGTGGTTCCTGCCTTTGGCAAATGAACGAGTCAACGCAATAACCTTGACCACAAGGGCTGGGACCGAAGTGAACAGGTTCACGGAGACTGATGGGGCGGGAAGAGCCGACCTCCCTGAGATGCAGTGATGAGGACGGCTCTCTGGGAAGAGGTCACAGCTGGGCTGCTTGCAGAAGGATGAGGGGGTCCTGGGCATAGCGAGAGCCCAAGGAAGAGTGTTTTAGCGCCCGCGAAGCCTCGAGGCTCACATGAGTGATCCAGGAAAGAGAAGAGCCACGTGGCTGAAGAAGTCACAGGTGGAGTCGCACGAGCTGAGGCTGGGGACGTAGGCAGGGCCTCAAAGCCACAATCACGCAAGGAGTTGGGACAGTAGTTGAAGGACGTGCCCTCCGCTGATTATATTCCGGGCTCACCGGGGACTCTTCAACCCCGTGAGTGCTTTTATATCCTGCCTGGGGCAGGGCGATCCACACCCCACTGGCTCTCTGCTCGCAGAGCTTCTTTCTTCGTCATCTGGCCAGTGCCCTTCCATCCTTCAGGTCTCAGGGAGAATCCACTTCCTCCCAAAGGCCACGCCTGGCCTCTCAGCTAAGGGTCCCCTTACATACTCTCCTCTCTCCCTGTACTTTTCAGTGGCGGCGGTTAGGACAACCAAGATGGATTGATTACATGTTTGTTTGTGAGCTGCTCTATCCCAAGCACTGGACACAAGGTCCCTGCTTTAAAAATATTCTTTTTCTTTCTTGTTTTTTTTTTTTTTTTTTTTAAGATTTTATTTATCGGGGCGCCTGTGTAGCTCAGTTGGCTAAGAGTCTGCCTTCGGCTCAGGTCATGATCCCAGGGTCCTAGGATCGAGTCCTGTACTGGGCTCCCTGCTCAGTGGGGAGTCCGCTTCTCCCTCTGCCTGCCGCTCCCCCTGCTTGTGCTCTTGCTCGGACAAATAAATACAATCTTTAAAAAAATGTATTTATTTGAGAGAGTGGGAGGGAGAGGGGGACAGAATCGGAAGCAGACATCACACTGACCACAGCGCCCGATACGGGGCTTGATCCCACGAACTCCAGACCACAACTTGAGCCGAAACCAAGCATCAGATGCTGAACCGACTGAGCCACCCAGGTGCCCCTAAAAATATTCTGAAGTACATGAATAAACATGCACTTAATAAATTAGGCTGGAAGGGATTTAGAATCCTTTTAAGTCAAGCTAGTTGGTTTCTCAATGAAGGATGGGCCCAGGGAGGAGAAGCCACACGTCCACAGTCACCGAGCTCACTCCCCGAGCTCGGTGACCCAGGGACAGGCCCCCACATTTTTCTTAGTGAGCTCTATGGTACTTGAAAAGGTCCTGGGGGAGGTGAATTCCTTGAGACAAACTTTTCCTGGCTGCTCATAACGGACGAGGAAAGGAAAAATGATGTAGACAGCATTCGTATTTCACTGATGGATTTAGTTACATAGATTAAAGTGTCAGCTTGGTAAGGTTCCAGTGTGTCTCTGGTCTGACACCCGTTTTAGAAGGAAGGTAAAGACATCCAGGGCTGGCTCCCCGGAGAGCCAAGCCGGGCAGCCGCATCCCACGGGTCTCTCCCTCAAAACCACAGTGCATTCTGTTCACGGTGGGTCTGGCTGGCTCCAGAGAAGTCCACGGCTAGAAAACGTAAGAGGGGTGTGTGCACTTCAGGCCCGAGACCTGCTGGCACTGAAGTGTGGGAAAAGTTCTCACAAAGCCAGCCCACAGTGAGCCTGGTCCAGACCAGGGTTATTAATCTTTCATGTCCCCAAACACTCAAGTCTCCGAGGTCTGAGAAGGGAAAACATAGCAGGATGACAAGGAGGCGGCGTCGCAGACTAGAAAGAACAGAAGGCGACTCGAAGTGACTTGACGAAAACCAAGAAGGCAGAACAGATGATGCCCAAGCTGTCCACCAGCCTCACGACTGAGTTCCAAGATTCTGAATCCTGCTCAAATCTGACAGGTCTGGACACATTTTCAGGCCATGGGGGGAGTGCCCATGATCGTGGAGTCAGACCACCTAGTCTCGGCTTTGCTATTTCTTAGCCATATTATCTCCAAACGTCTCTTTGCCTCGGTTTTCCTCATCTGTAAAATGGGTCTCCTGGGGTTGCTTTGACGATCACAAGGGATACTCTATAAAAGGGGCTAGCACATCGTAAGTGCTCAGTAAATGTTGGCTATTACTATTATTCTCTTCTGACATAGGAAAAGCATGCCCAGGGAAGACATGGGCCAAAGGTCACTTACACAGAATGGAAGGAAGATGATTGTTCAACTGCTATCTATATCCAAATGACATCAAAGGAAAAGATGCTCATGACATAACTATAGAATCAGCAGGTTTCCAAACCGTTCATACATCTTGATTTCATTTTTGCAAAATTCCACACAAAAGAATGTTAGCATCCATTATCCTTGGAAGGATATGATAGGACTATCTGTGGTTTCTACTTGCTATTTTATTTCTTGTTTCTTTATTTCTAAATTTATTCAGCAAACACGTATTATTGTTTGAACCTCCCCCCCCCCACACACAACTTTTATTTGGTCACGTTCAGGTCAGAGGGAGAGGGTGAAAATAAATCAGATCCCTGTCAATGGTTTTATTCTATTTACAGATTAATCATCATCTGGGAACCTGACTCATTTTCTCATTTTGTACCTTTCCATTTGGAAGTCATTCTTACAACTGCTTCTGGGTTTCTAGCTGCAAAATGAAACAAAATGAAAACTGAAGGAGCAAAGTGTCAGTGAGACACTGAAGCATGGAAAGGGTGCTCATGATAATAATTATTTGTTAAGTGACTGACTTACAGGATAGTGGAGATAGACTGTCCATGACAGGAGGGGACAGTACACAGACTAAGATCCATGCTCCCAGTGCAACTCACAATATCATTCCAATGTTGCAGGAAAGCCCTGTGCGCTCAGGGAGCCTTAAGAGACCACAGGTCCAGATAGAGTTACATTGTTACATGAACGGTAATAATCCAGATTCCAGGGGCTTGTTCCTACCTGCTTCCCACAGAATCCCTTGAAACTAATGAAGTCAAGGGATAATAAGAAAGGAGAGACAGACATTAAAAGAAAATTATGCTGTTGACTGGAAAGCGTTTATTTCCAGTTGATTTTTAGTAAGTCAAACTATTAAAATACCTTTCAAAATGTACTCTTTGGAAGAGGCTGTTACATGTTTCCTTGTCTGAAAGCAGAGGGCGCGTGAATGTGGGTGCCTACGGGCAAGCTATCCCATATAGCTGATGTCTCCAGCCAGTTTCTTTCTGGAAGAAACGGATGGTCTTAAATGGTTCTGTCTGCCATGGTCCGTAGTCAGCCCTGGGTATGTATCACAGAATAACCACATTTTTAATCTGGGAATAAAGCCTCAAAATCTCTCCTACCCATTGGCCTAGAGGGGTTTCCTAGACTCTTCAAAACCCGGCAGTCAATTCATGGTGATGCGGGACTCTTGGTGCTAATTCGGGTCAGTTGTCTTTTCTCCGTATGAAACTTAACTAATTGAAATGGAATCCAAGGGCTGGAATGCTCTATATAATTTCTCTCACAATCTTCAATCCTTCTCCCTCTCAGTAATCCAAGAAGTAGAGACTTAATGAGATTTAATTTAGAGATTTAATGAGTCAGGGCACCTGGGTGGCTCCGTCGCTTAAGCGTCTGCCTTCAGCTCAGGTCATGATCCCCGGGTCTAGAGATCGAGCCCCGCATTGGGCTCCCTGCTCACCAGAGTGTCTGCTTCTCCCTCTCCCTCTGCTGCTCCCCCTGCTCATGCTCTCACTCTTTCTGTCAAACAAATAAATAAAATCTTTAAAAAAAAAGATTTAATGAGTAAAAGAAAAAAAATCCTAAAGCACTTCTGGCTTTCAATATCTCATTCCTTCTAAAATATTTTAAACAGTGGTTTGGGGAAAAGAAAAGGTAAAAATGGTAAATGAAGAGTAGAATTAAGTTCTTTTCCTATTCATCAGAAGCATTTTATTAGATTACCACAAATTATCCAGAATGACCTAGTGACCTGCGGGGCTCGCTCTTGGTTCTGGGCCGGCTTCCCCTTCACGTTCCTTGTGACGCCCCTGTGCCTGCTTACCACCTCTTATCCCTGGGAGAGACGTATCTTAGTGCATTAATGAAATCACAGATGTCTAGACATGTACACCATCACACCACTGTTTCTGGAATTATATTTATATTATGCTCTGCCTCCTGTATCTTTCACGAGCGAGTTTTTATGCGTCGCTAAAAAATACAGGATAACACTCTTTATTAGCCCCAGGATCAATAGCCCATCAATACTTGTCCAGGCCTGATGAGATCATGCTACAGTTCTTAATCAGAGTGAAAGAGAGCAAGAAATACCTTTATGAAAAAATCAATTAAAAACCAGTTGCCCCAGGTAAACAAAAGGCATCGTCAGGGTACACAGGACAAGAAGAGTAATAATAAAATAAAGTGGCGAGAGGCACGACTCAGGAACTGGCCTGGAGATTACTGGTCACTTCCAGGTATAGCGTGATCTTTTTGTTTGGCTTTCGGTAGAACTCTTTGCTTCGAACCTAAAAATGCAGCCACCTACCACTCTCAGGTGCTCTGAATGATTTTCCCGGGAGCAGGGATGGATTTCTGTAGAACCATCCATAGATGCATCTGGTCGTCACCATGCCCAGCGGCAGGCAGGGAGCCCGACTGATGTTAGTCAGCAAGGTGGTGCACACCCAGGATGACCGCGTCAGAAGCAGCTAGGGGTCATGGCGTACAGCGCCCATTTCGGGGTCCCAGAGAGTCCTGTTTCGTCATGCTGGGAAGAGACCCCCAAAGCTGCATTTTCATCAAGCATTTCATGTGGGTCTTATGCAAAAATAAAAGCTAAGGGATCCCGAGGTGGCTCTGTCAGTAGAGTGTCCGACTCTCAGTTTCGGCTCGGGTCGTGATCTCAGGGTCATGGGATTGAGTCTTGAGGCAGGCTCTGCGCACGGCACGGCGTCTGCTTGAGAGTCTCTCTCACTGCACCTCCACCATGCTCTCTAAATAAATAAACAAATAAATTTTTTTTTTTTAAAGATTTTATTTATTTGACGGAGAGAGAGCTAGTGAGAAAGGAAATACAAGCAGGGGGAGTGAGAGAGGAAGAAGCAGGCTTCCCACTGAGGAGGGAGCCCGACACAAGGCTCGATCCCAGGATGCTGGGATCATGACCTGAGCAGAGGGCAGCCGCTTAAAGACTGAGGCACCCAGGTGCGCCAATAAATAAATTCTTTTAAAAAATTCAAATAAAGGCCGAGAACTACACTCCTAAGAAGCGCGCGATCCTTACCGCACAAAGTGCCCCAGCAAACCGTGTGTGCCCGATGTCACGAGGAATACATGAGTGTAACAACCCAGCCCAGCCAAGACACGGGACGTGTGCACCCCCCTCAGCAGATCCCTGAAAAGCCCCACTACAGGCCCGCCTCACTTCTCACCCAGGCAACTGCCGAGCTGAGTCTCGCCACTCCAGGTCACTTGTGTGTGTTCTAGAATTTTCCAGGAAGTAGGGAATCAGGGGCACCTGGGTGGCTCAGTCAGTTAAGTGACTGCTTTCAGCTCAGGTCATGATCTCAGGGTCCTGGGATCCAGTCCCACATGGGGGGAGGGGGTGGTCCCTGCTCAGCAGGGGGCCTGCTTCTCCCTCTTCCATGCCCCCTGCTTGTGTTCGCTCTCTCCCTCTCAAATAACTAAACAAAATCTTAAAAAAAAAAAAAAAGTACAGAATTATACTCTGTTGTGTCTTGCTTCTTTTGCACAATGTCAGGGCTAGGAGATATTGTGATATAAGGAATGTGTGGCACTTAGCACAGTGCTGGGCCACATTTAGCTCATGCCAGGTGCTATCCTCCTCATCATCATCAACATTTCATCCTGTGAAGGTTTTTAAAATATTTCAGTTTTCTTTTTTTTTAAATAAATTTAAGTATTTATTTTAAGAGGTTTAATTTACTTATTTGAGAGACTGAATGAACGAGAGAGAACACGAGCAGGGGGAGCGGCAGAGGGAGAAGCAGGCTCCCCGCCGAGCAGAGAGTCTGATGTGGGGCTCGATCCCAGGACCCTGGGACCATAACCTGAGCTGAAGGCAGATGTCTAACCACCTGAGCCTCCCAGGCACCCCTTATTTTGGTTTTCCTTGCTATTCAGAAATAAAGGGAATGCACAGGATGACCCCACAGTCTGGGAAAATATTTCTTTTGCAGGCTGTCATTCTTCCTGTTGGAAGCTCCAACTCCTTCAGGGAAACCTTGGGACCTCAGACACGAGAAGGGTGACTGGCCTGTGACAGAGTGGCTTCCACAGCGACATTAAGAGCCAGCGCGCCGTGACTCTGACTACAGCAATTTATCATGAGTTCCCGGAGAGTCAAGGCCCAACTGTTGGGTATGAATATTCCTGCTTCAGAAATACTGGTTCACAAGGCTCATGAGTAATGCAGCCAGATTCTTTCAGACGTGGGAAGAAAGCTTTAACGTGAGAACCACTCTACCTACATCTCCCTTTCTCTAAAGCTGGCCATGGAGGGGCCTGTGGGCCCTTTAATTGTTTTCTAGCTATAATTACAACACTCAGGATACAGTTCTTTAGAAAAATAGGGAGAATACAGCAGGACACAAATATGATTCCTGTGTTCATTTGTGGTTCCATTGGAGTTCTTTATATGGGAATGTAGATAGCACAGCCACTAGTGTTAGATTTATTTTATTACTTCTGTATTTATTTTTGTCAAGAAGCCTTTCAACCTGAAGTCCCTCCAGAGCAGAATAGAAATTCTTTCCAGGAAAATGAAATCTAGGCCTAAAAAATACTCTGCACTAGGCTCTGTTTAGTAAGGTATTCCCCTGGTACAAGCCCAATATGAGACATTAGGCCTTGCGTGGAAAAAATAACATTCATATGAAATAGTTTGCATTTGGAAGAAAAAAGGGATAGCAAGAAGCAAAAAAAGGCAAAAGCCCTGAGTAAGATCCATTCCCATCCGCTGGTAACAGAACAAAAGGGCTCACCGGAAGGGCAAACCAGGTCATTCTACTGCAACCAAGATGTCTGACCATGTTGGCACATAGAGGACAGAGCGAGCACTTAGAATTGCGTGAACTCTGGGGCGCCTGGGTGGCTCAGTGGGTTAAAGCCTCTGCCCCCAGCTCGGGGCATGGTCCTGGGGTCCTGGGATCGAGCCCCACATCGGGCTCTCTGCTCAGTGGGGAGCCTGCTTCCCTCTCTTTCTCTGCCTGCCTCTCTGCCTACTTGTGATCTCTCTCTCTCTGTCAAATAAATAAATAAAATCTTAAAAAAAAAAAAAAAAGAATTGTGTGAACTCTTGGAAAAAGCACCTTGAGGTCCTACCGGTCCTATTCACTCATGGTTAGTTTGGAAGAATTCCTTTGCTTTGCTGTGAGGGTGTAATTTTGTGGGCATTCCGATTCACAAATTTGTTCAATACATATTTATTCAGTGCCAATTTTGTGTCAGGTACCAGGCAAGCTACAAGCTTCTTCTGGCTCTAGCTAATAAATGAATGAATGAATGCACAAATTTAAGAATAAATATAAAAACACATTTTTAAAAATTCCTCATCTTCATGTGGAAGGGTAGACAGGCTAATTCCATGAAAGTTTTATTTCTGGCTTGATTTACAAGTGTGTAGGATTATTATTTCTTTCCAACAGACAAGAAGGTAGCGCTGGATCTGTCTCATTATTGCATGGTTCCCCCTGCACTCTGTTCTGTGCCTCTTGTGTGTGTCTTGTCTCCTTTGTGAGTTGACCTTCTTGAAGGCGGGGATGGGGTTTTATGCCTCTTTGTCTTTCTAGGGCTTACCACAGGACCCGGGCTCCAGAAGAAATGACTCGAATGATTTTTCAATAGGTGAATAAAATAGGAGCTTTTCTAATTTGCCTCAGAAAAAGTACTTACGGAGGTAAAGATTTAACAGAAAGCAATTCAATTCAGAATCAGCCAGAGAGCTGCTTCTAAATGCTCGCCCCTGGGTAGAGCCCAGAGAGACCTTCCTTAGGTCCGGGGTGGGTCTTGGGAAAGCAAGCATCGGACATGCATCTCAGGTAGTTCTTCACTTCGGGCATATTTGGGAACCTCTGCTCCAAAGTAAAACAGCAATACAGACAGAGAATGAGCTGAAGAATAAGGAATAAGGTTTGAGCTGGAGACCTTATTTGTACGGACAATAAGCATTGGAACCTAAACAAACTTTAAAAAAAATAAGCCGATGCTAGTGTTCGTTAGTACAGAAGTTCTGTTTCAAAGGCAGCCTTCCTTTCCCTGGTGGCATATCGCTAAATAATTTCCCTCTGCCCTAGCACTGGGAGGCCTGAAGCCCCACCTTCTGAGGTTCTTGGACCTTACGGGTCCCATTGCCAGAACATTCACAGCCCCATTTCAGTTCCTGATGTAAATGAGGGCCATTCCGAGGTTGTCTGAGAGGCAAATTTGCTATTTTCACCAATCCTGGCGGTCCTGTGAAATCCTCTTAAATAAGTATCAGATACAAAAACAAAATGGGGGAAATTGAATACAGACGTCCGAATGCTCTATCTGTTGTGCTGAAGAACACAGGCCCAGTGTGACCCGCAGAAGCCCAGGCCCACGTTGGTAAACACATATTTTTAGTAAAAGCCTCAGACGTGCCCCAATTATTGTATAGATGTCCAGGTTAGAGCAGGACAAATGGGGCGGTCGCTCTAATTGGCTCCGTGGACAGATTCAAATGTCAAATAAGCCAGAGAAAGGGTGAGATTGTGGCGGCAACACTTTGCAGCAACTTCTTACGAAGGCATTACTCAACTGACACCTGAAAACATCACACAGCCCCTTCTAGAACAAGCCACGGAGTGCCACTTGAGAGCTAACGAATCCACAGTGATAAGCAATGATGATTCCGGCAGTCAAAGGCGGATAACACGAGCCTGTTAGCTTTCCTCCAACCCAGACACAAACATGAGAGTCTTTCATGCAAATTTGCCCATTTGCATTTCAGCGTAATTGCACACATTGTGTATCTACTTTGCTAGGGTCTCCTCGGCTAAAAGCAAAATGAGTCCTGGTCTCAAACCATGCAATGTTTAAAATCTGCTAGGATCGTTCTCTAGAATAAATAACATCATAAAGGTAGAATATAAACAATCCTTAGTCATGATACAGACCAGTGCTTCTCAAACTTTAATGTGCATACGAATCAGGGGATGTTGTTATAATGCAGGCTCTGATTCAGTCGGTCGAAAACGGAGCCCACGATCCTGCGTTTCTAATAACCAGCTCCCCGGTACCACAATGGCGCCGATGTGAGAATCACGCTTTCAGTCACTGAGACATGGGACATCGGAGTGGAGGGGGTCAAGTAGGCAATTGGGTACACACATGTGGGGTCCAGGAAACAGGTGCAGACACAATTTGGGGAGTTACAGACATGTGGATGACCTTGGAAGCTGTGCGTCCCCAAGAGAGTGAAAGTTGGAAGAAAACAGACCAAGGAGAGCGGGTACAAAGGATGTCTTTCGGGCATGCAAATCTGGCCAGATCAAAAGGTTCCTGTTGAGGGTAGCGAGAAAGAGTTAGAGGAGCTCCACGTTCCAGTCTGGTTGTAAAGGGTCTCCAATGCCACTTAAGAGAATTTGGGCTGAAGAAAGCCTCTTGTTCTTGACGGTCTCGGGGGAAATCCAGCAGTACACGCGGCGGATGGCAAGATGACATTAGCCTCCACGGTCACAGCACCCGGAGCTTATACGAATGGACTCATCTTAAAGTAGTTAGGCTAATACGCTAGTCTGGGGCTCCAGTAATTCCACAAAACGTTTAAGAAAGCGATTGTGAATGACTTTCTCAATGCTGCAAGCCAGTTATTCCCGTAACTGAGGGCAGGCTATAAATATGACACATCTCTGGTAATTGCTTTCTTTTGGATTAAGACTAGCAATTTTCTTGTCAGAGCCAGGCATGCAGTAGAAAGGGAGTGGGGACATTTGGACAGCTCCGGCAGTTTTTGCAATTTGAAAAGCCATCTACAGTTAATTTCTTTTAAATTAACATGGCAGATTCGGCATTAGCACCAAATTTGTTTTCTCCTGTGGTCTCGTCGGTCTGATACTTGTTAGAGCTAAAACTTTTATTAATCCTGTTAAGTACAGACCTGTTGTGGCTTATTATTTCCCTCTGTCTTAGACTGACTCGACTGCTAGAGTTTTTGGCCAAAAGGGGATGAGAAAGTTGGAAAAAACGGATGTGGGTCACAGGCGCACAGGTTCCCTGATCCCGTCAGCCTCGTAATGAAACCAACTGTGCACATGTCCAGGACTGCACCAAGGGGACCTCCCCTTTATCTAGAAAGTTCTATTTTGCTTACATAGAACCATCCGATGCAAAAGTGACAGATGGCAACGTTTCTTAGTTCTGGTGACTACTCCAGTGTTTGTTACGTTTCTTTTCCCCATCTTTAAAATACTTCACTTTCTTCACAAGAATAATTTAAAAAGCTCTCTGGATAACGCAGGGTAAACCAAGCCACAAGCATGGCGTAGTTTCCCTCCAACTTGCCTTTCTTCCCTCGAATCAGAAACCATGTCAGGAGGTTAAAAAGAGCAGTAGTGATGAACTTTTGCACCCTGACATTAACTTAAAACTACTTTTGGCTTGGGGCACTTGGGTGGCTCAGTGGGTTAAAGGCTCTGCCTTCGGCTCAGGTCATGATCTCAGGGTCCTGGGATCGAACCCCGCATCGGGCTCTCTGCTCAGCAGGGAGCCTGCTTCCCTCTCTCTCTCTGCCTACTTGTGATCTCTCTCTCTGTCAAATAAATAAATAAATTTGTTTTTTTTTTTTTAAGCACTGCTTTTGGCTAGGGTGATTCTTCTTTAATACTGAATTTTTTGCAGATTTACACACAGTAAAATTCACTCTTCTGGGTGTGCAGGTCAGTGGGTTTTGAGAAACGCCCAGCCTGGAACCACAACCACCATCAAAGTATTTAGAGCCAAGCCCTTCCCCGCCCTCGACGCCTGGCGACCTCCAATCGGGGTCTGTCCCTACGGTTTTGTCTTTTCCAGAATGTTACTACCTTTTCAGTACCATCCCTTCCTTAGATGTGATTTTCAGATAACCCCTATTTGCTACTCTCTGTAAGGAATTCTTCCTGTTTCATCACACATAACATCATTTTTTATTTTCCGAACCACGTGGAAGTGACCACTGACAGCGAAATGGTTTCTGATCCTAAAATTCTCCTTTCGTTTTTCAGGCCCTAGACTTCCACTCCACGTCTTCAGAAATTTCTGCTGGATTTACAGATCTTTATGTGTAAGCGGGGTTCACATGCCCTCCCACAGAGAGCTGGAAGCAGCTCGCATTTAGTCGTTAGAATCTCACAGGCAATTTCTATCAACATCCCCGCGAAGGGTGCAGAAGGAACTAATACCAAATTTATTTCACTCTCAAGGGCTCTCCGGCACTTGCTTTCCGGTTTCCCTGCTGTGTCAGAGCCCACAGTGAGCCGATGTGACACAGAGGTGACAGCGTTTCTTTTCTTCTCTTCCATTTAATTATTTTTTAGCAGAGGCAGAAAGAGGTTTCAGAATTGCTTTCAGCACCGTCTTTTCAAATACAGCATTCCAAGTTTAAGCTCAAACTTAAGGGTAATGAGCCTGTTATCAACACCTGACAGAATGGAGTGTAATGAATGAATCCATTCAAAGACCCTCTTGACAAGACTGCTTATATCTTTCCTTAGGAAAGCACCGTACAGATTTATTTCCGTCTCCTTTGGATGCATATCATTTTCACAAACTATCTTGGTGCCGCAGCAACGGGAGGAGTTCCTGAGGGAAACCGCTTCACTCTACAGACGCCGCAGAGAGCAAAATGAAACGAGAGCGGACACAGCCCTACCCCTCGGCGCCGGCTTCGAGAAGTCACTGTGGGTTCACCCAAAGCAATCAGAAGACACATTTCGACTTGGGAGATGCGTGTGCTGGGTCCCGTGGAAGTCAAGCAGCAAACGGGATTCTATTCTTCAGTAGTTTAAACACAAGACAATTGTATGACCTGCATTAGGGAAAACCCCAGAGACTCAGAGGCCACGTGAGGTAGCGAATAGACCGAGGGACAGAAGACTGCATATGACTTCCCTGAGGACTTCTCATGATTTTAGCATGCGCTATTGTAAAGGGCTTAATGTACACATTTGCATGTTGGTCTTAATTTGCCGTAACGCATTTATGGTATCAAATGAACAGAAGCTGCTTGTTCTCATTTGTATGGCCCCAACCTAACAAAGACACATCGAGATTCATTGAAGGGCATAAAGTTCCCAAAACAGTAAAAGAGCCGTATGGTCTGTCATCTTTTAGTACTTAGAGCTGTACATGATTTCTCGACGTGAGAACTGGTTTTGTATGTATTCTTTAGATAAAGCAAGGAGCTGTTTAATACATTTGAAAAGCCAGCAGCCAAAATAATCAGCCCCTAATCTACATTCCCATTATAACACTTTGGACGTTTTAAATTTACGCATATGGTCTACTTGCATATGCTAGCAAATACGACCCTGCAAAGAAAAGACAAATATTTATGTACAAATAAATAGTGTTTTAGCGAACAGGCACTCAGATGTGAGGGCTGATATTTTATGACTTGACTCTTAGCCTCGATAAAACATGCTCGCAAGGCAGCATTTTTTCTTGGGGGATAAGTCATAACTTTGCCATGGAGGGCTATTAGGGGCCCATTTACTGACATGGGACCGAAACTACAACTCCTACAGAGCAATATTATTTAAAAAGGAAGGCTGATTTTCAGGAAAATCCCCCCCAGGGGACTGGAAGTTCCCAGAGTAGTGTCAGACGTGCAATGCAACATTTCTTATTGGAAAAGAGACTATATCCTGTGGCGGCAATTTTTGCTAAGTGAGATACAGCGGGAGGGCATAATTTTTCCATGGGAGAAATCTATAGGTTTGCACCAATCGAAAACTCACAGCCTCAAATCACAGGCTGTTTTTAGAATTCTCACGGGCTCAGCGGAGAGAATGTTTATATCCCTATCTATGTATGGAGAGGAACACCCTTTAGTTTAAAGTCTAAGAGTATTTCCTGGGAATGGACTTGCCCAAAGGTAAGGGCATTGAGCTGGAGGAAGTTCTAAATCAATTTCACTATTGAGCCACAATGTCTCTAATGCCCCAGAGTAGTTATCAAAGTAAGGGCTGCTTCCCATGCTGGAGGTGTGGGAGGAACTTTGCAACATACATTCATCTGTAAATTATATTCATTCGTAGATATCAGGCACCTCCCACGTCCTGCCTTCACTCAGACATGGACTCAAACCCTCAGGAAGTTTACTTTCTGCCGGATGACCAAAAGAAGTGGGGTAATAACTAAGTATTACTTGGACATGCCATTTACAATGGAAGAGAGTCAGTGGAACCCTGTGCCTCGCATCTCCGTGTCTCTCGATCTCCTGAAAGTTCTTTCTCGTTCAATCCAAGGAGCCCAACCATAGACAAGCTAGAGGGGAACATCGATCCTGATTTGGGGCAGGTCCTAAAGCTAAGGGCCAGCTTGCGCTGTCTCTTCTGCTCACCAGTGACCACGTGAGGCAGGGTTCCTGACAGCAGGAGGAGCATTAGTCTTCGTTTTTACCGAAGACTGAGCAAGAGGAAATGAGCTGCAGCTCCTTTGAAATGTTGAATATCGCACGGAAATAGAAGGAAGATACTATTCAATTATGTCTTAGAGGCAATCCGAATATTCGATATTCAACATTTCAAGTTGCTTCCAAATGATTATCTTCCTTTCTCCAACCAGCGATCCATTATGGGAAGAAGGGGGCTGGTTTTTACTTACTGCTCATTTCAAAAACAGGCCACCAAAGAGATTCCCGTCTTTCTTCTCAAATGGACAGAATTCCTGGAGAATGTATCGATACCTACGACCAACACTCCGGAAACAACAGCCAACATTTGAGCTTTCACGACATGAAAGGTTTTCTGTGTAGTGTTTTATGTGCGATCTCTAAGTCATTTATTCAAACCTATGAGCTATGCATGTGACACGTTATATATATTTGTATACTTATTTGCATTTACCTAATTTAGGCATCCCAGTCTAGGAGATAAGTGATAGATGAGAAAAATGATGTACATTAGTGTAAAAGCACCAGATTTAGAGTCTGATTAAAATCCCAGGGGCATCGGTAGGAAAGCTTCCAACAGCCTGCTTGCACTGGGTGCCCACCTCCAACTACCAGTTCTCTGGCCTTGGGCCAGTTACTCTGTTAGTCTTCCTTCCTGGTCCTCTGCAGTCAGATGGGGATAAAGCCTCCCTGAGTTGCAAGTGGATACAAGGAGCCGGTATACATAATCTGTCTAGAGTAGTATCTAACATATTTATAAATACTCCCTACACGTTGGTTCTCTGCATTCTTTTGACCTTCTGGCCAAATGTCACCGGGCAAGCCACTTCTCCCCTCTGAACCTAAGGAAATGCTAGTGGTAACCCCTGCCTACCTCACAGGCTCCGAAGAGATAATACACATGACAATGAAAATAGTTTTGGAATTGTAAGGCTCTAGAGAAATGTCATACCATGTTCAGGACTTCTAGCTCTAGCTCTGGCCAGTCCTGAGAGCTCCTCCTAACTGGCCATTTTTCTGTGGAATTGAAAGGCATTCATTCCTTGTGTTTGTTCTCGGAATAAATACAAAGTACTTGCTCTGTGCTCCCAGGCGGGATAGGGAGAAAAATAATGCAGAAGGTGCTCTTGAGACCTTTGTGGTGTGGGAGTTGAAACAGACAAGAAAACCTGTGTTGATCACGTAATATCCTAAATGCTGGGGTGATGGGACGGAAGGAGGCAAGAAGCCACAGACTCAGCTCACAGATGACAGAAGGGCCACAGAAGCCTCTCTGGGAGTCCACCGTTCAATATCATCGTGTCCCCAGATAACGCCCAATTGATGGGTTCAACCTCTCTTTCCCCAGTAGGTACCTTCCAAAAAGAAGTGAATTCCTATCCATCTCAGGAGCCTTATGATGGTTTGCTATACAGGAGGGAATTGATCCAGGGGCTCTCAAAGAACTCCTGCGTCTTGTAGCTCTCTAGGGTTGGGCCTGCAGGACGCCAAGGACCATGGAACTCGCCAGAAACCTTCAGATACGAGTTGTTTGGCTGGGTGAAATCTGGGTGTCCTGAAACACGCCTCAAAAGATGGAGGCTATGATCATTCTTTCGTTACAGATATCTTAATAGTTTGATATCTTTAGCCAAAAGACTTTTGGAATCATAATCATTACTTTTTAACACCCTCGATACATCACTCCGCCGTTCTTAGCCTTGCTCTGTTGCTTCTCAAACTCTCCAAAGAGCCACTAGTGGCAGCGGAGAGGAACCAAGGGCCTGGGACTAGCTTGGGGTCTTCGCCAGGCTCTACATTTTTAAAAATTTCACACTTTACCCTAAAAACGAATGCCAAGTTTGCAGTCTAAGCCAAAAGCTAAATATATGTATTTTAATTACACATTATTTTATATCTTATACTATACAATCATATTATTTTCTGTCCAAGTCTTGTTTTGTTTCATTTCTTAATATCTCTATTCTTCCCAATCATAAAAGCAACGTCACTGTAAGAAATTAGGAAATGATATTTAAATACAAATTTAAAAAAATTAAGCTTGAGGAGCCTGGGTGGTTCAGTCAGTTAAACAGCTGCCTTCAGCTCATAATCTGGGGTCCTGGGATCGAGTCCCACATCAGGCTCCCTACTCAATGAGGAATCCGCTTCTCCCTCTCCCTCTGTCCCTCCACCTGCTTGTACTCTTTCTCTTTCAAAGTATTAAATAAATAAAATCTTTTTTTTTTTTAACAAATAAGCTAAACTACAATTCCCAAACTACTAACCATGGTCAGTGCTTTTCCTTCTGCCTATTTCCATATTTAATGTACACAACAAATAAATGTACCATTACATGAAAATATACATAAAATTTGAGGCCTTCCTGTATCTATATCTTCAAGGCTTTTTCACTCAAGAGTAATTATTTGAGGGCCGCCTGGATGGCTCAGATGGTTAAGCATGTGCCTTCCATCTGGTCAGGTCATGACCCTGGGGTCCTGGGATCAAGTCCTGCATCAGGCTCCCTGCTCCCTTCTCCCTCTGCCTCTCGCTCTCTCTCTGCCTCTCATGAATAAATAAATAAAAATCTTAAAAAAAAAAAGTAATTATTTGATGAACATTTTTACCCAGCAGCTTGAGGAGTGTAAGAGTTTAAAGTATAAGATTTGTGGGGTGCCTGGCTGGCTCAGTTGTTAGAGCATACAACTCTTGATCTCGGGGTCATGAGTTCGAGTCCTACAGAGGGCATAGACCTCACTAAAACAAATTTTTTTTAATAAAAATTTAAAAAAAAAACGATTTGTAACCTGGGTTTGAATTCAAACTCAACTTCCTTACTAGCCTCGGGTATAGTATAAACTGAGGTTAATGATATTACTTTGTTCAGACGGTGGTTGTAGGGATGAAGTAATCCA
Source organism: Nasua narica (assembly GCA_028533885.1). NCBI lineage: Eukaryota > Metazoa > Chordata > Mammalia > Carnivora > Procyonidae > Nasua > Nasua narica. The sequence continues at coordinate 15,403,292 of CM052809.1, read as the reverse complement.
ATGTGTGGGAAGTGCTTAGATGTCCCCCAGTACATAGTCCTTGCTGTGTAAGCACTGAGTGGTGTTTCTTCCCACTAATTTAAGAGGCTACTTTTACATACACTAGATTCCTTTATGTGTTTTCGTCTGGGAACTCCTGGATTTTCTGTTTTCTTCCACTGACAGCAATCTATTTATGTGTCCAAATGACCTTGCTTTTACATGCTGTCTTTACAATAAAAAGGCCAAACTGGCGAGCCTAATTCCCCTTCTGCGCTTCTTTTCGGGATTTTTCTGGCTAGTCTTTCTTGACCATTTTTCCATCTGAACTTTAGAATAACTTGCTCTTAACATTTTTTTCTTGTTCTTTGCAATTAAATTGTATTTACTGAATATTCGAATATGTGACCCTTTAAATTCCTTCTATAATTTACTACTCTTCATCTTCATTACATATTGCTTTATTTGTATCATTACCTATTCTATTCTCCAGGCTTTTTTCTGCCCCAATTTCCCCTAGCCCTGATACGTATGCAGATATTTTTAAAGAATTTTGTCTCCAACTTGACGTAAAAAGAGATGAGAGAAAGGGGAATACTGTTCTAATACCTCAAAAGCATAATCTATGTATCTATATATCCAGGGAGCATTCCCAAAGCACAGTCCTTGGAACACTGCCGTTATAGGATGTTAATAGGTTTTATTACATAAGAAAAAGTAGTGCACTGTGTGGGAAAAAGTGCATTTCAGAAATTCTAAGTTAAACAGAATTAAATAAGTTCTCCTTCTGCAAGAATTCTCACAAACTTAGTATCGCTCACATACTTTCTAAATCTCCAAAAAGAGATCTATTTTGCAGAAGTGCCCAAACATTTGACCATGTGCCCTTTTCTAGAACGAACATACCTTGGGGATTAAGCTCTTAGACGCTCCAGTTTGGGAGATTCTACTGTGAATGGGTTGCTTCCAAGATTTTGAAGTGGGTATCAAGGGAGATTTTTTTTTTCTCTTTCCACAACCACCGTTCAGAGAGGTGGACTATTTATTTTTAAATCTAGGATAATTGGTCTTGAGTTTAAAGGAAATTCCTCTCAGATTTGGTGGGCTGAGTTCTACCCTTCCACAGTGGGCTGTGTTTCATCCCCACCAATGTCTTCATGTAGGTTTTAGTGGGAAATTGGGAGAGACCCAACAAGCCAAATGCTACTCTAAGTGAGAAGCTCAGGCCAATATTCTTTTGGTTAGACACTGAAATGACTCAACACTAAGTCAGAATGGTTGACTAGCAGAGAGCAAATGGTTCCTAAAATACATACTGAATTTATTTTTACAATTCTTCATTTGGAAGAGAATGATTTTTCTCCTCCAGGGAATTTTTATTATTTAAACAAAAAAACACCCTGTACAAGTATTAGGCTATGTACCAAAATAAAGGTTGTTTTTTGGGGGGGGTTTTGTGTGTTTTTTTCCTTCTCTCTCTCTCTTCTTTTTTTCTTTTTTGGCAGGCAGGAAATCATTTTCATGCCCTCTATTTGTTGGACCTTGGGGTAAAATTATATTTCATAGTTCCCTTGTTCCCAGGCTATAGTAAAAAAGAGATTGATGTCTGAAATTTCAACTATATTTGTCTTACAAATTTGTCTGATTCTCTTGAGAATAATTATCTCATATCATTTAAAGGTTAGTAATTCCTTAGGAATGACCTCTCTGTTATAATTAGAGTAAGGGTATTTACATTTAGCTAGGAAAATTGAAAGCCAATGGACTTAGTTCCTGGCATTACTACTTTATTAAACTGTTGTTCCTTGAAACAAATAGCAGGAGTCACAGGGGCACTGCTCAATTGAATAATCACTGTTTTCTTTCATTTTCTTAAAATGGATAATGTTATAAAACACTGTAAAATAACAATATTTAGGAAAAAATGTCTCATAATGCAATACTAAGTCCACATAAACTAGGGAAAGGTGTGGCTGTTCAGAGGGATTTCCAATGACTTCTTTCCCAATTTTAACAGTAATTTAGTTAGTTCCAGACAACACCTTCAGGATCTCAGTGGACCAGGAAGGAAGGAATGAGAAAATGAAGGATGGAAGGGAAGAGGGAAGGGAGGTAGGTAGCTGAGAAAAAAAGGAAAAAGAAAAAAGAAATCCGATCTTGTAAATGGTGAATCCAATAAAAATTACACTCTTTTTAATCACACACTCTTTAATAAGTCAACAAAAAAAAGAAAAGAAGAGAAGAAAAAAGAAAAGACTTTGCTTTATTTAGCACACTCTTTAATAAGCCGAAAGAAAGAAAGAAAGAAAAAGAAAGAGAAGAAGAGAAAATAAAATAAAGACAGCTTTGTGCAGACTATTCAGAACACTAGGGAGTATATGGGCTAGAAAGACAGGGCAAGGGAATTTAGGAGAACCTTTAAGTTCTGTCCTCTCACATCCAAAACAGTGGAGGATGAGAACAATCCAGCTTTGAGATTTTGAGTAAAGTAGTTCTTTCACTGCTCTTAGAAGAATATTATAGTTAACGAGAAGAATATTATAGTTAACTATAAGAATGTTGTAGTTAACAATGCACACATTGATGTTTTTCCAGCATCACAGGCTCTATGCTGTTGGTCATGGATTCAAGACACTAAGAAAACTCTTGAACCTAGTCCCAAGATACACAAAAATTTTCCTATGTATCCTTAGATTGAAATCAAAAGCTCCATATGGAATGTATTATTCACTCTTGTAGCATCCATCAATAATCCTATTATCAGAGAAAAAACTCAAGACTTAGCAAGAACATTGGATAGATAAGAACTACTTTCATCTCCTGTTTCATATTACGGTAGTAATACTAGCCTATTGTACCTAATCTGATACCATGGTGACCAGGAAAAGTACCATTCTGGCTGATGATACCAAATGTTAGGATGAGCTTTTAAAGCCCACACCTTCGCCTCTATGAGTTGAACAAGTAGAGCGTTTTATAAAGCAGGAATCTCTAGGAGGATTGCCCCTCTGTCAAAAAACAAAAACAAACACAGAAGTCTCTTTCCAGGGACAAAAGGAATCAGAAAGCTCAACTGTATCCCAGTAAAAAACAGAAACTCAAAGCCTAGATCAGTTGCAAATACTAAGTGTGATTTTATATCACAATGTGTTACAGGATATCAATCTGAAAATTTAATGTAAAAGGACACATGACAGAATCAAACTGCTTGTGAAGGAAACTTCCATAATCTAGGGTGCACACTAGCTCCCTTCAACAAATCGTTACTACTAATAAGTTCCTCTGAAAAATTATAAAGCGATGAGAAAATAATCTACAATAAGAGTCAGCAGACATAACTAATAGGATAATTAGAGCACAGACATGTTAAAATAATTACAATGTATTTTAAAATGGTTAAAGAAATAAAAAAAGGAATAAAAACCATGATGAAATAATAGGATGCAACAAAATTAACTAAATGATTTTGAACAAAACCAAACAGGACTTTTAGAAATAATAATGTAGTCACTGAAATTAAAAATTAAAAGCAGATTGGCCACTGCTAAAGAAATCATTAATATATCAGGAGACAGAGTTGGGGGAATTACTTAGAGAGGAGCTCAGAAAGATTTTAGAGATGAAAGAAAACCAAATAAAAAAGGAGAGTTTAAGAAGCATGCAGAAAAAAACCAAAAGTCCAGCCCTTATACAAGTTTGATAAAGAGAGAATAGAAAAAATGGGGGTATGGAACTAAATTATCCTAACTCCTAAGTATTTTCTTTCATTCTTTTTTTTAAAAAGATCTTATTTATTTATTTATTTATTTATTTATTTATTTATTTATTTGAGAAAGAGAGAGAGATCACAAGCAAGGGGAAGGGTCAAGGGAGAAGCAAACTCCCCACTCAGCAGAGCCCAATGCTGGACTTGATCACAGGACTCTGGGATCATGAACTGAGCAGAAGGGAGACAAATAATGACTGAGCCACCCAGGCACCCTCTTTCTTTTTTTATTTCTGGGTAGGCTCCATATCCAGTGCAGAGCCCATCAAAGGGCTTGAACTCAGACCATGAGATCAAGAGTCGGAAGCTTAACCCACTGAATTACCCCATCTCCTAAGCCCTGAATACTTTCAATAGGACATTTGTTACAATTATAGCTGAAAACTAGAGGACGTGTGGCTCATTAGCAGCTACCAAATAACAACAGGAGAATGGGCATTACAGGTTATAGCGAATACTTGGTTAGCTGAATACAAGATTAGCTGTCAGTCTTCATTTAGATAAATAAGGTTATAAGATAGTTTCCTCAAACTCCATTTACTAAGAAAAGTAAAGAACTTTTCTAGAACATTTAAGATTTTTTGTTTCTTTCGTTGGCTTTTTTGGTTTTGTTTTTGTTTGTTTGTTTTTAATATTTCCAAGGACTGCTGATTTGCAACCTTGAGACAATGAATGTTTGTTTTAGGAAACTACATGTGTTCCCTTGTTCTAGAGAACTGTGTTTGCTCACTTTAAACTGTCACAGCGGGTTGTGACTATGGCTTGAATGATCATGAAGTTAGTAAAAACAAACAAACAAAACCACATTTTTCCAAGTAAAATATAATAATGCAGGTATTTTAAAGATGATTTTTAATAGCAAGAAAAGAATTTCTTCTTCCATAGCTGATACAGGTGAAAAGCTGGAATATTTTCTCAAATTGGGGAGAGACATAAATCCACATGTTGGGAAACAACTGAGTCTAGCAAGATAAACAAAAAAAAGAGCCACCACCTATCTAGACACACTAGAGGCCAGACCAAAACACCAAAGAAAGTTTTAAAAATAACCAGAGGAAGAAGAGACATTACCTACTGAGGAACAGTCATTAGAAGGACATAAAAGTTACTATTAATTCATTCATTCCTATTTTTAGCACACGCCTCAAATATTTATGAAAACCGTCCTTCCCCTTATTGGAACCATGGGGACGACACCAGGCTCACCTGGACCATCAGGATCATCTTCGGGTCTCAATATCCTAATGATATCTGCAAAGTCCTCGTACCATAGAAAATACAGCCACAGGTTCCAGGGATTAGGATGTGGACATGAACATCTTTGGGTGGGGGCATGATTCTGTCTCCCAGACAAACGGCTTCCCCCTCCCTTTGGAAGAACAGTTATCCGAAAATTCTGTATCCGGCTAAAGGCGACCTAAGAATATTTCAGACAATGAACAATTGAGAGTCTAAGGCACAGGTCCTTGCTGAGAGAAGCTCTAAGGGCTTTCTTCAGTAAGAAAATTGAATACAGAAGGAGCGATTGAGAAGCAAGATGCAAAAGTTTTTAAAGATGCACGCATATGCATTAACTATACTAGAAATAATGATACAATGTCTGATTCTGAACGTTTGAAAGACACAGTGGCGGGGCACCTGGGTGGCTCAGTGGGTTAAAGCCTCTGTCTTCGGCTCAGGTCATGATCTCAGGGTCCTGGGATCGAGTCCTGCATCGGGCTCTCTGCTCAACGGGGAGCCTGCTTCCCCCTCTCTCTCTGCCTGCCTCTCTGCCTACTTGTGATCTCTGTCAAATAAATAAATAAAATATTAAAAAAAAAAGAAAGACACAGTGGCATCAAAATGCTGGCAAGCAGTCATAGGGAGGACGATGTGGGGATCCCGGTGCTGACATGAGTTCCAGCAACCGAAGGCTCTCAAGAGGCAGTATTATTGATTAACTGCAGAGATCACATGTTAACATTTTTGAATAACCTCTAAGAACAAAATATATAGAAACAGAGATGGGAAAAAAATCCACCCAAAAGACACCACAACCCGCAGACTTGAAAAACAGCATATGCACCTCACAAGACAGCCTCAAAATATGAGAAACAAAACCGGACAGAATCGCAAGACAACATTAATTAATGCACATTTCCAATTTTATCATATTGCTCTTAGAACTGATAGACAAAGGAGACAACAAATCAGTAAGGACAAATGATAGATGAGCAATTTAATGAATAGCCTTGAGCTAATGAACTTGTAGAGAGCCCCGTACCTGCCCATAGAGTCTGTATTCCTTTCTAGAACACCCAAATAGTTGCAAGGATTGACCCAACATGGGCCACAAGCCAAGCGTCAAAAATATCAAATAATCGATGTCAGTGCTCTCTGATGGAAACATCATGTGAACCATATATGTAATTTGAGAGTGTCTAGTAGCCCCATTTAAAAATGTGGAAGGCAGGTGAAGTTCATTTTAATAATACACTTTATTTTACCCAATGTATCCACATAATATTTCTCTCTCATACTAAGTCTTAGAAATATGGCACATCTCCATGTGGACCAGGCTTATGTGGAGCCTTCATTAGCCACACATCATAAGTGATTACTATAATGGGCAGAGCGGTGCCTGATCACACAGATCACCCCCTCATGCCCCAGGGTAATGGAATTAGAAATCAAAATCAAAGGAGCATTTAAACTATCACAAATTCCAATGTTTGGACATTATAGTGATACGTTCAAACCCATCTCAAAGACAGACATTTGGCAAATGAAAAAATATTACTTCTAGATAATGCATGGTCAAAATCAAAGGGAAATTATGAAATATTTAGAATTAAATAAAATAAGTTAATATCAACATACGTATCAAAATTTGGGGAACCAAATTTTATATACCTTTAACTACTGCCCAGAGACTTACATGGCAAATTGGTATATGACAGAAGGGGCAGGTCAAGTTAGTGGGGAAAGGATGTTCATTAAACAAAGCTGGACAACTTTCAAGCAGAACTTAGAATGTTTTGATGGAGATTGTTTCAGCAGAAATGTAGAATACCCTGCAATTGTTTTTTTGGGTGAAAGATTTGAACTCGTGGAACAAGACACTTCTTTCCAGACACGATTCTTCTTACGAATAAGCTCAAATACATACACACCAGTGAGTTTGCATTTTAATCCTACACTTGCCTGTATGAAGAGGCAGCAAATACAGGTGGTTTGAAGACCCCCAGTGGCTGCCCGTAGGGACTGTTGCAATCCTCATTAAAATCTTTTCCTGCCTAGACATGTATCTCTTCAACCCTGGCCTCATTTGCTACAAACTCTGGGACGAAGATTTATATCAGACCCTGAGAAGGTTCCAGGGAGGGACCATAACTGCTACTTCCCGCAAAAGCTAGGGCAAGGTCGCGGGGCCTAGAAGGAATGTTCATCAAAGATTATTTACTATGGGCAGTCTGTGTGCTGTGTCTGCTGGGCCACGGCTCCTCTCTGCTCCTTGGGGCACACCATGTGTACCTCAAACTCACGCTGTGAGAGTGATCATCGTGAAACTGCATTTATTAAATGGCCCCATGCATGGGGTTCTGGCCTATGTAAGTGAGTAGAGCAGTCGCGGTGCACACCCTTTGGGAGCTTACAATATCAAATAGGAAATTCTTCATAGCCTGGCGGTGCAACAGTGAGGTAAGGCACTAAAAGCATGCATTCACTTCACAGAGCCCGGCTTTTCTCCTAGCCAGTGGTTATTCTGTCTGGCCTCCAGGCTCTAACTAGGCTACCACTGAGAAGCAGCTAAACCTCAGGTCACTTCAAAGGTCCACTGTTGGGGGGGAAAGGGGATGTCTATTACTGGAAGAATTCACTGGAAACCCCTGTGCTAAGCTGATCCTTATACTCCACAAACTCCACAAGCCCAGAGTGACTTCTTGTCACAAGATCCAGTGAGCGAGCCCCCGGCAGGTTTCAGAGATGGGCACCATATTGTCACTTCCGTCCGGAAGCGTACTGGTGACCCAGTGGGGGTGAGGTAGACCTTGTTACCAGATTATGATAGAGCCCAGCAGGTCTACTACAACCCACATCCATATGAGCACAGGAAAATGAGTGCACGGGAGAGAAAACTGTCCCTCCTGATGTGTGGGGAATCACAGAAGGCTTCGAGAAGAAGAGGGTATTTGAATTAGGTCTTGAAGTCGGGTGGGATTTTGACAGGCAAGATCAAGGAGCAGGCATTGCCAACTTGTGGATGGGTTCTGGAAGAGTCGGGGAAAATGACGAATTTATGGGTCAGACTGTCCAATAATTCTTTCCCACATGGGGCCTATTTCGTCTACTTCAAAAATGCCTGGATCTATGTTGGGAAGAAGGATTGGGACAAATTCCAAATGTGGCTAGGAGCCACCCCTGATCTACCTCTTCCTGCTGCTGCTCCTGCTCGCTCCATCTCATCTGGAAGAAAATGCACCTCGAGAGCACCGGAATGATAAAGAAAAGAATGACAACCTCCCCTACCCCTTCCACTCCCTTCCCCAAACTGCAGCAGTGCCACGTGCCAAAGCAGTGCCAAAGACCTCTGGGATTGCTCAGAAATCCATCATCATCCAGCCATCCCTGCCTTTCTAGGCCACCATCAGACGAACAAAACTTAGGCATTCCCACACACTGTCAAAACGTGTGGCCACTCTCTCCCATCCTGGGAGTCAACAAAGAGGCCTCTGAGGGCGTTGTGTCTGCCAGATGTTTGGCAGTGGCAATGACAGGGAAAGAAGCTAGGGTCAGGTTTGGAGGGCTTCACGGGAAAAGGGACCTAAGCAGATGGTAGAATCCAGCCCCCCGACTTTAGTCCAGAGGATGCACAAGCAGAAACAGTTGCTTCTTACTCAGTTTTTCAGAGGACATGGTTTAGAAACTGACATATCTAGCCTGATACCAGAGGCTTATCTCTCGTGAGCCTCCCCCTGGCCCCGTTGATTTGGGATCACATGTCCCGTTAACTCCTCCCGTTGATTTGGATTCACACATCCAAGAGGCAGCTGCCTGTTCTTTCCTTCCACAGGGTCCTAACTATCAGGGTGAAGGGTGGCCTTAACGAAGGGTCATCTTCTTGGGAGCAGCTTTGGACCAAATTCCAATTGAGGTATATCTTGCAATTTCCTCGGCCCATGTTGATCTCAAGCGAAAGGACACACTCATCAATACCATTCCGATCAAACTAAGCAATTATTAACTATCTTACTTTTTTCTAAAGAAAAAGGTAAGTGTTGCCCTGGTCCAGGATTTCACAACCTTACATCCGAAACCGGCCAACTTCGAAAGAACATTTCAGCTTCTCGCAGGTCAGCAGCCAAGTTCAGAGAGGATTCGTCTTCACGTGCATGACTTACTTAAGATTCTCCCTGAATTTGCTGGAAGCCTGCAGTCTTCCCATGTGCCCCCCTTCTTAATCAGACTCCTGATTCTTTTTAATGGGATCACTTACCAAAACCAAATGCATTCTGTTTCTGTGATGTGGTCACAGCCCATGTTTGGATTCCATTTGTGCGTGTTATTTAGAAGAAATTACATAGTGTTACTATAAATGAAATTCTTCTGCAAGCCTGATAACTTGCATAGAGGGATTTCTTCCTTTAAAATGGAAGCAATTCTTTTTATTTAAAGATATTTATTTATTTATTTATTTATTTATTTATTAGAGAGCGAGTGACTGAGAATGAGAGGGGAGAAGGTCAGAGGGAGAAGCAGACTTCCCGCAGAGCCGGGAGTCCGATATGGGACTCGATCCCGGGACTCCGGGATCATGACCTGAGCCGAAGGCAGTCGCCCAACCAACTGAGCCACCCAGGCGCCCCTAAAATGGAAGCAATTCTAAAGACTTCGTGATAGTGAGTGAGGAGTGGTGCAGAAACTGCTTGGAAATTGTCTGCTGAAGAACAAGGGGCATTTGGGGATTTGTCGCTATTATTGTTACTATTTTGGTTACAGTTATTCTGCCTGAACTTTTTCGTCAGTCTATACATTCCACACCAGGCAAAGTAACCCAGGCAAGAAGTTCTCCATCAGTGAACGCACAACACAGGTCTGTTATCCTAGATTTAAACGACCAATAAGAGTTTTTTTCTTTGGAAAAATAAATGGCTATGTATTATTTCCTCCTAAACAGCAGAAGAAAAGTCTTTTACCATATTTCTCTGATTAACTTAGATTCTTTTTTTTAAAGATTATTTATTTATTTACTTATTAGGAAAGAGAGAGAGTGAGAGAGAGCATGAGAAGGGAGAAGGTCAGAGCGAGAAGCGGACTCCCCGTGGAGCTGGGAGTCCGATATGGGACTCGATCCCGGGACTCCGGGATCATGACCTGAGCCGAAGGCAGTCGCTCAACCAACTGAGCCACCCAGGCGCCCAACTTAAATTCTTTAACTTGATAACTAGATAATTATATATAGCATATGAGTAGCCAAAATCATTCATTTAATTTCCCTCCATGGTCAAGTTCACAAGTGGAAGAGAAGACTAGGCTAAGACAATTCTTTGTAGGAAAAATAAAGGTCATTTCCCTTCACTGCAAACACCACATACCTCCTATCGGGAAGCAGAAGGAAAAACCACCCATAATCCAAATACTTCAAGAGCAACAAGTTGAAGTCATAGTAAATTTATGTCTGTTCTTTTCACCCTTCAAGGTGGGTCGTGAATGTTCACATTCACATTGTACTTAAACTTTTACATTATAATTTAACATTATAACATGACAACTTTCGATGCCTTGATTACTTCTTTGTACCCCTTATTTTAAATACCTGCACAATGTTGCATTAAGCAAATGATTTACTTAAGGGCATCTTTGCCCTTAAGTTTCCCTCTTTTAAATAAAATTACGTTGGGCATCTTTGTCCATAAAGCTTTTACCCAACCTTAGGATTAATTTTCATCGAATACATTTTCAGAAGTGAGAGTAAAATCCTAGTGCCTGTTTTATCTTTATTGATAAGACTCCTTTGAGTCCACAATTATTTTATTTAAGTAGAATTTAGTCTCTGCCATGGGGAGCATAAGATAAGAAATGACCACTCAGTTAGCAATGTACAGCTTCATCATTTCAGAGGATTCTCTTCGAAATCTCCTCAGTTTTAGCCGCATCACATCTTAGGATGATTGCACTGTTCTTTTTCAAATTCAAGGTGTCAGTGTTCCATTCTGGGCATAACCTAGGGTTTGGTTCCATTTAGAGGGAACTCGGTAAAGACGCGAAGAGAAAAGAGAAAGAGAGAGACAACTTCTCTTGGAACAGTGTTCGAGTATTATTTATGTGGTGGGAGCAGAACGATTTTATTTTGTTTTCCTGCCCTGCGTTCCAGCATGCCCTGGGAGGGTGTGACACAAGGGTGTGGGAACGTTCTCATGCGCCCATCTCACAGCTGCATGGCCCACGTGAACATATCGTGTCCGGGGCCCTAGCTGTCAGTGTGCAGCACCGAAATCATGCCGCTGACATTCAGTTTCTGAGCAACAGTAAGAGAGATTCCAGAGGGACAAATTCAAGAATGACTTAGAAATTATAGACCAGATCACACAACTGTCATAAAGCTATCATCACTTAATAAAACAGGGTTTTCTTTTCATTAAAAAAAAAAAAGTTGGCTTTTTTCTCCCTTAAAAAAAATATTGATGTTGGAAGCCCTTGGAACTTTGTCTGACCCTCTGTCTGCAGACTTTTTCATTTCCTGTTTCTTTCCTTTTTTTCTTTTCCTTCATATATATATATTATATATATATAATATATATATTTATATATATGTATAAGAAAAGAATATATATATACATATATGGCAGAGATATCTGAAACAAGCTCCCCATCCCCATGTGTATGGTCCCTAAAAAGAGTCAAGCTTCAACATCCTGAAGAGCCCTGCCATTCTAGGGTCTGTGGTTCTGTGAACAAAGATGCAGGCTCCCCCCGCCCCTCCCCTGTGCTCCCACAGAAACTAGGCTGTGCAGACATTTGTAGGAAGAAGTCCAAGAATAAACATGAGAGTATTCTGAATGAAAAGCAAACCTCTAGTAAGGAAGAACACAACAGTGTCTAAAGTGTTTCCTAGACGGGCTTGGTTTCAATGGGAATTCCTGTTCCATAGGCGGGGGGGGGGGGAAGGGGTGAATGAGCCAGAAGAGAAACTCACTTAGTCACACACCTACTCTCTCTCTCTCTCTCACACGCACACACACAGGCACACACTCACTACAGTACCGGGTCACTGAGTAGTAAGGTGGCCCAGCAGGACGCTATGGGAGACACTGGGAGACTGCTTATCAACGAGCCAGATCCCGTGCTCCCCAACCTCCGCACTACCAGCAGCCTTAGGAACTTAAAGACATGGAAGGAGGACACAATGCAGCGTTTTGCACATGATGGAGGGGAAGGAGAGCCACAGGGGCTGCTGTGAGGTCCCAGAACAAGCGTGGGACCTGGGCAGCCTCCCCAAGGAGCGCATACTGTAACCACGCCGGGAGCTTGCTCACAGTCAGCCAGGCGATGGAGGAGACAGGTTGGGGAGGCGGGGGAGGCGCATTTCCTACGCACGTACTGGGAGACCCCAGGCGCAGTCACTGCAAGCAGAGAGGACCATTCAGGGTGTCTGTGGCAGAAGGGACAAGGGTAAGAGGAGACAGAAGGGTAAGAGGAGCCATCCAGGTGGCCAGACAGGCCCCCAGGACCACATATTTGACCTTGATCCCAAGGCCAATAGGAAGCAACGAAATGGGGACAGACATAAGCAGATCTGCACATGCTGTCTGAGAGTACTCTGAAAGAGGTACAGGTGTGTGATGCACAGGACAGTAAGAAGATCACACACTGTGAGAACTTCTGGCTTTTATTTGCAAAAGCCTAAGCATGCGAGGGAGGGTGGAGGTTTGCAGAAAAAGTCGAGAGGGGTTCTAGGAAGAAGGAGGATGGAGATGAGGGCTTCCCACCAGCTTAGAAAAAATAGATTTCTTCAGAGTGGAGAAAAGGGACTGGTTAGAAGGTTCTAGAACAGTGGGTATAAGGGGGACACAACTGCAGCAGCAGCATGAGCCCAGAGGGTTCCTGAAAGAGAAAGAGAGATGTGGGCAATGCTCATCCCAGAGAACGTCTGTCGGATGCCTCAAAAACCTTGACCATGCAAGACCCTAGAAGCTCAACAATTCCAGGAGGTCGGGAAACCCTCAGGAATACGTGAGAAGAAAGGTGCTAACACCCTGGAAGGACAGGCCTTCAAAATTGAGGGAAAGGTGATCATGAAAATAAAACACCGTGATATTTCTTGAACTGCCGATGGGGACCACGCTTCATACCGTGTGTGCACACTGAAAGGCTCGGTCCGGCTCCCGTGTGACCTGGAGGTTGGAGAGAGGCAGGTAAGAGAGAGAAATCCCGGCTGCCGGGGGCTGACGGAAGCGAGAATAAACAGAATTGGATGGATTGGCAACATATTCAGAAAATGAAAGCAAGTACTCGGTGACTGGTCAGACGTGGCAGTGGGTGAGATGGAAGATTCCAGAATACCTCCCAGGATCCAGGCCTGAACAATTGGGTGGGTGGGAGCATAACATATGATCCACTTCCTGCAGTGACCAAATGCACAGGGGGGGGCTGAAGGAGCTCACCCGGAAATTTCCCCGGGGTGATGAGCAGCCATTACATAGAAGGGATGTCACATCTGACCAATAGCATATAAACAAAGAGAGAGCAAAGGCTTCTAAAGGCAGAAACTGTAGTTATTCGCAAAGGATAGATCATCTCAGAGGTCAACACACCGCTGGAGATATCACCAAAGTCCTTCCCGTCCACTGTCTCAGAAACAGAAAATGAAATATTTATGTGGCAAGAGGCCTCAAGAGTCTGATGGCCGGCAGGGCTCCCGAAAGCAGCTTCTCTTGAAGGCATGTGGCAGCAGCTTTCGGTTCTGCATTACCAGACCCCAGCACTTGCTATCTTCAAAGCAAGACTGCCTTTGGGACTCATTCCTAATCAGAAGAAAGGTCCCCTTACCTTTATTGGAAAACCTTCTTATTCACCACCTGCTTTCTGGTTTTGCTCTTTGGAGCCACAAAGACTTAGTGCAATTCTTCTTCCACACTACATACTCAAAGCTGTCTTCCTGTTCTCTCTAAGTCTTCCCTACTCCAGGCTATAACCATATATCAGTTCCTTTATCTCTTGTTTTCAAAGGATGTAGTAACGGAAACAGCAACTAATATTCATTGCATGTTGCGAGAGTCATAAGAGGTAGGACTGTCTTCCCCTCTGTACTGGGATGTCTTGGCCGCCCGCTGGCAGAGTGGAGAGGACTCTGAAGTCCTGGAGGTGGGTAGGCAATGCCAAGCCAGCAGGAACCTGGGCCCCTGTGCCTGGATGACACTACTCCCCTTGCATGAGACTGGGGTGCAAGTAAGAAATAAATTTTCCTATGTTAAGCCATTGAGAAGTGGAATTTTATCTGTTCCCGTGGCCAGTGTTACCCTCCAAGTAATACAGAAATTGCTAGCGGAAGTCGGAGGCCGCTGAAACAAAATCCTGAAATGTGTGCCAATGACTTCACGGGCAGTTCCAAAGGTCATAGAAAGGGTAGAAGGGATCAGAATGATGGCGCATGTTGGGTCCTCGCTGCCTTTAGCAAGGTATGGCAAGGAAGACATAAGCTCAGGAAAGAATAGGCCAATTTTCAAGCAAGGCTAGAAAGACAGTCTAGGGAGCAAGGATCTTACAAGGTTGGAAAGGTCAACCGCTTCCAGACCTCAAAGAGTAAAAGAGGAAATTGAAGACTACTTTGGTGATAATGCCCCAGCAAGATTTCCCAGTTGCACAAGGTTACTCGGTCCTGGAGCAAAACCCAGATTAAAGGTATTCTGAGGGCAACATCCACATTTAACCGTAGTGGGGCCAAGAAATAAATTTTAATTGCGTTGGGTCCCTGAGAAGTCAGAGGTTTTTTTTTTTCCTGTTAGTAGATTTTACCTATTTTAGTAGCCATCGATCTAACCTTAATAAGCACAATATATTATCTCACTTGATTTCCAGTTTCTAGATGAAGACATTTGAGAAGTTAAATGGCTTATTCAAGCCAACTCATTTAGTAAGAGGGCCGTCTAGAGTTAGAACCTTGCTCTATCCAGTTTTAACGCCCATGCTTTTAATAAATGTGCTATACCGTTTTCCAGAAGAGCAGACTTCTACATCCTGTACCCCCTGGCTTGCCCTCCTCGGGATATTTTTGGTTTATCCACACTTTGTCACACCTCAGCACAATAGTTTATGTCATAATTCAGGGGTGCTGTGACCCGAATTACTTCTCTCTTCTAGAATCATCTTCTATGAATGGCAACCAGGAGCTCTCTCATTAAATTAGCGACCATGTCTTCTCCTAGGATCATTGACTTTAATCAACCAGGGCCTCTAGACCTTGTCAGCACTGCCAAGCCCCTTTCCTCAATTGGAATTTAAATAATTTTCCTCCATTCAAGAGGAGACTTTATCATCAATCCTGTTTAGCTTTTTCTGGGTAATTCAGCCAGGGTGAGTTCTAGCCTGTCCACATTTTTCTTGAAGCATTCAGATGACCAGGCCCTTCTGGGAGTACCCCACACTGGGATGGAATCAGCCCTGTGCGAGGAGCCTTATTTTCAGATTCTTACTATGACCAGTCACTGTGCCAACGACCTTCTCCGCACACTTCCATTTCCTCTTTTCCTCACGCTCACTTTACACATGACGAGAGGAGCTTTGGACCGGTTAAGACTGCACAGTTAGTGAGTAGAGCCCATCATTAGCCCTAATCACTGAGTGAATCTTAGGACCAATTTTTCCCCCCTCACCCTGGAAGAGAACAAATATTGCATGGCGTAACTTGGAAGGAACAAATTTAAGAGATTTAAAACATGAAATAGAATTATTTGGGGGAGAGTCTCTATGTAGTAAAAGAGTCCATACAACTAAGTAATGGAAGTAGAAGGAAGTTGCCACCTAGATACGTTGAGCCCAAGCTAGCTAGCCTGCAAGTCTCCGAAAGCAGAGGGCTTTACCCCTGTGAACAGTGTCCTACAGAGGGAAATAAATACTCACGGGTCAGTACTGTTTGTTCGAGTAAATGAAGGTGGACTTAGTAGGCAGACACAAAACTCTACAGGAGACAAAAGTTTCACACATACAAGTATGTACTAGGCAGCTATTATGAGACATTTGGGGGGGGGGCATGGCTTAGGGAAAGGAGAAGTAATCGACATAAACATACATACGCCCGCGGGTGCATGTGCACGCACACACACACGCACACACACATACACATAATACATGGATACTGATGGCCCCTGATGACTTTTCTTGGGTATTGTGGAGCTGAGCTATACTCAGGCCAGCAACATCATGAAGTAGATACCCAGATCGCAGTTCTAGAAGCCCTGCATTTAAACCCAATACAAATATCCAGATATAGCACAGTGTTGCCTGTAGGGGTAGGAAGGAAGACCATCCTGCCAGCCTTTCTCAATACTGTGGAATTCGTGGGCTCTCCAAAGTCCTTGTGATACCGATGCTAGGTAAAGGATGCCCCGTTTGACGCTCCTAAGTCCTCGGGGTTTTCCTCATTTCCGCTCCCACCTAAAGGTGTCCTTCTTTGCTCCTCTCCAGTTCTCCTTCCCTTCTCTCCTACTTCTAGTCAATTTCCTTCACCCCAAGTCTCTGTTTCTCTTTCCTTCCTTCTTCTCTCCTTCTGTCTCTCCCTCCCTCCCCTTTCCCTCCCTACTTTCCCTCCCTCCCTCCTTCCTTCTATCCATTTTTGGATCTTCTTTTTGAGTCTCTAGTTTTCTTTCCATCATGTTACTCCGTATCGGTTTCTCTCTTAAAGACGATGGAATTTAGGAGCTCCCAGGAGGAGTCCGGCCCCTCTCATCCTGCTGCAGAGGCTTGCGGGGAACAATGAAAATGCAATTTTAGGAGAGGCCACTCACAGGCTACATCGTACTTCCTGCTCACACATCTACCAGCCGAGCTAGTCACAGGCTGTCATTTCAGGCAAAATTGTTTCTATGTCACATAATGCTAGTCTATGTTGTGTCTGTCAGAGCCCTGGCGAGAAGTCTGTCCTGGATTGGACAGTGGGACCCAGGCACATGGTCAACACACAACACAAGAGATCCATATTTGGGCATGAGTATGCCTTAAACACTAATGGGCTTTGGCACAACTCTGGCTCTGGAAATCCAGCCCACAGATCAAGTCACACATCAGGGAAAATCAAAACAGAATTAAGCTGGCCACTTTTTCTTCGCAGAGACATGAGAGGTATTTTGAGTCAAGTCTTTGCAACCTTGTTTTTTCACGTTCAAGTCAGCCTTTGGGCATGGCCAAATGTTATCAGTGCCCCATTTTATACAGCTTTTTCCCATGCACGGATGAAGAGGGCAGGAGCCAGTGGTACTTTCTCTCCGAAAGAGCCTTGAGATCACTGGATAAACACGCATCTGCCTAGGACAGCTTGCATATGTTCCTGCCTGGTGGATGGGGGATGAACAGGGTCAGGCCCGCGATCCTTGGAAGTGAAAGGACAAAGCAGTAAATCTCCGAATGGAACACAGATTATTGGCTTCCCAGTATTCTTGACCTGGCCTTCCGTGGACTTCGAAATTTGGAACCTTTGCACGCTTATCCCTCATGATTCCTCCTTATAAACTCAAAATCACCATTGCATTGGTTAACTCTTTCTTCACCTAATTCTCTTTCCTTCCAGATCCCAGTGAATGTGATCCTTTCTCTCCCACTTTGAGCATTTAGATCCCATGTCATGTGTGACTTCTAAAGGAAAGCAATTGCTCTTTTCTCTAACCCTGTAGCATATTATGCCTCCTTAAAGATGGTTGTCACTTTCTCCCGTGTGTCCAGTTGTAACCTGAGAGAATTCTGGCGTCACTAGAGGGAGTGCTAGGCAAAAAGAATGGAAAATGCCAGGACCTGCTGTTGACTTGGATCCCAGAGGGAGAAGTCTGGGTTTCCTGATGCTCCCAATGGCCCCACCCAAGTCCAGCATCTGCTCTAAAACACACGCTTCTTCCCTCTGAGCATTTTGGAAGGGGGAGAGGGAGATACCCATCTGGAAAGAAAAAGAAAATTACAGCAGCTTAAAAATGAGGCTGCAAGAGTTTTCTCCCCAACACATGCTCAGCCTAAGGGCTTGCCTAGTGCCCAGTGTAGAAAATGTAATGATCAAGTTCACCAGCGAGGGAGAGACGTACAGATTTTAAATGAGACAAACACTATGCCTTCAGGCATTCCAGGCAACCTACCAGCTCAGGGGTGTGGCTCCCCAATCACTAGCCACAGTCAGTATATCACAGATCCTGAATGAGACCCCTAGACCAGAAGAACAAACCCTGCTTACCCTCCCCAGAGATGGGGAATAATGCTGATGGCCGCTTCAAGTTCAAGATCTCTAGCTTCTCATATAATCCAAAGACCTGATGTCTACCTACACCCCCACTCATACATCCTGTCAGTTAAACTCATTTCTTAATTCAGTATTAAAGGTATAACACCTCACCTTTGGAGGTGAGGGTAGGGTGAAGGGAAGGAGTGATGTGTATGCAGGTCCCAGTAATAAGGGAGTTGGTAACCTCTGTCCCTGGTTCCTGGGAGGAAGTCTCTAAACCCTTGAGATGTTCTGAGTGATGAGTGTCCACACTATTCGTGACGCATGCCCGCACCCCATTACATTCTGGTTTAAGTTGCTGATGGGCCTCAGGATGGGGTTGGCGGTGCCCGAAAGACCACGCGGGGCTCGAAGCCTGTGACGTCATCCCCATCTATGGGGAAAGGGGCTCAACACTGAGCGGAGTGAACAGTGGTTCACTCAGTCATGCCTGTGTAATGGAACCCCATAAAAACTCCGGATATCAGAGCTGAGGCAAACGTCCCTGGTTGTCACATATCCATATGTCAGAGAACACAGGAACTTTACATTTGGGAACCTCCCGGACCTCGCTCCATGTATCTTTCCTTTTGGCTGGCTGTGATTCATCTCCTTTTCCTAAATAAAGCCTTAATCCCAAGTAAAGCACTTTCCTGAACTCTATGGGTCATTCCAGCAAATTATCAAACCCGAGAGGGTATGGAAAACCCTCAAATTTTTAGCCAGTTGGTCAAAAGTACAGGTGGCCTGGGGACCCCGAGTTTGTGGCTAGTGACTAAAGGGAGAGCGGTCTTGCAAAGGATGGTGCCCTCACCCTAAAAAGTCTAACTCTGGGTGGTTGGGTCAGGAGTCATCGCAGAGATAGAGCAGATATCCACACGAGAAGACTTGTGACACAACAATTCTGTTCCTCAATCCAGAGACCTGAGTTCGTTATAAAAGAACCAGGACCCAAATAAGAACTTTGTGCTTATGTATGTAAGCCAGACTTAGGACAGTGTCCTAAACCGCCCTGGGGTTTACTTAACAAGTGCAAAATCACAATGGTATTTGTTGAAAGAACTCAAGAAATCTCGTAACTTATTTCTACGACTTTCACCAGTTTTCATGCAAGCCAAGTGGTGTGAAAAATCAAGGGGCGCCTGGGTGGCTCAGATGGTTAAGCATCTAACTTCCGCTCAGGTCATGATCCGGGGATCCTGGGATCGAGCCCCACGTTGAGCTCCCTGCTCAGTGGGGAGTCTGCTTCTCCCTCTCCCTCTGCTGTTCCCCCTACTTGTGCTCGCTCTCTGTCAAATAAATAAATAAATAAATAAATAAAATCTTTAAAAATAAAAACACCTTCTATGCCTCAGTTAAGAAGAGAATGGAAGTAAACGCATCAACTATTAACAGTAGTTGTTTCTGAGCAGAAGACTCAGAATTTTGCAAGATGTCTATTGCTTTCTGCTTGCTGGTTTGTTGACATTATGTTTTCCTTGAATAATCTATCCAGTAAGTGAATTGGGGGGCAGGGGAGGGGAGAGGGGCAAGTGTCTGGGAGAAGGGTGTCTTCCAAAGGGTAGATGAGGCACTGGGGCTTTTTCTCATACTATGCATGTGTGACTTGCACAATAATGATCTTTCCCTGTTGGTGTCATTCTGGCCCTGTCATCTTGGGCAAGTCACTTCATATCAGTGTCACCATACGTGAAATCAGGGCTTAAAAAAAGACGACTGCTAATATTTCTCTCCACTCTAGAATTCTGAGCACACATCTGAAGACTGAAGTTCACGTGCCCATATCTCAAAACATCCACAGATGTTGGAGGTGAGGGGGAAGAGTCCCTGAATGGGTGAGCCCCTTTGCTAAGGGAATATTTGCATAAAGCTGATTTAGCAAGTGAAAAATGGGCTGTGACAGATTAATGCTGGGAGGCTTGCTCTGCTCAGTATCTGGCCCACACAGCCCGGTCTGATCAGATCTTCAAAGTCATATGGTCCCTATTTGGTTTTACAATAAATAACTCAGACTTATGAGTTAGACACCAATTAATGAAATCATCTAGCTCAGAGGAGAGCAATCCTCTTGGGCAGTCATTTTGGAAGCACAGACCATCCACTAGGGTTGCCAAGCCCAGGGCTTTTGTTCTCACTGGTGGTAGAAATGGTAGGACTCCTCTGGATTCCAGAGGACGTTTGCTCTAAAATATACCAACGGTGGTCACGGAAGTCAGCGAGGGAGTGGTTCCAACGGACCTGACTGATGACGAAAGTCAGGTCAGTCCCCTGCTCAGAGGTTGAACTCAGGATTGAGGCATATTTGGGGTCGGTAAGTGAAGGACAGAAGACTTCCGACAAAACGACAATTCCTTAAGTTGTTGTTTACACGCGGCCTGACAGGAAGGACTCTGGGGAGAATAGTTGGGAAAGTCCTTAAGGCAGTAACTTGAGGCATCATGTTTCTGGTTGATGAAGAAACCTACTGACATACTGTTCATATTCATTGAGAACCAAACCCACCATGGGTCCTTAATAAACATCAAGCAATCAATCAATTCGCCAGCCATAGAGAAGCTTCCTGTTCCAAACATACAGTCATGGAAGGAAGTTTGGCCGAAGACCCCTCTCTCTTTTCCAAATGATGTGGCTCCAAACTCCAGGAAAAGTTTGGGGTGGGTTCCCTCCGACTTCATCCCATGGCAACTGACAGCACAATCCTTGGCAGCCTTGAAAACAATGATTTCTAGATCAAGACACCAACGCAATGAAGTTCTGCCACACGTTGGTCAAACTTTCACAACTTAATGGAAAGAGAATCTTAAATTATCGCCAAGCAGCTGATTGGAAGTGGCTGTATCTGTTTTTTTCAGAAATGCTCTGAGTACAAATGATGTGATTTTGAAAATGGACATCTATTGTATGGAACTCTTTAGCGTTGAAAGCGCTAGGGGGATGACAGTCATTTATCTCTGTCAGTTTTGCATCCATCAGTATGCCTCAAAAATGACATCCTGCATTTTTTATTTAGTGATACATAGATCATCTACATCTAGACATAGATCATCTACAGTACTAGTGATACACAGATGATACTTAGATCATCTCTAAGTGTTGGGAAATCTCTTCCCTAACATTAAAAATCCACTCCGAGGGTTGACAAGCTACGGACGGTTTTTAAACGCTACTGCTGCGAAAGCGATTAGCGGAAAAGATTGACCATTTGGAGTTACCCCACTTTTCAACTTCCCAGACAGAGGTTTCACCAAATGTGAAATTCACTTCTGAGGGTTCCACTTTGTACACTGCCCTTTGAAATGAGGCATGCTTTAATGATTACTTGGGCACATACTCTTTGCAAGACTTTTTTGGCTGTAACTTTATCGAGCTTTTGATGGCCCATTTGTCTTCGGCTCTTGGAGAAGGGAACCAGTTATGTGATCATATATGTTTTCTATTTAATAGCCATGTATCAACTCTCTATACACGTCTTACTGTGGCGGGATAATGATTTGATATATTAAGCAACATTAGGTTTCTCCTTTGTGTGTGTGTGTATGTGTGTGTTTAGCGCTGTGACCCTGTGAGCATCTCCCATTAGGACCATTAGCCATATGGTCTCCACTGGAGAGCAATTTCAGGGGGGTGGGGGGAACAAAGGGGCAAAAGATGAGTTTTTAAATTCAAAAGCCGTTTATCCTTGAGTATGACAGAAGCAGTGATGGGAATCAAACCAAACTAATCTCTCACCCCTCACCCCAAATAGTGATCCTTAGAGCTGGTAAGAGAGAGAGAGAGAGAGAGAGAGAGAGAGAAAGCTGAGAAATTCATGAGCAGCCATAAGATGGGGGTGGATCCTTTGCCCAAGCTGGGGGATGGGCAACTGAGTGTAGGGAACTGGGCCTGTTTCCTATCGTGAGTACTGGGAGGTGGCCAAGCCCCACAGAATTCCTTTTGTCTCTGTGCCTCTGGAAAGCAAGCTAGATGCTGGTACAGCAGTCAGTGGGAGGAAGAGAGGGAAGAGAAATAAGCGTTCAGGAGGTCTTGAGGCCAGGGCAAATGAGCCTGTGCAGAAGGACGATGGCCTGGAGCCTCTAGCCAGGGACCTGGGGCGGCATCACTCACAGCCAGTGTGCAGAGGGGAAAGCCAGCCAAGCCTTGAGGAACGTGGCACATCTTAGCAGAAGCCAGATGATGTAGATACAACCCTTAAGCGACTGACTCTCCCCTTAAAATTCCTGATCAAATGTCAGAATTGACTAGACTGGTGTTTTGGCTGTCCAATGAAGAAGGAAATGAAATCCAAGGAACGGAGCCATCATTCTTGCAAGTTCGGAGCCTGAGAAAGACACCTTCTCCGTGAGCGCAGCGTGAAAGTCATTTCTCCTCATTGTCTGCACACACATCAACGACACAGAACACGCGAAAAAGGACAGGCTGACTTCCCAAGGTCATAAATGAGAAGTTCGCCTGGTGAGTGGGAAGTCACCCGAGGGCTGGGGTCCCAGCCTTAGCCCCACCGCTCAGTAGCTGTGGAAACTGGGGGAGCCATCTGGTCTTTCCAAGACTCTGCTTTCCCATCTGGAAAGTGGGGATAGCAACTCTATCCCAAGATGACTTGTGCATGGGGAAGGTCATGGGGAAAGTGTAATAAGAAAAAGTACATGAAGGTGCCTTTCAGACTGCAAAACGCTGTATAAATGTACCGTAGCTTAACTTCCGTTCTGAGCGACAGAAACACGGAGAAGTCAGTTCCAAAGGCAACAAGAAGGGCACCTAGCGGCAAGTGTGCAGGGTGTTCAAATAGTCTGCCCTTAAGATCCAAGATGCAAAAGCTCACTTGAGATTCCAAATAATCCCACTCAACCGGCACTCTGGGAGAGCGACTGATAGTCTATTTCTCAGGACTGTGCATTTGAGCACATCTCAATCCAGCAAATGTGGGTGATGTGACCTCTCCCTACTCGCCTTCACCCGAACTGCTGGATGAAAGCCCTGGAACACGGTATCAGCCTATTTGTATTTGGTCTGAACACGGGCTCACCTTTCTTTCATGAGGCTGATTTCTGAGTCTCTCTACCAGACAAGCTCTCTCTCTCAGAAGAATGCCTTCAACCCCTGAGGACTCATTTAAATAAACACCGTAACCTCTTGTGCTTCGTCTCGAGGAAAGCAAATCAGACGCCAAGACGCTATGAGATACTGCAAAGAAACGGGACCCTAAAAGCAGGACCGCGTGATGGATCAACAAAGTCCGGGAACGGCACTACGTGAACACAGAGGAATTATTCGGCCCTGGTCCCGACGCCCATGGGTCCCCACACATGCACGCCTGTGACAGCATGTTGCTGAACGTGCAATTAGAAACATCATAAAATTATTTCTTGATGTGCCATTTTTACCATAGAGTCTTGTGTTTTAATACATAATGAAATTTAATCCACACATATTACTGTACTTCACATGCATATTATAAGGGGTTGTCAAGGATGATTACAAACATTTCTTACCTTCAAAACAGACTGTGGAATCAGATCTCCACATAAAACAGAACTTCCTGACATATGTTAGTAGTCAGCTCTTGTGGAACTGAACAAAATCTTAACTCAGAAAGAATCATGGAGTTCTCCAAGGCAGAGACATCTTACCCATATCTACCTACCTTTGGCAAGATAAGTGGATTCCAGTTTTATTTGGAAGTGAAAATCCACACTAGATTTACAGACCCTTCGATATGATTTGTACCTCCTCGGGTACAGGATAACCAGGGATAACCTGTTTATTTCACCGCCGGCTAGCCCAGTTCCAGGGCTACATCTGTATTTTCCAAACCCACAGGAAGTTGCCTTCCAGAAGCCCTGGCTTCACAAGCCGAACAGAAGGTAAGGTGAGTAAGGTGTCACACGGTTCAACCGAGGACTGACACGGGGCAGAGGAATTTGATTGGAAAATCAACCCATTTTAAGGGTTTTATTTATTCATCTATTTTATTTATTTATTTTTATTTATTCATCTATCTTAGAGAGAGAGAGCAAGAGAGCATAAGCAGGGGGAGCAGCAGGCAGAGGGAGGGGGAGAAGCAGACTCCCCGCTGAGCAGGGACCCCCGACGCGAGAGGCTCGAACCCAGGACCCCGGGATCATGACCTGAGCCGAAAGCAGACGCTTAACCGACTGAGCCACCCAGGCGCCTCCGAATATCAATCCATTTTAATCACATCCCCAATCAGGGAGACAGATATGCCGTCCTCGGGAAGGGATCATGCACGCAGGGAGTCGGAAAAATAATCCTAAAGGGACTCTTTCGCTTTGGCTAATGGTCTTTGCAGACCTGAATGAATTTCTGGTGAGAATAATTCCACACATGCAAGGAGATGACCTTGTTACTGCCATTTTCAATAGGTAACACTGTGATCCAAACTGTCTCTGATACCTTTCAGACTGGTTACTGCTAACAGCAGGAAGTTCAGGAATTGGAGAGTGACCACGACAGGCATTCCCAGCACAGGAGAGACCCAGGAGAACGGCTACTGCACCGTTTTCATTGCAACGGCACACGGAGTAATCTCCCTGGTGCAAGGGAGACAGGTGGGACACTCTGGTGGCTGGTAGCGTTGATTCCATTCACTCATGACGCCATCATGCATGGCGAAACCAAGCCCAGAAGCTTCTTCTCCGGAAATGCTGGGGCTATAAGCTTTGCTTAGCTATGGCCCCTGGGGGATCGATTTATTGAGGTTATGTGCTCAGTGCTTTCATCTTGATGAAGTTTTAAAAATAATTATCTAAAACCCCAGTTCCTGCCTTCTTCTCTACGGAACCGGGTGTTTCAAGGGACAAAGAGGAGGCTGGTGGGTGCCCTGTGACCACAACATTTTCATTTCTATCTGCTTTAAATATGAGGATTTTGTTTAAGGTTTCCATTTTTAAACAGCTCAACTGGTTTATTTTTATTTCATTTCATTTTGGTAAAAATTTTATTTATTTGACAGAGAGAGAGAGGGAGAGAGAGAGATCACAAGCAGACAGAGAGCCAGGCAGAAAGAGAGGGGGAAGCAGGCTCCCTGCTGAGCAGAGAGCCCGATGTGGGGCTTGATCCCACGACCCTGAGATCATGACCTGAGCCGAAGGCAGAGGCTCTAACCCACTGAGGGATTTTTTTTTTTTTTTTAAGTTTAAAGGCTCTAACCCACTGAGGGTTTTTTTTTTTTTAAGTTTAAAAATTATTGATCTAAACTGCAGTCCCAATTATTCATTTTTTTTTTCTTCTTCACTTGGACCTAAATAATAATCCCAGGCGATGGAAAGTTTCCTAGGCAGGTGATGCGTACACTTAAAGAGGATAACCCTGAATCAACCTTCCATGGAAGCCTCTGACTTAATTGCATACTGTGGGGGCCTTGGATTATGAGTGAGCAAACCAGAAATAAGTGAGCGAGGAGGCATTCCTTCAGTGTCTGTCATTTCTCAGCTGACACGTCTTACTCTGGCTAAATCCTCGAAACCGAAGACTTCCTATTGGTTTTCTTCATCACTGTCCTATCTATATATTTTGGGGGTTCTTCTGAGAAGTCATATCCTGGTACAATGCAAAGTTCATTGCCGTATTTTCTTCAACCCAAGAACTTCTGGCTTTTTCTCCCTTTCTTGCTCGTCGGACTGGCTGGTGGGAAACTCCCTTTGCAGTCCATTTTGGATAACCAAGGAGAGATGGGAGATCAATCTCCACAATTTTTCTAGCTAAAAGGATGAAATTCAAACGTCCCTCCAAAGTCAGAGTCAAGCCCCATGGTCGTGTATTTTCTCCAGTGGCAGGGAAGGACAAAGGTCTTCTGTGGGTACATATGTCACTCCGGTACTCGGATACTGAGACTCGTCACTTGCCGGTCAGTTTTCACAGCCCCTAACACATAGCTCTTCTCACGTGAGGACTCAGGTTCAAGGTGGAGACTGTCCCATTGAGTATCCCCATACGAGGCAGAAAATGGGACACGTGTTTCGAGGGCAGAGCTTCATTTGTAAAATATCATTTCTCAGGAAGGAAAGGCTTTTTGGCATTCACCGTGGAGCTAAGTCACTGACAAGGTCCGCCCACCGGTCCTGTGTGAGAATGTTCCGTGCCTACTATCACACACCTGGGAAAAGACGCATTCTCAAAATCCCGCAGCAGATCAACCCGAACGGGGAAAATGTGGTCAGGCAGAGAAGGAGGGGCGCCTTCTTATCACAGAGGCCCCTCTGATAGCATCAAGCACACTTGACTGGTTGATAAACTCCACGTCTCCCAGGGTCAGCCTCAGCATAAAGCAGCACGGTTCCCGTTCTCGAGCATTCCTGCACTTGGACGAGTGGTTCTAGCACACAGCCCCACAATACTGGAGCGTGTCATGTCCCCGTGAAGCATTCCTCGTGGGCTCTTCCACCCATGGCATTGCCGAGGGGTCCTCAGATCTGCAAAGGCCACAGAACACAGGGCTCTAGGGTAGCAAACCCCAAAGGGTGGCTAAAAAAAAAAAAAGACCCAGGCTCCTGACCCTTTCGGAGGCCAAGCTGTTTGCACCGAGCAGGCCAATCCTAGAAAAAAAGTTTGGCTGGACGTGGTGCTGAGTTGGTTTGGGGCTTTTCAGGGTGACCCAGGGACCAAACAGGATACCCCACCGAGGCTTGGGATTTTGCAAGTTTGTAATCCATATAGAAGAAACATTGTTATATAAACCTTGCCAAGACTATAGGCCTTTTAAATTCCCAACTAAGAAGCCGGAGAAATTTATGGCAGTGTTGCTAGATGGGGAGGCCAAGTAAACTCACAATGTTGATCTTAGGTCTGTTTAAATTTCTCTTGCCTTCTGGCACTTTAAGCAGTCGTGGAAAGAAATCATTTACTCATAGGTACATTAAGCCTCTGGAAACACAGGGGTACCGGGGAAGAGCATTTGGAACGTAATTGATGGGCCACATGGGGGTCCTGGCCCGCGGAGGGCAGGCTCTCCCTCCAACACTGTGGCCATTTGCGTTCTGGGGTGGGACAAAAACCCAACAGTACCTTGGTGCAATAAATAAGATGAATTCTATGGAGGCTCCGTTTTCCTACCAGGGAAGTCTTGGTAATTAACCAGCCCTCCCCTGGGCCCCCATAAAAGGGCACACTGCTTGGAAAGGGAGCTAAGTCATCATATAAGGAAGATCTACGTGGCCTCAAAGCCTAAGGGCGCGAGGTTTTTTTGTTGTTGTTGTTTTTTAACGCTGGTTTCCTCTGCTCCTCCACCATGAGTTTGGAGTCTCTCTTCTGCTCTTTGTGTCTGTAATGATTGAAGGATGAGCAACAGGAGTCATACAATTTCAGATCCTCTTAGGCCTGGAGTTGGAAGACAGTGAGCTAAAGCCTAAACAGAAAAATCAGCATTTAGCACAGGATTCGGCCTTGATTTGCCCAGTGCCCATCTTCACGGGAGACTCTGGGATATGATCAACAGTGACTCCTTTTCTGCAAAAAGGTTGTGATTCTGTGGGCCTCCTGGAAGGGTGTGAAGCAGAATGCGGCGGGACTCGCCACCTGGCCCAGACGGAGAAGTGCAGTGAAGGAGTCCGTGTTCACAGGCCGGATTACCTTGATTTAACACAAGATGAAATGCAATCTGATATGAGGGCGGGTAATGGACTAACAAATGACTCAAGTAAAAAGTCATTTTAATGTAAAGTCTTAGACATGATGTATAACCTTTCCTGGGAAGCCTGCTAATTGTGCACCCCCCTAAGGTTCGTGGCTATAGGAATTTTCTGGACGTGACGCCTACCCCTTATCTACCCTCCTCCCGCCGTCTCTACTTTTGTGCTCGCTTGTGTGTAATCTGAGCATTTCAGACGGAAAACGCGCCAGAGTGGAGAGTGGAGGAAAATCTGCCTTAAAAGAATTTATAATTTAACAACAAGTCAGGCTAGAATTTATTGGAATAACATATCCTAAGAATCTTCGATATCCCAACTTCCATAATCAGTGACTTAGATCTTTGGGAAAAAAAAGAAAAGAATGCCTTGGAATGTTTTTCAGGCTGAAGAAAGCTGAACTTATGTCAAGTGTATAGAGTTATTTATAGATGTAGGAGATCATGACAGAAAAGAAGGAAAGAAGGACCCAGGGGGGAAGGAAGGAAGGAAAGAAGGAAGGAAGAGAGAGAAAGGAAGGAAACAAAACAAAGGTTTTGGTTTCTAATGTCCCTGTAGCAGGAATGACTTTCTTTTGTTTTCATTCGCTCTTGTCTCCACTCTACACCCATTAAGTTCTTGGATCTGTGTATCTTTAGATAGAGACACTCAAATGCTTTTTTCCCTCAGGAAGTTACTCTCCTCACGCCTTGTGAGGTCTTGGAACAAAAAGTAGTCAAGAAAGAAAAAAACGGCTGCTTCTCTGTCCAGGGGAAGGAAAAAAAAATCACATTGCATCATGGAGCTCAAAAAAAAAAAAAGTGTGGTGGCTTTTCTGAGGGGGGGGTCAGAGGCAGAGACAGCCTCGGTGAGGGCAGGAGCGGGGCAGGAGAGGAGGAGAGTCTCATTTCCTACACGTGTCGTTCCTCTTCTTAGGGGAGCCCGTGAAGCAACAGCCCCTGCCTGTTTGCACGGGAACCAAACGAACACCAACAGTGTCGGGCTGGGTAGAGCCTCCCGAGTCCAAATGTGTAGGGTCTGTGCCCGTGAGGATTCCGAATCTTTTTGGTAGAAATTCTTCACGTAATCCTTGGCGCTCACGACCACCAGCCTCTACTCCCACACCCAGTATGAAGGCTTTTCTCAGTAACAATCAAAAACACTCCCCGTGCCCCCCCAAAAGTTTTACATGCAGACCATTGATGGCTCACTTCCTTGAAGGAAGGGACTAGGGTTTGGAAGGGCTCTGTTTATTGATCTACGAATGATGGTTACCCGTGTCTGCCCCAGCCGCTGGGGTGCCCCAGGGTCCAGGGACCCTTCTGGAGCACAGACACCCTCGAAGCTTCCCCTTTTGCTATAGGCTCCTCATCCAACCTCCAAAGGCGGAATGAACATCAAACAATTGAGACCCCAAAGAGGGACTGTTGCCTCTGGTTGAGAGAATGGAATTTCTTAGAGATTCTGCCCCAACCTGAGTGATTTTTCTTATTATTTGGAGGGAGATCATGGATGGATGGGATTGGGGGGGGGGCAGAATCCATATCATACAAGTGACTTAAAACCAACAGCAAAGATGGTCCATATCAACCCTTCTGAGATTTCTTCTCTTTAGGATAAAGGTAGTAATAACCACCTCCTTGCATCATTGAGAGGACCCAGGGGGAGCAGCCCCGTGTGGTGTGTGATGCCCAGGCTCTTTGGGTCTCAGTTTCCCTGGGTGATAAAGATCTATCATTCACAGCCATACCTTACAGAACTGTTCTGGGAATTCAGTGAGAAAAGACACGCATGTGCTTGGAAGACCCGAGGATATACAAAGTGCTCAGTAAAAGTTCGTCATGATCAGGACCCCCATTAAGGCCCTTGCACGATAGCTGGGCTCTCAATGAAAGACAGTTTCCCTGCCCACAGTTTTGAGTCACCTGGGCCAGCACCAGATGAAGCCGTGTGAAATTTCGTTCTAAGAAGATGACTTGTGATGCCAATCAGATCTGGGCCCAAATCCTGCTTTCTCCACTTACGACCACGTTATCCTAGACCACGTACTTTCTAGTACCTTGGTTTTCTTATCTCTAAACTAGGCAACAAGGCTGACCTCACGAGGTAGCTCTGAGGACCAAATCAGAGACTTGACAAAAGTCAGTGTTTCACTGGAGAGTGATATCTGGTTTACAAGCGGTCAGAAACCAAAGACGTATGCTCAGAATTGACTGATACAGAAGCACATACTGTCCTCTCACTGTGGGCAGGATTTCTGCGCTCAGGGCTGAAGGTGCAAAGGTGAGTTTCACGCGGTCCTGCCTCAGGGAAACTTCAGGTCTAGGGAGGGAGACACATTAAGGAACCATCATTTTATTTCTGTGGGGCTCTTGGTATCACCAAAGCATATTCAGAAGGCTGGAGAAGGCTCAAGAATGTATTGTTCCCTTGCTCGAAACATTTCCTTCTGACTCTTCAGACAAGTAATTCTGATTTTCCTTCAGTTTTCAGGAGGGACTTCATCTGGTCAGGGAGACGTCCCCAGACTCCGTGCTATTACCCACCAGGAAGGCATCTGTTGTCTCCCACTTTCTAACACTCGTCACAGAGATGAGGGCTTGTCCATTACGCTCCCTCCTACCTCAGGCCGCTAGCGTTTCCAGGGCTGTGTTCCTTCGTTTACTTGGAAAACGCAGTATACATCTTTCATACAGGAGGAAGTGCTAAGCCTCCCAAAGGCCCCCCAAAGGGCGAAGGGATTGATCATTGAATTGAATATTCTAGGACATCCTGAGGGCCTCTGTGTCTGCCCTCTGGTCCAAAGGAGCAAGAGGGAATTCTGTGGTCATCGACACAACCCCTGAGTCAAGAATTACTTCGCGACCTCAGAAATAAACCCTCATACACATGGTCAAGTGCTTTTCAGCAAAGCTGCCAAAGCCATTCCATGTGGAAAGGACGCTCTTTTCAACAAATGGCGCTGACGGAACTGGATATCCACGTGCAAAAGAGTGAACCTGGACCCTTAGCTCATACAATATGCAAACATTAACTCAAAAATGGATCAAAGACAAAGGGGCCTGGGTGGCACAGTCAGGTAAGCCTCCGACTCTTGCGTTCGGCTCAGGTTCTGATCTCAGGGTTGTGTGACCTAACCCTGTGTCAGGCTCCGCACGAAGTACAAAATCTGCCTGGGATTCTCTCTCCCTCTCCCTCTGCCCTCCTGCTCGTGCCCTCTCTCTCACTCAAAATAGTCTTTAAAAAAATGAATCAAAGACCTAAACATAAGAGCTAACACTACGCAACTCTTAGAAGAAAACATAAGGGAAAGCTTCAAGATGTGGCAGTGATTTCCTCGATGTGACACCAAAGGGCACAGGCAACAAAAAGAAAGAATAGATACATTGGACTTCATAAAAATCTCAAAAGTTTATATATCACAGGAAGCAGCAATTTCACTTGAAAAGGCAACCCAAGCAGTGAGAGAAAATGTGTGCCAATCATATATCTGGTAAGGGGTTAATATCCAGAATATCCCAAACCCTAACAACTCCACAAGAAGAAAACTAACCCAGTTTAAAAATGGACAAAGGACTTGCGTAGACACACGTCTCCAAAGAAGATATCACACATGGCCAATAAGCACATGTGAAGGTACTTCACAGCACTAACTAGCAGGGAAAGAAATGTACATGAGAATTATCGTGAGATACAACGTCAGACCAGTAGGACGGCTATTATCAAAAAAGCAGAAGACAACAAGTGTTGGAAAGGATGTGACCGCCTGTAACCCTTTTGCACTCCTGGTGGCAGTATAAAGAGGTGCCTTCACAATGGAAAACATCCTGACAATTCATCAACAATTAAAAACAGAATTGCCAGGGGTGCCTGGGTGGCTCAGTGGGTTAGAGCCTCTGCCTTTTGCTCAGGTCAGGATCTCAGGGTCCTGGGATCGAGCCCCGCATCGGGCTCTCTGCTCAGCGGGGAGCCTGCTTCCCCCTCTCTCTGTGCCTGCCTCTCTGCCTACCTGTGATCTCTCTCTGTCAAATAAACAAATAAAATCTTTAAAAAACAACAACAAACAAAACAGAATTGCCACATGATCTCACGTTCCACTTTCGAGTATGCACCCAAAGGAATCTGAATTGGAATCTTCAGGAGCTATCTGCACACCCACCAGCATCATTGACAATGGCCAAAAGGTAGAAACAACCCAAATGTCCATCACTGGATGAATGGGTAAAAAAAAAAAAAGTAACACATACGTATAATGAAATTTGATTAGCCTCAGAAAGGAAGGACGTTCTAAGACATGCTACGGCATGAGTGAAACTTGCAGACATGATGCTGAGTGATATCTGCCAGTCATGGAAGGACAAAACCCTACATGATTTCACTCGCTTGAGGAACTGAGAGGAGTCCAGTTCACAGAAAGGCAGAGTGAACGGTGGCTGCGGCGGCGGCTAGGAGGAGAAAGGAGTGGGGAGCTTGTGTTTGTTGGGCACAGAGTCTCAGTTTGAGACGGAAAAAATTCTGGAGACGGGCGGTGGGGACGGTTGCATGGTGAGACGAATGTGTTTCATGCTTCTGAATCGTACACCTGAAGTTGAATCAGACGATAGACCTTATATACGTTTTACCACGGTTAAAAAAAAAAAAAACAACGAAAAGAAAAGATCTACTTTGAACTACATGCATATGTGTAATGAGAAGAGGCTGGGAACACGACGCCAGGTTGGAAGCCTCTGTGTCGGTTAAGTCGGGTTACTCTGAAGACAGGCTGAGGGCGGTGTCAGTTCAAGTAGACAGGTGAGCGGAGAGGGCGGGATGAAGCCCGGTGATGGGTGCCGTGAGGGGATAGTTTGGGAAACCCAATGACACTGGTCGGCACGAGCTTCACTTCCTGCTTTCCCAGATTTTCCTGTCTCTTTCAGGGACATGAACTCTATCTGGTCTGAGATGTTAGCACTTTCTGAAATGTTGCCTTGATGTTCTTGTTTTATTTTTATTTTATTTATTTGACATGGAGAGAGATCACAAGTAGGCAGAGAGGCAGAGAGAGAGAGGGGGGAAGCAGGCTCCCTGCTGAGCAGAGAGCCTGATGTGGGGCTCGATCCCAGGACCCTGAGATCATGACCTGAGCCGAAGGCAGGGGCTTAACCCACTGAGCCACCCAGGCGCCCTTTGACATTCTTGTTGATGGGCAAGTCGCTCTTTGCCTCTTATCTCCTTTGTTTTTAATGGAAGGAGGCTCTGTGGTTGGCCAGAAGGACACAGAGCCAGGAAGACTCAAGTCCAAATCCCAGGGTCAGGCCTGCGGAGTTTGAGCTCTTTGGAAACTTGGCTTGAAGGGAAAGGGCTGTAAGAAAATGCTGTAGAATGAAAGTCGGAGGTTTTCCGGGTCCTTGAAAATTAGCTGGGATGAGCTCTGACTCCTTAAGGCTTCTCCTGCCAAAAGCAGGGGAGGGCAGGAGGCCAGATTCGGGCCTGGCTTCTTGGCTGCCTGGCTCACGTTCAGAGACACAGCACACGGAAGAGTTACACACCTCCCTAGGTTCGCGTCCCGGTGCACGTGAAAACTCCATCCGGGAAAGTTATCTTACACGAAACACAAGCTACAAAAGGGGAGGCGAACTGGGATGCTGGAGGCAGGCTCCTAGCTACGGGAAGTGGTCTTCTCAACGAAAACGAACCAAACCTATTCATGATTCTTCTGACCTCCCTTTGGGAGACCCAAGGAACCTCTACACAATCTAGTTAGTAGCCTTTTGTTGTGAGGCCCAAAGCAAATTTATCCAAGTTGCTCCCAGTCAACAGCAAAGGGAGATACCAAAGATATTTGTTCCATGGACATTGTCAACTTTCAGAGAACAAACTATTTCTAAATCTGAGAAGAGAATTCATCCAGCCGTAGGTCTTGGCCCATTTCCATATGTATTATAATTTCTCTTAGGTCAGTTGCTTTCTGGCCTGTTTTATGTGGGTGGTACCCTCCTACTTGGACCTCACTAGGTCAGGTCCCTCTCTCCTCCTAAAAAAGGAAGGCTCAACCAAGAGGCTTTAAGACTCAGAGCCAGGGAAACTTCACAGAGGAGTGCCCAGGGAGGGGTGAGCAGTACATGAGGGGAATAAAACGGAATGTGGTGTGAAGAAGGAATTAATTTTCCAGACTCATGTGCAGAATTCACTTGGGAGAAGCAGAAGCACCAGAAGACAATTTATTGCCCAAGCCTAAGGAAAGGTGATGTTTCGACACTGCTGAGTCAATCCTATGCAGGCCAGGTAGGGAGCTACTCCAATGTCCTGTGGTTGCAGAACCAGTGAGAGCTTCTTGCTATGAGAGAGATGAACACACTATCAATGACTTTAAGAAAGTCTACTGAGACTCTCCTCACACTTTCAAAGTTTTAGCTGATTTCCAAGGTCTCTTTGTTTGGCCCTGGGCTAGTTCTATTATGAAAGGCCCAGAATAATCTCTGTGAGTGGCTCAAAGCTTAAACATGAGTCTTTGAAGAAAAATTAAGGAAACTGGGATTGAATAATCTAGACATATGTATCACAGAGGAATGTTTCTGCAGGTTTCTGTCATTGCTGAAATTCAATTAAGTGGTGTGGGGCACTTTAAAAACAGGGCGCCCAACTTCTTGGACATTCCTCCCACTGAGAAGTGAGGGTCAGTATTTCCTCCCCTGAATCTGGGCAGGTTTGTAAGAGCTTCAGTCGAGAGAATTCCAACGCTGGTCCTCTTTGGAGGCTCACTCGTAACACGTCCAACTCCCAGAAGACTGCCATGCTAGGGAGGCCATGTCTAGGTGCACTGGTCCACAGCCCCAGCTGAGCTCCCAGCTGACAGCCAGTATCAAGGGACAGCCACATCACAGAACGTAGGGGACCAGCACCCCAGGGCAGCTTCAGCTGACTGGCCCCACGCCCCTACTGGTTGCAAGTGCTCAATAGCTTCCAAACCAGAACTGCCCAGCAGAGTCCTTCTGGAAGTCCTCATCCACAAAATTGTGAGCAAAATTCAAAGATCATTTTAAGTCACTGAGTTTTGGGAGAAGTGATTATCCAGCAAGAGTTGCTGGAGTGTGGTCCCTTGGTAGTTTGGTGATTTCTGTGAAAAAGGTGCAGAGACAACTTCATTGAAATTCAGGGCACGAACGGCCAATGTAACATTGATTATGGTTTTTGCAAAAATCCCTTTCTGTCCTCAGTAACCAATATATTCTTAAACGTTACACGCTCGCCATTAGGATGACAGATGGCTAATTTGTCATAGGTACCTTTCAGGTAACAGGGGGCTAGTCTTTCATGATATTTACACATTCATATTTACAAAATCTAAATTTGTATTTTTCATTTTTGTTAAACATACATTTTTATTGGTTAGATGGTAAATATTTACAAAGCACTTAGCATATGCCAGATACCGTATTGAGTGAATACATTTACTCTTCAGACTGATCCTAGGAGGCAGGTATTATTACTATCCCCATTTTATAGGTAAGAAAACTGAGTCAGAGATAAATTAAGTATCTAGCTCATGGTCATCTAATTTTTAAGCACTGGATCTGGCATCTGACCTCCGGTAAGCTGGCTTGAGACTGTGGACTCTGACCTCTGCTTCTCAATTATGCCTCATTTTATTACCAATTCATAGACACACCACACACACACACACACACACTTCACAGTGGTATATATGCTGAAGTGCAAAAGAAGTCATAAAAATACACAATTCAGGATGTCATGAATGTAAATGATCACCAGGACTCAAGTACCAATGGGAACTATGTATCTACATGGACAGGGATGAGTGAATCCCAGTATAAGACATCTGAAAATAAGATTTTGTGTGATTGTCTATCCATTTACCCCTGTCTCGAGTACATTATAGTATAAAATTTTGTCATAGGGGGTTAGGAAGCACCTCAAGCTTTCCCCTTATTTGTAAACACAGCACAAGCACCTTTCTGAAAAACCACCAGCATTTTTCTAGAACAAGTACAGAATAATTTTGTATGGTAAGAGATTGCCAACCAGGCTGCTGGGGCCTAGGGGAGATCAAAAGTACAGAGGCATCATGTAAAGGGGTATCCTATAGCAAAACAAGTCACATCATCGTCGGTAAGTCTGGAAAGCCAGCTATGTATTCCCTGACCACTAATCGTGTTTGGCAAGAAGGCAGAACACGCCAGTGAAAAGCTCCCTTTTCAAACGGCACGGTGGGTGGTGCGTAACAGCCAGGACGTGAAGTGTGGAGGAATGATCATCTGCATGGGTCATGATCGAGAACACCGACCCCAGAGCCAGAATGCCCACCGCCACCTCCTGGTTCTGCCCCGTGTGGACAGCGTGACCTCCCCTGCCTCAGTTTCTTCATGTGTAAAACAGGGATCCCAAAAGAAACACCTCAGAGCTGCTAAAAGGATTAAGTAAAACGGTACGGTAAAACACTCCAGACAAGGCCTGGTGCAGGATGCTTGCTGTAAAATAAATATTTGTCAAATCAGTACACATGATGTGTGCTATTTCACCTTACAGTTGGACAAAGATGCTGATGTACAATGTAATCCACATATGCACATATATGAGGAACCAATGTATGAGGACTTTTGTTCGAATTCACACTGAAAGCAAATGTGAGAGACGCAGAGAAGTTTTTGGTTAATAATTATTTGATGAGTTACGACACCAATAGAAAAGGCAGACTCATTGGAGTACTGGCGGGGTGTGAACCGATGTGTGTGCCAAGAATAAAACAGGAAAACAATTGGCAATTATTCAATAAGTGTCAATCCATATCCAGTTTTATTCCCAAAGAACAGCGGGTGGCCAAAAAATACGCCTCTCAATCTCAATTAAATAAATGTTGAAGGCAATAATGAAAATTGCAAATACCGTCAACTCACAGCCACTGAATGTCTTCTTGACGTTCAGTAGGAAAGAGGTGAATATAAGCCTTCTGATGGCCTTCACTGAGCCGTGTGGACTATCATACTGATCATCTCTGGCCACAGTTAGTCCACATCCCAAAGAATCACAAAATGTTTGTGGCCTGCCACAAGACATGTTTTGCTCCGGCAGCTGGAATCATCTGGGGATTACCTTGGCGGTTCTGTTGAATCTTGCAAGCGGACACACACACAACCTCTTAAGGGCAAGGTTCAGAACTGACATACGCTCCCTCCCACCGCACACTCTTGAAAACAAGGTACAAGCCAACTCACCCTGGAGATGCGACCTACCATCTACACTCGCCTCGGAACTGGCCAACTCCAAACTCACAGGGCAAAGGGAATAAACTCAAAGACAGGCAAAGCAAAAGACCATTCTGGTGACTAAACCTGCTTTCCCCCAAGATTTATTCTCCAACGGATGCATTTTTTAAATGCACTTCAGAATTGGTGGGCTGTATTTTTACGAACTGCTCATAACATGCCCTGCAATTTGAGACCAGTCTAATTCTACAAGAAGTCCTCAGATACTGAGAGTCTTAAGTCAAAACTATAATTTCTTAAGAAGACAAAACTGGAATGCCAACGTCTGATAGCTGAGAGCTTTTCTGATATTCGATCATTTTTATCATTTGTTGGAGAAGAAACACTAATGATGTATAATCGGGCACAGTTTAAGAGCATAAACAGATACTACAAAAGAACGAGAAGAAATCCTTCCCGCAGCTATACGCACGGCCATGGTGGATTACAAAACCATTTGCTTTGAACTCTTGAGTTGGAATTTCAAATTTCCGACTTCAAAACAGTGTATTTTCTTCAGGTTAGATTTTGACACAGTTCCAAAGGTAACTTTCAGGGAAATATTCTTAATTCCGGGGTTTGCGCGTAATGTGAACGTAGACGACTCTGACAGAGCCGCAGAATACCGGCTGTCATTGACAATAACTTAAACTTGGAATGAAGTGTTTCTAAACGAAAGTAAAGAAAAAGAGACAAAACCCATGAGGGACAGAAGCAGACCTAAGCCTCAAGGTATCCATCATGAAGCCAGATGACCAGATTACTTTCCAGGAAGACGACGTGGAGAAAGACTTTATTTAGATGTTTATTATTCCTGTAGTTTACATTCAAAAAATTATTTTGAGTTTTAAAATGTTTTATTATTTCAAATGTATGAGAACTTTCGAAACATACCTAAAGTCAGTGGGTTACATGTTATGTATGCTCTCTGCTATTATATTCTCTGTAGATGATAGAAGTTTGAAAAGCGAAGAAAGTTTTTGCTTTGAAAAGCAAAGAAGTTTAGCCAAAGTCTGAAAAAAAGCTTGCTGATCCCGAGAGTCACCAGATACCGGTTCCGTAAAAATGCAGGTACTTCATTAATTCAAGAACGGTTATCAGGAGAGAATGTTGTCATTCTGTGTGGCAAAAGTGACACGACTTCTTGACCAATGAGAATATGAGCAAATTAAATGATCTTGGTGAGACAATTTCCCAAAGGTAAATCTGACTACCCAACGCACTGTTTGCAAGGAGCTGGGTTAGGAACTACGCAGTGTATTTGTTTCCTATGGCTGCAGTAACAAGTTAGCACAAAGAGAAATTCATCCTCTCCCAGATCTGGAGGCTCCAGGAGTCTGAGATCAAGGTGATAACACAGCCGTGCTCCCTCCCAAGGCTCGAGGGGAGAATCTTTGGTTCTTTCAGCTTCTGGGGGTTCCAGGCATTCCTTGCCTTGTGAATGCATGTCTCCAACCTCTGCCTTTGTCTTCACATGGCCTGCTCTGTGCACCTTTGACTTTAGGACCCACCCGGATAATCCAGGACAATTTCGAGATCCTTAATTACATCTGTGAAGATGTTTTTCCAAAGTGAGGTCGCGTTCATAGTCTGGGTAGACATTTTTTTTTCTTTTTTCTTTTGGTCAGGGGCTGGGGACATGTACCATTTAAACCCTTACACATGGGAAAGAGGATGGTAAAAACTCAGAAGAGAATGCATACGGAAGCTTAAATTTTTTTAGTAAGTATGTTAAAGATAAAAGAGATTATCTTTTTTTTAAGAGATTGTTATCTCTTATAATGTGTGTATATGCCCACACGCGTATGACCGCACACATGTACCCAATGGCTACCTGAAGGCAGGGAAGACTGATAGGAAGGTCTTGTAGGATCATTTGATGCTTTATTATATGGTTAGTTTGAAACTGAAAATTCTGGGGGTGCCTGGGTGGCTCAGCCAGGTATGGGTCTGCCTTCGGCTCAGGTCATGCTCTTGGGATCCTGGGATCAAGCCCTGGGT
The DNA here is from genome assembly GCA_028533885.1 of Nasua narica. Classification (NCBI taxonomy): domain Eukaryota; kingdom Metazoa; phylum Chordata; class Mammalia; order Carnivora; family Procyonidae; genus Nasua; species Nasua narica. The sequence continues at coordinate 15,364,247 of CM052809.1, read as the reverse complement.
CGCTTCTCTCTCTGCCCCTTACCCGACTTGAGCTCTCTGTCAAATAAATAAATAAAATCTTAAAAAAAAAAAAAGGGAAATTAAAAATTCTGTTTTACCTGCTCTGATAGATACTAAGTGACTTTGGTTGTGACCAGGATTCCAGATAACTAGTATTCCCTTACCATTGTATGCATGTGGTGCATAATTTCTACATACACAGATTTGGTTTTAACTTAGGAAAGGGAAAGGGGAATAATTTGGGATAACAAGTGGGAAAAATCCCCACCTAGCTGTGCGATGTCCTTTTAAATGTTCCCAAAGTGACCTCTTTAACCTGTTGGTTTGGCCTGACTTTCTTTGTGAGTCTCTATGGACCTCATGCCAAGTCATAGATAGGGAGAGAAGCTCTTGACCTCAGCAACACACATCCAAGCCCCTTGTCGCTCCTGCTAAAGAGTGAGCCAATCAACATCACCTGTTCTTCCTCGTTACCTAGAATCTTCATGTAGAGAATCAAAAAATACATGTCTTTATTATCAACTAGGTGTCTCCTGCTCTCATTTTCACTCAATCTTTTGAAGATACAATTCACGACGAGAAGGAGCCATTCCAAATGCAAGATCTTAGAGTTGGAGGTTCTTAGGCTAGGATCCAGGCACTCCCCGCCCCTGCCCCCTGAAATTCAATGTACAGTTTGGTGTGTTTGTGAATTTTTCTGTGAAGCAGTCACATCCTCAAAGAAATCCACTGACCCAAAAAGGTAAGAAAGATCCACGAATCAGCTCAACACTATGAACCATTGGTTTGTTTTTGACTAACGATGATGAGTTCTCTAGTTTCCAGGTGCTCAGGGGATGGCAACAATGGTAAAAAGTCAATACAAGAAAAAGACTTTGATTCAAATGTGACACAAATGTCCCAGCGAACAGCACACTGCACAGCCATCAATATAGGTGACAGATCTTCCACACGAGCCCACATCAACAGTTCTGGGGGGCAGTTGTTCGGTAGGGAATCCAAACCCGTCTCCTCACTTCAGCACACCTCACAAAGCAACTCTTCAGACTTGCCCGAACGCCGCCTCCGGAGAGAACTGACCCCTCCTTCAGCTCTGTCCCTGCCGGTTTCCACATGGCCTCCCCATGCGTATTCCCAGAGCACACCTGCCCTAAAGAATCTCCAGAAGGAGACTCCGATGTCCTCTGGCCGCAGGATACTACTATTTTGAAAGCAGACCCTTCCCTCTGATGTCATCTTTTTCTCCAAACATCTGCATGTCATTCCTGAGCCATGGAATATCCATGGGACGTGACAGAAGCCACGGGATATTACTCAACCCCCTCATTTCCAGGTTGGGGATGGCTGCTGAATGAACCTCGCCACGCACAGAGACTCAGCAACCTCGCTGCGCATCTGCCTGTCACGCATGAACATCTCCACGTTTGTTCTACAGGAAGGCTCCTGATGCTTGTGGAAAGGATGTGTGACCTCCAAGAGGCACGTAAGCCCCCAAACCGAAAAACTCCATCTTCCCGTTGCTCAGGCCCAAACACCTTGAAGTCATCCTTGAGACCTCTCTAATATCCCACATCTAATCTATCCCCAGATCCCGTCAATCACCAGTGTGCCCAGAACTCTAACACTTCCTGCCGCCTTTACCGCAGCTCCCCTTGTGGGCAGACCCCACCGTCTGTCACCCATAGTGAGACACCCTTCCCACCAACTCGCCTCTTCAGCCCAGGTTCCCCTACAGTCTGTTGTCCACAGAATAGCCGGAACGACCCCACTCTGGGGAAAGAGGCATCACATTCTCCCAACTGGCCTTCAAGGTTCTCATGGTCCACTTCACTTTGCCTCGCCGACCTTAACCCCTACCATCTTCCTGTCTCTCTCATTCTACTCTGCCTTGGTGTTTTCCTTGATGTTCCTTGAACCTCACATACTTTTTCCGAGGTTAGTGGAGCTTAACTTCCTAACAGAACAAGGGGTAAATCAAACAGCAGACGGATAGCCCTGTGGCCCTGGACACTCGGAAGGATCACAGACCTGGGGCCACTCTCAGAATAAGAGCTCTCTGTTCTTCTCTAAGGCTAAGGAGGCCAGAGATAAAAAGTCACGTCCCCCCTGCCACACAGCTGTGTCTGGGTCTCTACACGGAAATTTCCTTGCTGCTGGACCCAACTTGGTTGGGCAATTGAGCACATAAGCACAGGAGGAAGGAAAAAAACAATCTCTAAGATTCTCAGATAAAGAAAAGGGCTGAATTATGACAGTCTTTCTGCTAGTGACTTCCACAAACATCCTCGTTCCAATGTGTAGTGAATGCTTTCCCAGGACGAATTTGTGGACACCTACTACCGAATTCGTTTGTTGACGGACTCTGGAATCGAATAGCTTGCCCTTGGGAAAATGACCAACGTGGGACTGGAAAGGCACAACCCATGGGCCAATCGAGTCAGCGCAGGAGTCCTTTATGAATCAAATATATTTACATTCCTTGACTGATTATCTCTAAGTGTGTGCCTGCTTTTCATTTAAATACAATGTAACCCTAGTAGATTGTATCGTAAGAATACAGCTGCAAGGATGATCTCATTGGTCCTTTGTAGTGTTTTTTGGTTTTTTTAAAGATGTGAATTCAGTAAGATTTAAAAGCATAAACAAATCGTTGACCATTCTAAGGGCAAGTCATTCAGTCATAGCTGTCATATCAGGGGCTCTTACAACAAGACTTCAACACCACAGTGAACTTCTTCTCATTCTCTTGACTGACTTACTTAACCTTCCAAACATCAAAAAGGAGAACCCAAAGGAAGCAGTACCCCTAACACTTTATTTGGTGGGAAGTTAGAGAGTCATATTTCTATTCCAAGAGGGAGCATTCACAATAAACTTTTTTCACAAGAAATTTAAAATGAGCATATTGAGAAAGTTGACACAGTGTCCTTGTAACACCTAAATATCACACTTCTATAAGCATGATACAAAGCTGGATGCCTTCGCTGAAGAGAACAAAATTAATTAACTCGGGACATCAGGTTTCCAAAATAAGTTTGCTGATGTGAGCCAAAATTCTTAATGTTGTCACCACCTGGGCATTCACGATTATACCAGAGGCAGCGTCTTTCACAGAGTACTTAGAACTTCCCAGGAGAAGAATTTTGCCTCTGGTTTCCCAACTCAGGTTGGGAAAAACTTGAGTAGGCATACTGGATCATTCAGAGAAAGGGAGTCTACGAGGGTTGAGTTTTTAGACAAGGCTTGACTGGAGGTCAACAGTGCGAGGAGGCAGACATTCAGTCTAAATGACTGCTCTCCCTCACGTGTGGTGATCACTTGCCTTGAATGATTGAAAAAACAAAACAAAACAAAAAAACATAACAGACATAAAGAGTTCTGCTGTAGAGACCACACCTTCAGTTGGTCAAACTTTCTATCAAGATTGTGTTCAGTCAGGAGTGATATGCCAAGCTTTGAGGTAGAAAGGCACCAACAGAGATGTTTTGTAAGAAAGGAGATACCAACTGGAACCCACCATGTTTGACTGGTGGGGAAACCGTGTTCATCCTTTTGACAAACAAATAAGCCTGTTAGAATCTGAATTTACAAAAAAAGTAGCATACGCTGTGGTTTCAATACCGTGATAAAGAAATGTCTTGTCATAAAAGCAGTTTGTGAAGAAATTGTGTCAAGTTTCTGAACACACCTCACGAATAGTCTCTAGATTGTGCCTAAGAACGTGATCTGGCTCCTGAGTACCTCAGCTCCGTTGTTTGGGTCTTCGACAAACCAAACCGGTAACAATCTTTCTACCTCACTGCTCTAAACCAACAGCTTAACCACATAAGCTCATATTCTTAACGGACACGACTACATAATTACTCCACTGATGCCTGAAAAGTAACTCACTTAGCATTTCCTCAGAACAAAGGAAGAAAACTAGATTTCACTTAGCCCTGCTCAGGATGTGTTTTCGCCTGTCAATAGTGTTCTAGCCTAGCTCTCTTTTGGCCAGTGCCCAACATAATCTGCCTTCCTGCCTGTGGCCATTTGTCTCCCATGTGCATCGTATGCTTGAGAGGATTTTTTTCTTTTAACGCCAAATTTTAGTTGCATGTTTAGAAAAAACACAAACAGCGGTGGGCAGCAAGAGGATATTTGAAATTCTGCTGTCCGGCAGAGAGCTTTGGTGATTACAAAATCAGCAACTACCACATATACATTTTAAGAGTATCTCAGCATTGCTTCCAGAAATGCATTTTAGAAACACAGGATGCTTGTGTCTTTTCCTTTGATAAAGCTCTCGTACTCAAAAAGCAGCTTTGAATAAAGAAGATTTTCCTTATAAAAAAAATCATTGGTGTGTGGTTTTAGAGCTGGAGGGAAGGGGGATGGGTAGTAAGGTAAAGAAGCTGCTAAGATTAAGTATATATGAGAATGGGATAATCATAGTATCTTGGTGTAGAGATACTGAGGATTAAATCAGATAATCCACATCAAGCAGTTAATAGGCCCTCACAGTGATGGCACTGCGTACCTTGCTCTCATTATCTCTGTCAACATCTAGAGAATAAACTCACTTCATTTTTCTATTACAATTTGCTTAACAGATTCTTTTCTTTAAAGGTAGGGAGAGGCCAAGAGAGGGGGAGAGAGAAAATCCCAAGCAGACTCCACGCCGAGTGTGAAGCCTGACGCGGGGCTCGATCTAACAACCCTGAGATCCGAACCAGAGCCGAAATCAAGAGTCGGGGGCTTAACCAACAGAGACACTCACCCAGGTGCCCCTCAACAGAGTTCCTTTAAGTATAAAGATAGCATCTCAATAAAGAGGGAAAATAATTCAATAATTTTACGCCTTTGCCCTGTTTTCTGACATATTTTTCTTGCCATTTTTTTTGTCATTTTTGATACTGATCTGATGAAATATGTGACATCCACTAGTTAAAAGGAGAAACTAAATAAACCTTTTCAATGTTAAACACAACCACGAATTACAGGCTAAGCATCTGTGGCAAGGCTTTTGCAGGTAAAGCAATACCCTTCTCAGTCTGGTTCTCCCCGGCCAGTTGTTCCTGACAGCTGATCGCTGAGTTTGTAGAATTTAATCTTGAGAAGGTCTGAAATGTGGATCTTCCTGGGACTCGATGTTGTTATTCTGTGGTAGTTCAGGTAAGTATTAGTGATAGGGAAACCTCAAACTCTCAGGTGGATAAGTACTCAAACGTCACGTCACTTCGTAAAATGTCTCCAAACCTCTTTGCCTCGAAAGGCTCCTGACAAATGAATGACATTTCTGGAATGTGCCGTTTCTCACTTGAGGGGGCATATCTCCTAGGATCTTCTGGGATTTGATGTCAGGAATTGGTAAAGGTTACGGGAAATAAAATTAAGTTCACATCCAGGAAGGAAAAGAGAAACATTTCTGAAAACGTGCCTGACTTCTGTGGGCATCAGTGGCCTTCGTAAGAGAATGACAGACTCGCTCCTAAACCCGAGGCTGCTGGGCCTGCCCAGAGTGACCCACGGACCCCGTGCTGTTCCAGAAAGGCCCTGTTTGTGAGATCCGCCACGTTTCCCATTTCTAACGACTCAGCAGATACTTGGGTTTGGTTTTTTAAAACAGTGCAAATACAGTAATGATGCTACTTTACCCATGAAAACCAATGAAATAGTAGCTTCTTAGACGTACAATTCTGACAACCAATAGCTAGCAATTCGTTTTGCAATGATGCACCAGAGACCTGGGGCCTTGAGACATGGTGCCATTGAAGAGGAAGCTGCATTAAGAGCTAGACCGTGAGGTTCAAGAACAAACCTAACCAAACTATTGCTCTCCATAAACCAGAGGCAAATACCCAGGCTGACGTGCTCTCTGAAACACCTGAATACAATTGAGAGGTCCCCACCACTGAGAGCCCCATAGCCAGACTCAGGGGACAGGGGCTGCACGGCCAAGGCTTGTCACCCGTGAGGCCTCTCGGACCCACCCCGGGTAAGCATGGTTCTTTCCAAGAGCAACTCCAACCATGTCCCTATTTGTTGCCTTTATCAGTGCGGAAGAGGGTCATAAAAGCCCTAAGACTCCGGATCTAGTCCTGCTATCTTGATATGGACGCTAAGAACCATTAGTCCGGTGGGTCAACCAAAGACAAGGTAATGGCGCATCTTCGTTTGTCTTGAAATACGCTATCTTCTGGTCTCTAGCTGTGTTTACAGTTCTCTGACTCTCAGATGCAGCAATCTCTGAGACTTCACTAAAATAACACTGAGAACTAAAATCCCCATGCTACTAGCCAGCCACTTAGAAGGAGAATCACAACGTCTTGCCAACAGTCGCTTACATAATGCCACTTAAAGTGAACACCGAAAATGGGGTCTTTATCTCAAAGAAGCATTCACTCAATATTTGTTGAATAAAGGAATGAAACCAGGAACCAGGTGACTGATGCAAAGAATTGATGAGCTGGCAAATGTTAGTAAATCTTTGTATATCTGGACTAGAATCAAGTTTTTCCAAGCTACAATACAAAAAAACTATAAAGCCCTTGAAGGAGAGAAGTGGTAACATAATCTCTGTTGTGTTACACCGGAAATCTTTCTTCCCCCCACCAAAAGGCTACACTTGAATGGACGTTCAATAAATATTTAACTGAATCAAATTATACAAATTATGCAAGATTTAGGTTTACAGCTTGAATTATCCACACGATAACTCTATAAAAGTTTACCTTCCCTTAAAAAAAAAAAAGTCACTTTTAAAGATAAAAACAATCAAAACAAAAAGCTCATCTTTAAAAAAAAATCATGCACATTTCCTGGGCAAAATATTCAGCTTTACTTGAAGTTACTGAGGTTTTTCTAGAAATGTGATGTTTGCAGCCCCACGTGGCATTACCCTTTGGCTCAGACTCTTAGCTAGACAAATGAGCATGTGTGAGGATGGTACATCTTATTCTGGGAAGGAAAAAAAATGTTCCCTTTGGAGAGAAGAGAGTAAAGAGGGAACACTCCAGGAGTCAAATACCGATTCAGCAGATAGCGTCCCCCTGCCTAATTCAGAGCCTTTACTCTCTTTAGACTGGAATGAATTAGAAAGTTGCTAATAAGGGAAACGGGCAAATCTTTAGGACTGCAGTTTCTGCCACCCATTTGCAGGTCCCGTGTGACTATCTGACAATTTTTATTTTATTTATTTATTTATTTATTTATTTATTTATTTATTTGCCAATTTTTAAATAAAAGCACTAAAGCAACAGTTGGGAGATTTTAAGGAGAAACCCCTATTTCAGCACATACTTCAATTAAAAGCCTCTGGGACTCAAGTGATGTCAGGACCTACTTCAGGACTCCCAACTCAGTGTACAGGTGGAGACCTGGCTTATGGACAGACCGCTGAGGCTAGTCTGCTAGAAGCTGGGAATAGTTCAGCAATGTGACCATTAGGAGTGTCCCTGATTTTCTATTTGTTAAAGAGAAAATATTTCTGGCCAAGTTTGGTGGGAAATACAGGCCAAAAGTCTGCCTTACTAAGAAAGGAGACAATAAGCTTAAATGGAGGGAGAAAGCTAGAACCTTCTGGTTTAGAAACACTACTGCCATACTAAGTAGGACCTTGAGATCAGCTGGCGAGATGATGAAGAGTGACAGAGACCACTGTTATGGAAAGTTCCCATGGCAGACATCAATGGGGGACTGAAGTCTTCTCATTCCTGCACGTGGAGCTCAAGGGAAGGGAGAGCACATCTGTCTTGAAGAATGAAATGTGGCAAATGGAAGAAGGGATTTTTCTCACTGGGAGAGTGTGTTAGGGACACACAGATGAGTCCCTTATTGTCATGTTCAAAATGTACAACCAAATGCTTCTGCCTTAATCAATGGAATGGCTTGCTCATCTGTATAGCCAATCTGACACTTTCTTACAAGTTTCGGATTCATATGGCTCCATGTTCTTGCCACCCTTCCCAATGGCACACATTTTCGGCAAACGTCTCCATCATTTAAGACAAGGAGCTATAAAATGGAAGACACTTCTCTCTACCAGACGGAACACTTTCAATCAGTACTGGTTACATAGGAACACAGAATGCGATGAGTTCCATGACAAAGAGCCAAAAAGAATACAGGGAGGGAACATTCTAGGTTATCTTGGACAATGAAGGTCAGGACTGTTTCACTTCCTCTTTGGAACCCACAACATTAGAGATTATTTTGAGATATAAATGTATTGTGAAAAAGAGAAATGACAAGCCCGAAATGGAGTCATTTGGCCCTTACAAAAGCCCACCAAGACTTAATTACAGTTTCAACCTGTCCCATGACCGCGACCTTTTAGGAGCCAATCTGGAATTTCCTAACTTGCATGAGAAAAATCCTGCCAGTTCCCTCCCCCCAACAAAAGACGATGTCCTGTCCTGAAAGAATCCTTCCTTTTCTTTTTCTTTTTCTGATACCTTCCTTGCCCTACCCTCCTTCCTATAAAAACCTCCTACTCAGTTAGTCCAACTGCTGGGAGCTGGTGAGCTAGGATGTGGCCCAATTCACAAATTCTTTAATAAAGCCAAACAGATCTTCGAATTGCTTTGATTTGGTTTTGTTTTTTAACAATAGTATATATAAATAAATTACAAACATAATTAACGAGGCCCTGTGTTCCTCCACTTTCAGTGGGACAGCTGGGTGCTAAGGGATGGGGAATCAAAATTAGAAGGGAAGGAAGATGTTCTGAGAGCCAAGTCCATGAGGACCGAGTAAAGTGAGCCACGAGGTACCCTTGCCTTCCAGGAGCCAGTTCTGCGTGTCATGTATTTGTTACGGGAAGGCCCTGGGAGGGCGAAAAGACAAGGAGTTCCTTAAAAGGCTGTGTCCCGCTGTCAGGTGATCAAGACACCTACAAGGCGGACGCGGTCCCCACTGCGATGCTGGCAGGAGCCTCGGTTCTTCCTGGGTAATGGATCATTCTGCGGGATGTGCCCCGGGGTGACCGGGCACGGCGGACAAGCCGCCCAAAGACTAGCTGAAGTTCACACGCTTTCCTGGCACTCAATCAGACAGTGAGATTATGGACACCATCCCTCCTCTTTCAACAGATTAATGATGAATGAAGAGCCTTGTCAAGGGCCAGAGGAGAGGACAACGTAATTCCAATGGGTAAAACGAGCGGTTCTTGCGCGGTCTGTTCTCATCACAACCCTCTCCGGGGTGCCTCCTCTCACTGCTTCCTGGACTGGGCTCCTGCCCCTTATTTTTGCAGAAATGCTCCCCTGACACTGGGGAGGGAGGACAGGGGTCTCCCAGGCTTCCCCTACAGGAGGAAGGAAGAAGAAAGGGCCTCCACAGGGCGCTGACAATGGGGCTGGGAACCCTTCCTCATATATTCAACACCTTCATAGACACAACGAAAAAATTCCTTGAAGCCTCATACCTTCTATTTCAGCTTCAGACTGAAGAACTTTATTTTTTGTTTTTGTTTTAAGCTAAAACGGTACTGAAAACAAACTCTTCTCAACTAGCTGCTTCGGAACAATATACTGTATTATGAAGCTCTGTACATTTTCAAGGTTTTTGAGATCTTAACAGGCCAAAGTCAGGTCCCCACTTCTCCTCCTTGAATTCTGAAACCGAACCGTCTTCTGCCTCTTCCAGGCTCTTCTACATCAAGGCCGGGCTGCCGGACGGAAGGAGTGGCATAAAAAGTGCGTAGGAAAACAAAGAAACGGACCAGCCTCGGGGTCCACGGTGGCATTGACCTAGCAAAGGCTCTGGCTTCCGGTTCTGTGGTCTGTGGGGCAGCCGCATCGGGCCGCCGGCAACCCAAGCGGCAGGAAGGATGGGGGAGCTGCCGTACAATGGGTCCCCTTGAATCATGCTACTAAAAAAAGGTGCAACGAGAAAGAAGTCCCTGTGCGTTCTCAGTCACAAGTGTGGGCAGAAGAACCCACAGGATTCCTCCCTTTGGTATTAAATAACAGTTTAAAAAAAGCTTTTTAGAAATAAAGCAAATACACGGTGGGACCGGACACGGGAGCCGTCCCAGGTCAGTCATCCACTGAAACGAGTCTCATCCCTAGTCATAAATAAATAATCTCTGTTCTGGTCGGACTTCCACGCCAGGATCAATATCTCTTAACATCTTACTTATTTTATTACTGCTTTTGGTTTTCTGGGACTGATTGAAAGTTGCTCAGAGGAAATCTTTGGTTTTGCTTAAGTGTCCATGACATTTAATCATGACTTCCCTTGCAGTTTAATTCCAACCAGTCAATCAGTTAATCCACTTCAATTGATTCTGGGCTCTCGGTTATTGGCTTGCACTCATTGGGCATCCGCTGGTGCCGGCTCAGCTGCGTGGCCTGCGTGAAGCTCCTCTCACACCTCTCGCACCTGGTGGAGGCAAGAGAGAAAATTGAGACCGGGGACCGGGGCCTGCAGGGTGATGGGCTTCCTCTCATCCTGCCTAATGAGAACCGACACTCCAAAGTGGCTTCCGATTTTACCGGCTCAAGAGGTTTAATTGGTGGCTCCTTCCCAGGCCTGGAGGCCCGGGACGGGACAAAGCCCGTCTGGTCGGAACAGAGGGATCTGTCAATAGGCAGGGAGAAGGTGATTTCTCCAGAGAGCTCTGTCCTGCCGCAGCTCTGATCACTGTCAGTTCAAATAGATAAAGAACAAAAAGAGATTTTTAGGAGTGAGCCATCAAAGCCGCAGCTTGTCTGCAGTTTTCTGCTCCGTAACCCCAAAGAGAAATTGACGACAAATAGAATTTCACCTGCTGCTAATTTAAAATCGGGGAACTGTCCTCCGATCTGCGCGGTGGCCCAAGAGCCATCCCCTCGGAATGTGGATGGTGGACGGAGCGTGGCGTCGGTCTGCGTGACAGTGGGCGGTGGTGGTGGGGGGCTGCTTTCGTGCACAAGTATCACCGAGCAGCCACAATGGGGGCCCGGGGGAGCTAAAAGAGTTGTCTGCGGTGTGGGGTGGGAGACAGACGAACTCATCATCAGCCAGTGCTCGCGTGGCTCAAGAAATTCACCTCCCGAGAAGGTGCAAGCAAGAAGGGCCCTGGAGGCCATAATTAGGGGGTCGGTGTGTCTGATGAGGAGAAAACTGGCATCCCGCTTCTCGAATAGCTCCTGTCTTCAACTTAAAAAAAAAATACTGTAACCTAAAGACGCTGAGCTCGCCCCATCTCCCACGTCACACATTCACTGGCTCGGTGGCTGCTCAAGCCACAAAGAAACTAAAGCCTGTGTGCGCGCGCACACATATCCAGTGGTGGCTTCTGGCTTTCCCGTGATGGCTGTGACTCCTGGCTGGTAGTCTCTGGTTATGCACACACGCAAACTAGAGCAGCGAGCTGGCCAGACAGTGACTTCCTGTCACCACCCTATACATCTGGGCTGCCTGGAGCACCGGGGTGAGGGTGGGCAGTGCAGGATGCACAGCGGCCACCCACGGCATCCCCTTAATGTCTTCTCCTCAATCCTTTGAAGGAAAGGATGTTCGAGAGCCCTGCAGATACTTGTCCCTCTTGGAAATAACACAACCTTTGGTCTCACGTCCCTGCACTACCGGGTTGGGGCAGAGCTCTCAAGAGCGCTAAAGTCCTCACTGCTCCATCACGTGCCATTTGCCCTGTTATCTGGGGGGCAGTCTTCTCTTTCCTCCCCCACCTTTTTAGTCCACCATACAAAGTGCCTTGCTGCGGAGATTATTACCTAAGAGAAAAACAAAAACAAAACCATCCATCCACTTTGGGGGTTCTTGTCTATTTTTTAATGTTGGGAGACTGGGGGCTTTACCATCACGCTGGGATTTTCCAGGGCTCCCGTGCCAGCTGCATGTGTCAGGGTGAAGAAGTTGTGTTTCTTTGATTGTCTTCCCAGGAATATTTTTATCAGCCTGTTCCACTGTTAAAAACTGCACTGTGATCTTGACAAATGTATAATGTCAGCTTTAATGTATCAGACCTATCAGCTCAATGAAAATAACTCAGAAGTATTGATCAGCTAATGATTTTTGGTGTATTCATTAACGTCCACGGGCAGCTCATCCTCTCTCCAGAGCCTCCCGAGGTGCTGATGACATGTTAGCGAACTGCTGATTGTTTATTAGAAAACTGATTAGTTACTGGATCAGTGTGTCCAAATATACTACCTTTCACTGCTGACAAACTTCCAAATTATTATATTACTTTTTAAAAAAAAAAGAAAAAAATTCTGAGGCTTTAGAATTCATTTCAAAGAGAACTGCTGGAACACTTACAAGGAAAGACCACTGACCCGGGTTGCGTTTCTGCACTTCTCATCCTGGGTATTTGAATATAAAGAATCGGACATAGGAAGTTCCGTGCTTCATATAAGGCAAAGTGTATGTCTCTATGTGATAATTAAATACCCAGATTAGACAGAGACCTTCTGAGGCGAGTTACATTTTTCTCAAGCAGTTTGCCTAAGTGGCCGCACAGATAGTTACACTCCCGGAATCGGAAATCTACAAAGTCCGCGCTGTCCGCCTCGAGACGTGCTCACTGAAAAATCACCTCCAGGGTCATCTGCTCCAAGTGCGAATGAAAACACACGCAGATGTATGTACCTGGGTGGGCTGGTTTCTTACCAACCCGCCACGCAAGTGAAGAGCACTAGATAGAAAAAATATTCTTTTAAATAAGGGAAGAGCCTCCATTTTACATTCATTACCTTTTATTTTAGAAAAATTGCCTTCCTGAGTTCTTTTTACAGCTGAATGAAACTCCTCAGAAAGACAGACTCCATGCCAAAGCCTGGGGTCCGGCAACTCAGAGCTAGACTTCATCTGGGTTGGCATCTAATGAACCCTGAGGTCTAACCCAGACAGGGGACTGGGTACCTCTAATCCTGAACTTCATGCAGTGTAGCAGAATAAGAAGGAAGGAAAGATGGGGGTAATGATCCGGGAGCAAAGGAAGGTTCCTGCACATGGGTCTCCCTTTCCGTGCTGACGTCCCAGCCTCGAAGGGGACATCGCAGGGAAAGTGAAACAGAAAGGCATCTGAATACTTTGGCACAGAGAAAGCCTCCAACTTTCTATGAGTTTGGGTATCTTTGTTAGATTTGGGTTCCTTTTAGATTTGAAGTCTTTCTTTGCTTCGTGCGATAGTCGGCTGGATTACCGATACAGGGAGCTTAATAATTACCACGGGAAATTGACAGACACCAAAATGACATCAAGTCCTGTTACACAGAAAACCTGCAAGAAGCTTTCTTTTGTGCCTCTGTGGCCTTTCACCATATATTTCTTGGATTGAACCAGACTGCACAGGGCTTGTGCGTACGAAGTGCTCAATGCTGATTTACTGATGTCCTCTTTTCATTTGCTCTGTTGCCTAAGTCTTGTTAAAATATTACATGCTCTTTGGAATACCCTTGGATTTTTTGTTTTTTTTTTTTTTTTTTTTAATAATGAGCCAATCTGTCTTTACTTAAGGCAAAGATGTACTGATGAGTATTTTCCCCTGCTTTTAACAAACATGGAGAGAAGAGCCTTTCATATGGGAGGTCCTGGTCTTCCCAGGCTCCAAAGCTGAGATCAAACAGTTTTCGAGGATCCAGACAGAGCAGAGCAGAGAACAGCCTGCCTCTGAAATCTTCAGAGATTTTGTTTAGGAACAGGGAAGGAGAAAGGAGTTCTCACTAGAAAGAATAAGTGGGGAGATGCCAATTAACTTCCTTCCTTCCTTCTTTCCTCTATTGAGTAAACAGCTGGGAATTACTGTTAAATGAAATGATGTCCTGCTTTTGTTCCTTGCTGTCAATGACTTCCGGTCCCACCGTGCAAACTGAAAGCCAAGATTTTCACTACGCTCCTTTGGTCAATATTTTTTCCTATGTGCTCCTTTACTTTAGAAGTTCTAAGTCTACAGCCAGGTCTCCTGCCAACAGGCCCGTGACCAGGCTGCTGCTCGGGGGTGGAGTATTCCGATGGGACCTCAGCCAATCAGGTCACGAGGCAAAGCCTGGACCCACACTCTGATCTCTTAATGCCAGATCTTCTCCAGCCTTCTTTGGATGGCAATAATCTTGATCTGCCTGCACCCACATCCCAGAAGATTTTAGATGTTGGAAAGGGCCCTCCCCTGCCGTGGCAGGCTCCTGAGAATCCTGTGAAAGCCTCCGGGACCCTGCTGGGTGGGACGACTTGGGGGCTGAGCCATTAGGGGTATCTCCATGGAAGCTGCCCGCGGCATACGGTTTAAGGGACTACATCTTTATGAGGTCTTTCTCCTTCTTTGTAACATTGTTTAAGCCAATACCCATTAGTTGAAGTAGTAAAATTAACTGTTGCGGCGAAATCCGTTTTATTGACTAATCGGCAACCAAAGTTTTTTTGAACGTTTCTTTTATGAGCTTGTAAAAGGGTATCTTCATAATATTTACAAATGTCCATGGGATGGATATCCATGAGCTATGGTGAGAAGATTCCCAAAAATCCCTTGGGAGAGTTCAATCCTGGACGGTCTGATTGTATACACTGAAGGACTTAGCTTTCCATTTCCTAGAAGATGTTTAAAACGTGCACTATTTAAATGAGCATACACTCGAGTCTCCACTGGGAATATATAAGCAAGAAAACCCACCCCACCCTCCAAACAGCATGTAGCTCTCCGAATAAGAGCAGAAGCAGAAGGAACTAAATCGTCTACCTAGAACCTAATTCAACCAACCCTTGTGGTTTTCTTAATTCGTTCTCCCGGTAAAAACAGGTGACGGCCACAAAAACATACTATAAGAAAGAAAAAAGATGCAATTATCAAAGCCTCTCGAATATTAATCTGATGAATTAAAGTTAAAATGGCAACTCTATTGGAAACATGACAAAAACAGGATGTTAGGGGAAAAAAAAATTGAGTGGAGCCAACGAGGTTACACATAAGTAACACCTTAACATTAATAGAAATCTATTTCCCATTTTGACCCTGAAACCTCTTCAATTAATTACTAAAATCTATTTACAGAGCAACAAGATAAAAATCAATCTGATTCCTGGCACTCTCTCTGTCGGGTTGCCCTCTCTAACATAAGGGGCCAGAAGGATCGTCAATCCTCCCCCATCTTTGCTTTTGAGAAGCTCTCCTGCTCCAAGGTCTGGCGCTTGGGCAACTGCCCTCTTCCCCACCCAGAGCAGTGACGAAGCCATAATCTGTGGAGCCCCTGAGGGTCAGGCCTGAGGGCAGTGACAAAGTCCACTGTGTGGGACGAAAACAAACTGTGACAGGAACTCCAGCACATGTGCTAACCACAGGCCCTTAGGGAAGATAACAAGAAAGCTGTCCCTTTGGGCTCTCAGAGCCCCAGAAGTCCAGTTTGGCTGGTACAGTGCAGGCTTGATTTTAGACCTCTTCTTGTCCCCTTAGCCAAATGCTCTTGTGCAGTGCACAAGCTACATCCATGTACGCAGACAAAAATTAAAACTCTTTTCCTTATCAATATCATAAAATTAAACCATGATGAAACTAGTTAAGGATAATGAATAAAGGTAACAAAATTGTGGGGAGGTAAGTGAAGACGACAACTTTTACGAGTTCTTCCCTCTGGTGGCAGACACCGAGGCAGGCAAGACCCAAGTCAGCAGATTCTGCTACCGTGAGACAAGCCGAGCCTCAGGCCAAGCGCCGGGGGCAACGACGGACCACGCCAACAGGTCCAAAGGGGAAATCATGGCTTATAAGACTCTACAAAGACTCGTTGGCTGAGACGGAGCAAGGGGATTCATCTCCCACTGCCTGAATCATTTCTCTTTTTGCGTGATCTTGTCCTACGGAAAGTAAAAAGGCTATACATCTATGCCCTTTAAATTTTCCTTCCCAACCAGGGAAAATCAAAACGGCAAATGAATAAAGAGATATGTGGAAGGCTGAAGAGAAAAGAGGCCATCACACAGACAACAGAAGTTGCTTTAACACAACCGACCAAGTCAAACGTACTGGTTCTCATTTCCAAGCCTTTCCAAGTTATGCGGGCTGCCAGAAATGCCACTTTCCTTTGTATGCCTGGAAAACCATTCATCCTTCGAAACCCATCTTCAACATCATGTCCACCAGATAGCCCTGAGAACCCCATTTCTGGGCTACCCTGCAGCACCGTATGAATATGGCTTACTGGTCTTCACTTTCATATTTTTCATCCTGTGTTTTAATACTTGCTTATTTATTGGGTTTCCCCATAAACTATGTGGTCTTCAAAGACTGGGGAAGCAAATCTCATTCACCTTTATCTTGTGCACCTAGCTGGGTACCCAGTATAAAAGGAGACGCTCAGTAAATATTTGCTGAATGAACGACACATACAAAAATAAATGAATGAGTGAAGGAACAGGCCATCTTGCATGATTCAGATGTCCACTATTTTTATAACTGCTATATCTAGAAACAATCTGTCTCTGGGGGCTCTTACCTTGCAAAGTCCTTGGAGTTTAGTCCTACCTTTTTCCACGTTCTCTGAATCCTCAAGAATTCGGACGTGCCCTGTGTGTGGTTGTGTTTCATTTTGTTTTGTGTTACCAACACAGTAATACTGAAATCCAAAGAGCACACTCGAAAAGCCACAAGTCGGCTACTGTCACAGATTTAAACCACTTGAACAGATAGAAAAGAGGAGGAGAGTCCACCAGAATCCTAAAACATTCAGGTTTCCCAAGGGATGACTATTTAGACATCCTAAACTGGGATCACCTCACTTGGCGGTCATTGGGCTTGCTGGTGGCCCACAGGAGGCACCTTGTGGGGCCCCCTCCAGCTTAAATTCTAAAAGCATAGATCCTCAGGAACTAGAAAGAATCTTAAAATGACTTACTCCTACTTTCTTATCTTTCTGATGAGAAAACAGACCCAGAAAGATTGTCCTGAGTCTGCGGTCGCACAGCCTAAGAGGAAAGGAGGTTCGGGGATAGGCTCTACTTACTTGAAGGGCTTTTCTCCAGTGTGGGTTCGGATGTGGTTGTTGAGGGTAGTCGCCCCAGCGAAGGCACGACCACAGTAGCCACACTTGAAAGGCCGGTCACTGGAGTGAGTGACAACGTGGTTCCTCAGCTCGGATGGTTGTGAAAAGGACTGGGAGCAGTGACCGCACTGATAAGGTCTGAAACAAATAAAGAGACTGCCTGATCATTGCTGTCTGTGTCAGGGCAAATCAGCGGCGTGAGGCAAGGGCCAGAATTTTCTGGTGACATTTTCTCAGTTTTCCAGACAGTACCTTGGGCTCTGGCTATGGGGTCCCCGGAGACCCCGTACATGTGGCCACGGCAACAAAATTCACAGAGCTTTTGAGGCACCTGAATTCCCAAACGAGTATTCCTTTCAGGGATTAACCATATCATTTCAAGAACCTGTACTTTCTCGTTTTTATCCCCACCCGAGGCAAATATTAGCACACTTTTGGAAGCACTGGGAGTATGGGCTCGATTAAGCAGAACATTACAAGAGAAGATATGTAATTGTTGCTCCTAATTCCATGGCACTTGAAACTCTTCAAAGTGCTACATCAATTACCTACTTTCATCTTCACACTAATCCTCTGCGGCAGGGAGAGCATCTGTTATAATCTCCATCAGTTCGGAAAACGGAGGATACACTGTCCTTATAGGAATTAAGTTCTCGAGGCCAAGGTTACTCTAGGCCATGTGGACTTGATCCTGAGGTAAACATGCAGAGAAGGCAGCAAGCTGCCTGCATGTTTTAATAAATACTCAACTGCCTTGGGGTCTGCAAGCACAACCTCATTGGGGTAATCAGGGAGTTCACGGACGAACCCAGGTAGATACCCAGATCTGTCTCTTTATAAAAGCAATCCTGACTTGTGCTTACTCTTAGCACATACGCACATGCTAATATTTATCCGCTGGGTCTTCTCTTTAAACTTCAGCTCCCCAGTTCAATTTGGTGACAAGCAATGATTTAGAGCGGAACAGAAATGACAGGACATCACTATGTTTGCAGGAAGGAGGACGGTGATGCGAAGGCAAGTGGAAGGAAGTTGTGACAAATACCTGATAATTAGCATGATTATCAGAGAACATTCTTTCCAGCTCGTGGGAAGCAAATCAATTTGGGGTTTTCATAAAAGAGATTAAAATTCTGTCTTCTCTCCACAAGCTCTGCAGCTGACTGAAGCACAATTTGGGGAGGGATGGGAAACCTGGGAGAGTCTGCGCCATAAGAAGCCACCTCACATCGTTCTTGGACAATGCCCTTATTTGTTTATCAAAATTCTGGTTAAGAAAATTAAGAATCTGCCACGAGGGATGTGAACAGCGTTGGTGAAGCCCTGGTTGGTGGCCCAGATGTTTCCTGGCTGAGTTTGAGAAAGCCAATAGCAGACACTGACTTAATTGCTCTACCTTCCACAAATGGTAAGCTCCAAAGACCAGGAACCCAAACGAAGGGCCAGGAGACAATGGTGAGTGAGCGTGGACAACAATTCAATTAAATGCAAAATAAAGTGGACCCGCTCATTTGTCAAGCGAAGTGCTTAATTGTGGCTACTTGCCTCACTGAACACCAACACTATTATTTTACCAGGCTTCAGCGCTCTGAGCACTGATTGTAGAATTTTTTAGCTTGATTAATAGTCCAGGATTAGTCAATAACTCAATACTATACAATTTTAATTACTTACATTTAGAAATCTATTTAACTGCTCTCAAACAAGTTTCAAAAAATATATAGAAGCATCCTTGGCAAGGAGTTTATCAATCTTGATAAATTACATGTGCGTGTTATTAAATAATGCTTTGAAAGCCATTAAGATTTTACGTACATGGAAAGGTCCTCCTGCCAAATCTGGTCTTTGTAGTAACTATTAACCTTAGAGTGTGCCTCAAGAAAGAATTCTCTCAGGAGTCAACTTTTTAAAAAGTTATGGAAGATTATAAACAAATAATTTATTAATATATGCTATATCCACCGACAATTGATTTTTCTAATAGTGAAGGGACCATTAACAGTGATTAGCCTCTGGTTACCTATTTTTAATAGCTATCACAATAAATAATAAGCCACTAAATAAAGCCAATTAATCTTTTCTTTTTTTCTAAATCTGCTGTCAAAAGTTAGGGAGATTTATTTCCTACAGTCAGAAGTCCATCCATCCTTTTTATGTTAATAGTCGCTGGGGCAAAGATTTGCACAGAGAAGAGCAGAAATAACCCCAGGGAGGCTATCTCGAATTCTTCTATAAAGGGAATGCCAAGAGAAGGCATAGAGGATTCTAACACATCCCCCTTGGCCACCCCTGGCGGAAGAGGCACCTGCTAGGTATCCAGTGACCTAAGGCACAGCTTTAAAAACTTGGCAGAATTTAGCTAGACTGAATGGAAGGGTCTAGACGAAAGGGAAGACAGCCAAGTAGAGTCCTGCTTCAGCCGCTAGCATCAGGCAGCTGTGGGACTTGAGCGAGTCAACTCAACTTCCAGATGACTCTCTCATCTCTCTGCTAAGAGGGTTACACTGAGCTCGCTGTTCTCCTGCATCCCATCATGCTCTGCTCCTCCTTCCAAATCATCAACACCCACGTGCTGCCTGGGGAATCTGTCCAAGACATGGCCCCACGAGACACAGCATCAACAACATGACCTCCATCTTCCATTGTGTCTACCAGCCGGTTCCCGGGACATGGAGCCTTCTAAGGTTGTGTGTGTGTGTGTGTGTGTTCATGCCAATTAGAATATGAACCATTTAAACTTACTTAATAACCAGCTGAGAATTCAAGGCAACAAGAAATTCTAGTACCAAAAGGTAGAACCAAACCTTACTTTAACTGATCTCAAGAAACAAAGTGATGTCCTTTCATAAAGATTTCACACCGCATGGTTACATTCGCCTTAGCAGAAAGCTGACTTTAGGTAGAATTCAGAACTAAAATGTATACTCTGGTTGCCACTGTAAGAACAGCTTGTCTCTCTCTCAGCCTGGAAATTTACAGAAAGGCCGCCTTCAGAAACTACAGAAGCCATCTTGCAAGTAGGCAAGATTCCTTCTTTCCCTAGATTTTTGCTATTTCCTAAAAAATGAATAAAAGGAAACAATCCAAAAGTAATTTTAACATAGAACGCATTGTTGTTGGGTCTCCCCTAAGGACAAAGGCCTGCACTAAGGCTCATAAAACACTATCACCGCTATAGAATCTTCTTTGGAACAAATGGCCACCTGGGGTTAAGACTCACTATTTATACCTGAAGGGCATGGAATTCGTTGCCATTATTCAGCTTTTTATTCTGATGACTAACATTCTCATTAACTTGTCAAGGTCTGGCCAAAAGGCAAGGCTTCCGTTACTAAGCGAGGAGCTCGGGACGATTGAGATCATGGAGGGGTGTGTTTAGATCTCCTCCTTCCAGATTTACAGCTAAATGGGACTTTCCTTCCTCAAGCACTCCGATTCTCCTTAAGTCCTCATCCACAGACAACGTTTCATTACTCTCAAAATAAAGGCAACCAGCATTCCTCACACATGGTTGACATCTCAAAAGCAAAAGAGGCTCATGGCTTTTTTTTTTACTACTTGAGACATCTAGCACCGTCGTCCAATGCTGGAAATGTTCTGTACCTGCTATCCAATATGGAAGCCCAGAGCTCCATGGTTCATGGCCACGGTTCACGGCATGAGAAACAGACACGCTATTTTACTTAATTTTGTTGATTGAATTTACCTAGCCTCGTGTGTGACTAGTGTGAACACAGAACTATCAAGTCTTCATGGAAAACAAGAAGGCGTCCCATATTCAATAAGAAAATAATAATAACTACCAAACCGACAAAGCCTGAGTCGAACTAGTGAACTGATCACTGATCATTGTGGGTCCATGTTTAAGCAGACAGAAAGTGGCGAGACAATTTTGTACATCCCTGGGCACGCTCTGTGATAGGCACTAACTCTGCCTGATATTCCTCTCCAGGACAATGTGCAATTCATTTGCTTTCAGTCTGTAACAGGTTTGGTGCACAAAGAGCAAAAAGGATGAAACATTTAACAAAATTAAGTGTGGTTTGGTTTAAAATTATTAATGCTTTGATTCTTCTTTCATGGCAACGGAAGCCTCCAGGACAAAAGTGGTTCGGCTGGGCCCACATTCTGTCCTCGTCCTGCGACAAGTCCGCCCACGTGCAAATCTTGCAGGACTTCAAAGGGAGCCCCACTTAGGTGACCGCTGGCTGCGAGGAGGGAGGAAAGAACGCAGCTCTACGGAAGGAGGCAAGATTTCAGGGAAGTGGCAAAAGTACAGAGCCAAAGGACCTGGAGAACACGGAACCCTAGAAAGAAGAGAAGCTTCCCATTTGGGGTGGGAGGGGGAGGGGAGGGGAGGGTGGGGGAGAACACTGGAACTCAGGAACACCGACACATTGCAAAGAGACCATTATGGTGACGGTGATGGATTATCTCCAGGTTCCTCCCACCAAACAGCACCTTCCGGGGTCACCTTGCCCTCTGGGACCACCACCACCAAACACAGACGATGCTACTCCACACAGCACAAATGTGAGGAGCTGATGGGGCACCCAGGAGGCTAAAAGGCAAACATGGACCACACGAAAATCACAAAGGAGACAAGAAAAGGACGCAACATAAAGATAAGCATTATAAAGACACTTTCCGCCAAAAATAAAAAGACATCATCATCCGAAAATAATCCACCGAGATTGAAGGCGTTGCTTACCCCTTTCTGGAGCCCCCCCAGTGGGAGTGTTGAGAGTTTCTGCAGCAGAAAAACAGAAGAGAAAAGGGATTTCTAACCTCCTGGTTCAAGCAAAAGGGATTTAAGCCATCCAAGGCTAGGTCATAAACTAATGCAAAAACCCCAAGTGTTTATGAAGTCCCTAAATAAAATTTTGGTGGATCTACAACCTAACAGCTTCTTCCTTTGAACTCACTCAGGAAAAGACAGAGTCAGTAGCTTGGGAAAAAGGAAGAAGAGAATTAGGGGTCTGTTTAATACTAACAGAACAAAATCAAGAAATAGCATCTCTGCGGTTCCCAGACTCTCCTAGATGTGTTTATATATTTAGTGCTAATTCTTACCTGGCCAGGTCCAACCGGAATTTCTTTCTGCATTTAATGTAAATAATGCAGTAATGAAAAATGGTAATGCTGGCAACCCTAGGTGTGCCTAGATCTTTTCCTTTTCTATCAAGGCAGAGACTTTTTGATGGTCTCTCACATGGAAAAGCTCACGAATACAGTCTCTTTGATGAAGGTTCAAATGTCTTGGATTTCATGGCCAAATATTCTGTCTCTTGAGTGAAAAATCTTTTGGACCTCGGATTCAGGGACCTGTTTCAAATTTGGACCTGTTTGAAACTCTAACCAGTTTACCTTCTGACTTTGTCTTCGGTGTCTCTTTTTTTCGCCTCTGGTTCTAGCAAGATTTTATCAAAATAAAAGCATTCGAGTTTTTCAAATAGAGGGGAAGCGGTTTATGACTGGCAGGTTCTAAGCTTTGTCGTGGCATATGGCTGAATTGGCACAAATTGCCAAAGATGAAAAGCCAGCTGATTTAGAAAGTCAGTAACTAAAGAAAATACGTACATGGCAGCAGTTGCAATTCTCCACATCGATAATACGAGAAAAGGCTCTAAATTTCAGGACCATCATATAGAAATCTGATGCTCCAGCTTAGTTCTGGATATTTCTCCTCTTCAGCAATTCACTCACATGGTTTAAGTATTACGGAGAATGGCTTTTACTTCCCAACCTTGCTAGTTCCAAGACAGCATTCTAGGGTCTAAAACAGAAAAGAGCTATTCCCGTCCTACATGCTACAAGCAAACTGGAGGCCTAGACAGAAACGAGTGCATCAAAGTGAGTGGGTATATTCCACTATTTGCCCCTCACCTCCAATAATCAATTTGGATGCGATGGGAGTAATTCAAGTACCTCCCCAACACGACTAAGAGGCAATGTACCTTATTACTTTGCTTATCAAGGGCCTAATTTTCTTGAAGTCATAAATCTTAAATTCGACTGATCCATGCATGATGGTGATCACCTCTCAAGTGTTGACCAACAAAGCACAGGGAAGGGAGAAGCACAAATCCACCTCTTGCGTAATCAGATCCCGCTCTGCCTCTCCACCTGGGCACCAAGCACCCATCACCGTACCTTATCTGGGAAGGCTGGCCACACCACACGGGGGCATCTGAGTCAAAGAAGCCCAACATGGTCTAGCACAGGTCGGAAATCTCATGCCATTCAGATTTTTGCCAGTAACTCCAAATTTGCTTAGAATCGAAACAGCGTCTCGAGCTACAGAATGTATTTTGTGTCTGTAAGTTCTCTCCATCTGTCAGGTATTTTTCTGACAGTGTAAATAGGTGCTTTGCAAATTATGATACTATTATCTGATGGGACAGACTTCCTAGGGACTTACACCATAATACACATATGGTTCTCTAAGTGTAATTGGGGTTGGGTAAAATAGTCTGTTTCAGTATCTATTTACTGTAACCTATTCTCATTGCTTTATGTGATATTCAGCATGAAATCATATCATACTCAAAGCTAAGCTTTGTATTTCAGTATCCAGAAACTTCTAACCATCATTTCATTTCACTTTGCATGTTGAGTTTTTATGACAATGCACCTGTGCGAACAGCAGATCCAGACATCTGAATGCATTCAGTTTAAAATGTGATAACACAAATTAATGCATCTTTTAAGACAAAATGCATCGCAAACTTTAGATAGATAGATCTTAAAGCTCTATGTATACCTGCAAGAGGGAGGAAACTTCAAAGAAAACACTTTCTGAAAAGTGAGGAAAACATTCTCAAAACTTTTCTAACCCCTGTAAAGCCAAAAAGTACTAAGATGTTTGGAGAACTGGTGATATTTTTATTACGGCCTCTCCTGTCGAAAGTAATAGGTTATAAACACCCAGCTACCGGGGCGCCGGAGGGGCTCAGTTAAGAGGCTGCCTTCAGCTCAGGTCACGATCTCAGAGTCCTGGGACTGAGTCCCGGATTGAGTCCCCGCTCTCTGCTCAGTGGGAAGCCTGCTTCTCCCCCTCCCTCTGCCTGCCACTCCCCTGCTTGTGCATTCTCTCAGTCAAATAAAATCTTTAAAAAAACAAACAAAAAACCAGCTGCCTTAACACTCCTAATGCAACCATTCCAACATTAATTATAGCAGTGCTCTGATGCTTAAGCAAGTGGTTTCTAGAATGGCATAAATTAAAACATACACACATATAAACGTATGTAAATATGTACACTAAAAGGGATTCTTTTTATTTTAGAAGACATCCACCCCCTCTCCACAACCCCTCTGCTCTGTGTCCCTGCTAGGTTTTCTACAAACCTGTCATACTCTGCACAGCTGGGAGGGGACAGCCGAGTGTAGAAAATAAGGCAAAAAGAGCTTGAGTGGCTTAAATGAATCAGCGGCCAAATTAAGAAAATAATTCAGAAGACCTGCCTCTGAGTCTCCCATCCTCCTTTCAAAAATTCTTTTCTGCGTTTCTATTCAAAGTGTGTTTTCAAGGCTATTCTTAGGTATTTGGGGTTTAATCAAATTTTTCACAGGATGTGAAGG
Organism: Nasua narica; assembly: GCA_028533885.1. Classification (NCBI taxonomy): domain Eukaryota; kingdom Metazoa; phylum Chordata; class Mammalia; order Carnivora; family Procyonidae; genus Nasua; species Nasua narica. The sequence continues at coordinate 15,339,705 of CM052809.1, read as the reverse complement.
AGAGAGAGAAAACACACTCCTTTCTTATTGAATCATTTTGATTTTTGTCTTTTGCGCTCCCAGCTATCAGGACTGTCGAATAAACCAGTTTTGATTCATAAATAATAGTTCCATTATATCTACTGTGCCACTCGTCAGAGCACCTGAAATTTTAATTCACTTGTTCAGCTAAATTTCATCCTCAGTTCATGGCCATAAAATTCTTTATTGACAAACTTTCAAACCAACTTTGACTCTGAGGTATCTAGTCAACATTTTTCTTCTGTGTGGATATTAGTTTATTGAATAAGTGGCATCTGTTTTCCTCCACATCACTGGCCGAGTAGGTATTTCCTTTTGACAGCTTTGCACGATTTATGGCTTTGCATGCTCTGAAGAAAAATAGTACTAAGCAAAAAATTCCAATTCATTACCTCTTAGTACTTAATTAAGTTCATACCCACGGCACGCTGGAGGTGAACCCTGAAATGCCCGTGACAGCAAGCAGAGCAGCCAGCTACATTATCTTAGCAAGACAGAGAGGATTCTGATGAGCTTGGCCTCATTTTTCCAGCTATGATATTCAGACGGGTGCCATCTACTTTGCTCCCCACTGGATGTGGACAGAACGGTGTGGAAAGCAAGAGCAGAGTCCTCCCCGCAACCACGGCCATTCCCGTAGCCCGGCTCAACAATAAAGTCCAGCAGGGGCCCCATCGCTCATCTGTGCCCTTCCAAAACGCACACACCTCCCATCACAGGGTTCTCCCCCCACCCCCCAGGCCTCCATGGAGGAGGCACCTGGAGCCTGGCGGGCAGAAGGCAAGCCGTGGGGTCTCCCTCAGCAGCCCCGCGTGGGGAGCAGCGAGAGTCGGGGTTACCTGTCGGGGTTCTGCGTGCACACATGCATCTGTAGGAGGATCCGCTGCGTGAAAGTCTTAAAGCACTGGCCGCATTTCCAGAGATGCCAGTCACTGAACTCCGAGTGGAGCTGGCTGGTGGAAGTCGGGCTCGCCAGCACTCGCTGGTTTTTCACGTTGATCTGGTTAAACCCCGATTCCATGGGCCCGGACTTGTCCAGGAGAGAGAAGTTCCTGGTGCAGGGAGTCTGTGGGAAGACCACGGAGCGCTGCTGGGCGGCGGGGGGCAGCTTGCCGCTCTTGCTGAAGGGTTGCAGGGCGTCCTGTCTGCACATGGCCTCCATGACTGTCGAGGGCACGTTTACTGGGAGAACAGCAAGAGGGTGACCAGATTAGTTTTGCTGGCCTTTAAAATAAGCACAGTAATGCCCACTTTAAAAAAAAAACATTCCTACAGATCAAGATTAAATTAAAAAATTAAAAATTTTTTCTGGACTCCAAAGTCACATAGGAACAGACTCTTTCACTCAAGGGGGAAAGCAGGCTCAAGGCAAATTCCTAGCTCCCTCAATGCCCATTTATTTAGCAAATACTATACGTTCAGATTGCCGGCACGCTGTCTTTGCCTCACAGAGTTCTTATGGGTTGAGGCATAAAGACTTCAGAAAGAGACTCCACACTGTGTCAGAGGTTTGGAGGGCATTCAGAAGGAAAAAAAAAAAAAAGCAAAGGAGGGGGAGGGAAAGGGTGGCTGCCCACAGAGGGTAAACCTGAGCAGTGCTGGGAAGGTAGAGATCCAGGCCCTCGGGATTTCAGCCCTTCCACTGGACCTTGCCAGCACAGAATATTCCAGAAGAACCGGCTGAAAGACGAAGGGAGCAATGTGAAAGGCACCTGGAGACAGAAGTCTGGCACCTTGGTGGGATGGTGATGGAGACGGGCTGACCAAGCAGGACGTGGGTTCTCAACACTGTGGGAATAAGGGGTGCGAGGAGGGGGTAAGATCTCAGAGGCTCCTTAAAGTCCAAATAAATAAAACACGTCAGACGTAGGAAATATATACAGAGTGTTTCTGCACAGAAAGAGCAAGGAAAAAAAAAAAAAGCAAGAAATGTGTTCAGGGTGGGTTTGAGTCAGGTGTGATTTATAAACATGGTCCAGTGAATAAGACAGGAGTAGGGGTGGGGCAAGAGAGTAGGGTGCCAGCAACTCAGGTTTTGCAATCAGAGAGATCAGGGTTCAAGTCCTGATTCTGACTTCTATTAGCTTGGTAATTTTAGGGACATCATTTAAAAAAAACCCACAAAACTCCCTGTGCCTCAGTTTCCCCATCTGGAAAAGGAGGCCAGTGGGACTAAGAATCCTAAAAGTAACAGCAGCATGGCTAAGGAGTTGTGATGGCCTCCATCTTGACTCACTACCTATATTAGCCTTGGGACACCTGGCAAGTCTGAAAGTCAAACCCCCCAATTTTGTCCTCGGTGAAATGTGAAATGGGTCACCCTAAGGATTAAGTCAATGCATAGACAGTATTTAGAAAACGCCACGGCTGCCACTCCACAGATGTGGAGCCCTCGGACCACTGGGTTCATCCTGAAACCTCCTGTTAGGACATGTAAATGAGACAATGAAAGCATCCATCATAAGGCCTCCCATCAACAACAGCCACCATTCTTACTACTGTAGAGAAGAGACTGGATTGAGGGAAGATGGATGAGAACTGCAATGGTGGGGAACGAGCTAGAAGTAAGAAGCACTTCTGAGGAAGGGAGCCTAAGAGACATGAAATCATTTTCCTTTTTTCAAGTTGTTATGTTGCTAATAATCTAGCTCATGCACTCGCTAGTCAACTCACAGGGGTGGAGGGGATCAGAACCTAATAGGCTTTGAAACTACTGTTCTTGTTTTAAGTAACTACTGCGTCAATAAAATGTATTTATTGGTTACTTCAGGGGTCAAAGAGATGAAAGTTTACAGGGTGGGCAAGAGAAGAAAATCAGAGACCAGAAAACTGGAAGAGGTTGCGGGGCAAAAAGACAGGGGATGGCACTGACATGCCTATGCAGTGTGTGAACTCAAGTGTGCTCACCTGCAAAGACTGAATGGTGGCGGACGGTGACCCCCAGGAGGCTCCGTGCTTGGGAGGACAGGGAGTCCCTGTGCACATTGGAGAGGCAGTGGGTACCGTGTTTCCATTAAGGACTCTCCAACCCAGAGAGTGTTCTGTACAATCACAGCTAGGACACCAATCCACCAAAACGAACAGCTCTGTTTATTGGGGGCCCTGGCAGCAGGGCCCATCCTGTCTTGGGAAGGGAAAAGAAAGAGACTCGCGCACCTGGGAAGACCCCAGGGTCTGTGCAGCTGAATGTACATTTATACTCAAAGGAGAGGCTTTGAAAAAATTAACTCAGAGGCGCCTGGGTGGCTCAGTTGTTAGATATCTGCCTTAGGCTCAGGTCATGATCCCAGGGTCCCGGGATCGAGCCCCGGATCAGGATCCCTGCTCAGCAGGGAGTCTGCTTCTCCCTCTCCCACTCCCCCTGCTTGTATACTCTCTCTCACTGTCTCTCTCCTTCTGTCAATAAATAAATAAATAAATAAATAAATAAATAAATAAATAAATTTAATTAAATCAGATTCTCTTGATAGGACCTAGACATCTGCACTTTTAGAAGCTCCCCCAAGTCCTTCTCATGGACCATCAGGTTCACGAATCACTGATCTAAACCAACCCTCTATTACGGATCAAAAAACCTGAAGCCCCAGAAGGTCCAATACTGGCACCTGCCCAGGGTCACACACGCAGTTAAGGACACAGCTGAGCTGGAAGCTTTAACCTTCTAACTTTCAAGGCATTTCTTTTTTCTGGCCACACTCGTATCTTGTCACTGCTCACCAGCTGTGTTTCAAAAATAAAAGGAACATTTTATAGCTAGTGCAGTGTTTTGTGTGTGTAAATATATCCTATAAACATACATCATATATATATGATGTATATATAGCATGTACGTACATGCTATATATATACACACACACGCGCGTGCGTATACACACCCATGTACACGTTTACGTGTCTATCTTTATCCCACATGTAAAGACTTATGTGTAATTTCGACCTCTGAGGCAAAAGTGTATAATGAAATCTGCCCACACATTTTAGGCTTCCAAAAAAAAAAAAAATCATTGCACACAGACTGTTAGTCTTGAAATAGGCATCAAAAAGCAAGGAGTGGTATTTTGCACAGGGGCTTAGCACTTTTTTTAGCAAAAAGTAACGGCAGCAGCGTCAGAGATCGGGACAGAACCAGTTTTGTGTGGCCTGTTTATAACTAATCTAGAAGCGACAAATCACAGGGGAACCCACGCATTTTCGGGCAACACGAAGCTCTTGTGGGTTGGGAAATGCCAGACCAACAGGAAGGCAGGGTGGAAAGATCACTGAATGAGGATGCCAGCAGCACGCAAGACAGAAGGGTCACCAGGCAGAAGCTTCGCGGTGGGAAGAGGAATATAATGCCTTTGGGGGAAATGAACGCAAAAGAGACTTTACGCATAGTTTATGAATTCTGACTTCTCCCTTCTCCTGAAAAATAACCTAATAAATTAATTTTCAAAAACGGTTAAGGTCACATCCCCTTTATGCAAGGCATGAGAACTGGTGGCAAATGAATTTAAGTTTAATGATCAATGTCAACATGGTAATAATAAAGAAAAATTTATACCCATTTGTATAATAATCTGGGGTATATGGGATCTGAGGTAGTAATAATATCAGGCAATAACAGCACAGATGGCTGGAATAAAATTATGCTCTGTCTCGTTATTTCCTTCTCTGGGATGCCTGAGAGCCCAGGTAATGTGCTTTCAAGCTGTAAGCAGCAACAATGACATGCTATTCCCCTTTTGGTATAAGCTTCTTTAAGTGTGACTCAATTCAGTCCTGATGAATGAAATGAGCATGTAATGTAGAGAGAAAAAAAAGTAAGGACTGGAAGAAATAATTACTACAAAAGCAACAGATCTGAGCTCTAAACTGTCCTGCAGAGCTCCTACACATTTCCACAGAACCCTAGAAATCGAGGAGGTATAGCTTTTTATTTTTTATTTATTTTTTTAAAAGATTTTATTTATTTATTTGACAAAGAGAGCAACAAGCGGGGGGGAGCAACAGGCAGAGGGAGTGGCAGGCTCCCCGCTGAGCAGGGAGCCTGTTGCAGGACTCGATCCCAGGACCCTGGGATCATGACCTGAGCCAAAGGCAGACGCTTAACTGATTGAGCCACCCAGGTGCCCCAAAGTATAGCTTCTTAAAGCAGGACTTAAAGGACACAGAAAGCTGTTCTTCCTAAATGGAGCCTCGCTGGCTACAACAATTCAAAGTATTAACAAGACAGAGGACCTTATCAGAGAGGGGACAGCCCATACAGACAAGTGCAAAGGGCCCAGAGATGACTGACCAATGTGACCTAGACAATGAAGGGCTTTCTACACAAAGACACACCAGGCTGGTATAATCTCTTCTGATGACCCGACAAAGACGGAGGGGAAGAGGGAAACTCTCAAAGCCATAGAGGAACAACATGAACTCATCAAACCCAGGAAAATTAAAAGAGTGGGAAGGACAAATGCAGAATCCCTAAAACAACCATTCGTCCATTCATTCAGCCCACAAATACTTAGTGAGGGTCTGCTCTGTGCCCGACATGGCTGGTGCAGCAGGTTCCAGGGATAAGGAAGCCCCAGCCCCTGGCCTCATGCCACTTACACTCCAGTGAGAGAGACAGATATTAAACAAAGGTTTTTACCTTGCTTCATCAGATCTAAAATGCCATTAATTGTAGGTTGCCCCGTGAATTGTCAATCACTATTCATTGCAAGGCATCTCCCAGGCTCAGAAAGAACAAAATGGGAACAACATATGTGTGCTGCTACAACGGTGATAAGTGCTATGAGAGATACAAAGAAGTGCCTAGAAAGCATATCACGTCAATAGCTACCGCTGGAGTGTAAGGGGCAATTTCCCTAAGGGAGTGACCTTGAATGTGACTCCTATAGCGCACACAGTTATGAGACAGGTGGGAAGGGGAAAAAAAATGCAAGAAGATGAAATGTGGGCAGCTCGGCCATAGCGTCTGTGTGGATGCTGAGCGGAGAAGGAACTCAAGAGAGGATGTAGGGTCTGTAACAAACTGAACGAGGCATGGCTGGTTCAACAATGCTCAAATTCTCAATCTGTTAAGCATGATGTGAGCCACACAAAATACTATCCGAAGACCCTATGCAGCCCATGGACTACCATACTGAAGAACTGGGGATTCATTAAAAGAGTAGTGGCAAGACAAAAAAGGGTTTTAAATTAGGGTGTGAGGTGATGAGATTTGTGCTCTAAACGCATCGCCATTCTATGAATGGTTACATGAAAAAGTGAGGTGCAGAATAATGTATATAGTATGCTACTATCTGCAGTAAAGGGCAAAGAGCAGAGTGAGAGCCAGAGTAAGTGAGGAAGAACATGCTCGAAGAGAATAGGCAAAAAAAAAAAAAAGGTGTCTGGAAAGAGACCTGGGAATCTATCAACTGACTTCTAAGGGGAATTATATGTCCATAGTACTTTCTGGATTTTGATTTATGGAACCAAATTCCCTATTAACAAAACACAAGAATGAGCTGAAACAGTAAAATAAGCAAATCAATGAGACTTCACTTGGGCCCCTGTGATGCCGCCAAGGAAAATGTGACGTGCTGGAGACTACTGCAGTGGTCCGTGCAAAAGCTGATGCTCACGTTGACCACAGGGTAGCAGAAGAGGTGAAAAGAAGTGCACTTAAGAATACCCAATCAACAGGGCTTTGTAACTGACGGGATAGAAAGGTGAGTGAGAGTGAGGTGTTGGGGTTTCTAGAAAGAACTGGATAAATAGGGGTGAACTACTAAACTGGGAGAGAAGCAGAATGGTTTCAGTTGTACATGCTGAGCTGGACAGTCTGGTGAGATACCAAAGGCAGAGGTGGAGCAGACAAGTGGACAGGAGTATGGGGCTCAGTAGAGAGAGGTCTGGATTGGAAATGCAAATCTGGGAATACCTAAGTCAGGTCCCCAGGGAAAAGACTCTGAAACGGAGATTTGCCATTTTGTGGGCTGGACGACCATGTCCATGGAGGAGATGGACAGCTCTGGAGCTAGGGAGGTCCTTCATAGTTGTCGTGCTTTGGCACAGGGGAAGCGGTCCTTACAGCCCCCACATCGACCAGCTACTGGACAAGGGCTACACAGAAGGGGAGCACGACCGAGGGCAGAGAGGCTCTCCTAGGCAGAAGGTAATTCCCGGAGGCAAACTCATCTGCTACCTGACAGCACCTTATTCTCCCACAAACTGGGGGAATGAGTGCCTCAAGTTCATAGCAAGGTTGCGGTCTAGGTAGCACAGCCCTGCATCCCAAAGCTCCCAGAGAAATCAAATCTTTCACGACAGTGGGTTTGCCTGTGTTTTCTGGGTCATTTCTTGCTGTGGGCGCTTTTCCAGTGGGCGCTGTCTTCTGTTGGGAGTCCCATGCAGATAACAGTGGCGTCCCTATACGATGGCTTCTCTTTGCTTCTTCTAGCACCCTACAGGTTTCTGCAGTCCTCGACTGATCTTTGTTTGTTGGCCCAGGGTTTCCATATCTGGCAGGGAGTACAAAATCCAGCCCCACAATATCCCAAGGGCCCGGGCTGGTTTTTGGAGAGCTCTGTTTTTCCCAGTGGCCTGAGATGACAGCTCCTTGGCTTACTGGACAGTGGGGAGCCTTTTTCTAGTGCTTATGGATGAAACAGTAACTTCCAGTAAGGAGTCCAATCCCAACTACACACGGTACACAAGGGACCTAGAACCTTGACTCCTCCCAACTATACTAGTGCTCGGCTCAATCCCCCTCAGCTCGGGCTCATGGCCGCAGCCGTGTCACTAGGTTCCTGTGCTGTGTCTGGTTTGTAGCTGTGAGCTCACGCACCTTCTTCTAGACTTGAGGACAGGGCCTGAGCTCCTGCTCCTCATCTTAGTGCTCGATCCAACAACACTGCAAGCTTCTCCTCCTTCCCAGATGTAAGGCCCGAACCTGGGCCTAGCTCCTCCCTGTCGGCAGGACGGCAAGGGTAAGGGGTCCCACACACAGGGGCCCCTTTTTGTTTCCTGCTCTGTACAACTGAGAGAAAGAGGTAGCACTGATGGTAGTGTGGGAACTGCCGTGGGGCCAAAGAGGTCCACTTTCTGCTACCTTGGCGGCGTCACAGGCCAAGGCAGAAAGAGCAGCAGGGAGACTTGTCGAACGTTTATTCCCTGCTGTTGGGTTTTTTTTTTTTTGGTTTGTTTTTTTTTTTTTACTTTCCTCTGAAATGAATACGAACATACTACGGTCTTTACACGCGGCAGGAGCTAATCCCCCTCCGGAACCTTTGGGGAGCCTCGTTCCTCCTCACGGATGCAATCTGTCGACACAGGCTTTCCTTCAGGCTCTTCTGAAAGGCCCTTGGTGGATGGAGTGGCTCTCTCCTTGGAGCTCTATTACATTTATAACCCTGGTTTTTTTAAAAAGAAAATAACAGAGGAATTGCTCCCAGAGCCCCAAGTCCTGTGTGAAATGGTGCCTTCTCTTTGAGGCCTGGCGGCTTTCAGTGGCTTGTCTGGGCCCTTGAGGGCGCCCACCGTTTCACAGGGCCCCCTGGAGGGGACGGTCACTCAAGCCTCAGCCCACCGCACACGCTCAGGAGGAAACGTGTACTTGTTTCGTTGAAAGAACCACGGGAGGAAATGATCTTTTAAGGCGTGAAAATGCTCAAGGAGTATTACTCACTAAGTAAAATCGCATGCCCCCTGAATGTCGTGGGCCACGTATCCATTCTATTAACAAAGGAAACTACAGGGCTGAGATGTTTAATCTCTTCAAGTAATAGCAACAAAAGTCTCGAGATTGTTCCAGGGAGTGCTTAGTAACCGGTGCATGTCCATCGCCCTACGAGGACACTTTGTGGAGGCATTTTGTCACCTGAGTCTCTGGTATCCAGCAGCCTCTTTTTTAAGGTACCTGATTTATTTTGCGGCTAGCCCAGTGGAATAAAAATTGTCTTGGAATTGCTAATCCAGTTGAGATGATTTAAATTACTAAGGCCGTGGAAGGCTATCTGTTAAATTATCTACCCATGCCCTTTCACACATTTGTGCTTTTAAATCACAGCTAGTATTTTCTCTGTACAGAAGAAGGAACCTTCGTTATAAAGCATTCCCAGCTCTCTCAGTGAATCCTGTGGAATGAGAATCCATCTTAGAGTTTAAGTCATATATCTCCCCTACGCTATCTGATGAAGCTTTCCGCCGGTTTCTTGGGTGGCCAATCACATGACAGATATATGACTTGGAGACAGGAACTGAAATAAAATTCCTGTAATACCCCTAGGGAGAAGGGGGGATTGTCACCATGGAGCGTTTTCGTCAATGACTTCATTTTCTTTAAACTTCCCTTCACCCTCACTTTGAGCTTGGAACTCCACACAAAAGAGCTGCTTGGTCTATCTCCTGAATCCACACTACTAAGCTGCTCTGGTTTTGCACATTTTCTTCCCAGGATTTCGGGTCTTAAATGATACAACAGAAACCCTGGGAGAGTTAATGGAATTCTCTAATCAGCAACCTCAAGAGTGCTTTAAACAGTCAGAGTCTAGGGGAGGGAAGGATTAAAAGGCAAAGCGCCTGGTATTTCCAGAAAGTACTCCTTTTGATGACACTTGGGCATTGAATCCAAGGACCGGATGATACGTTCTCAGACACCTATAGTCAGGTGGCTGTGAATGGCACACAAGACCCCCAGATCCTCCAACCTGATCCTATGTAACAACATCATGAGGTGGAAGCAAGGTTGCCAATGAATGACTTCCACCTTGGAGATCACATCAAGAGTGAGAAATGGATCCCCCAAGAAGTCATTTCCACGGTGGTTCCCATTTCTCACTCATAACTCAGTAAGTGGCCATTCCGTCCTTCCAGTTCTTCCGACCAAAGCCCTAGAGTTATCCTTGACTCCTTCCTCTCTCACTCAGCACCCAAGGTGTCAGTAATCACGGTTGGCTCTACTTTCAAAATGCATCCAGAATCCAACCACTTCTCACCATCTTCACCATGTCTACACCGGCCCAAGGCACCATCATCTCTCCCCCTGGATTCAGGCAAGAGCCTTTAACTGGATTCCCTGCTTCACCCTCAGGCTTTATTGTCTGGTCTCCACTCAGCGGCCAGAGTTGTCCTCTCACAATGGCAGCCCGAATAGACCACTCTTCTGCTCGAAATTTAAACTCTGCCGTAAGCACCCTTCACGAGACCCACACTGAAGAAAAGCCAGGCTTCTGCCAGGGGCCTCCTGGGGCCCCATGAGGTCCTTGCTCATGCCCCACCTGATGTCTAAGTGACTGTCTCCCCTCCCTCACTCCAAGACACCCATGCCGACCCTGCGAACATTCTTCCAACAGGCTGGGAATGTCCCCGCTGTGGAGCCTCTACCCTCTTCATCTTGCCACCGGGAACACCCTTCTCCCAAACAATAAAAACGTGGCTGAGCCTTCCCTTCCTCAAATCTCAACCTCAAGGCCATATTCCCATCGGGGGTAGGGGGGGTTGCCCTGATCACTCTGAAAAACCACAACTCCCAACTCCTGGCATGTCTCCTCCCTTCTCTGCTTCCATCTCTCTACAAAATAGACCAGCTGACAAACCATGTCTGTACCCACTTCTTTATTCACGTATTAACCTGTCTCTCTCCGCTAGACTGTAAGCTGTATGAGAGCAGGAATTCTCAGCTGCTGTATTTGCAGCACCTATGAAGACATACGGGCCCAATGCAGGTGACCACTGAGCACTGAATGAATACATCCCTGGGTTCTGTGCAATGTCCACCCGAACTCTAGGCTTTGACAGGCTTATTCTCAGACATTTCTGGACAGACACACCACAATAAGTAAGACTTGTTACACAATTAGACTTATTACACAATTCATAAGACTGTAATACAGTCTTCAGATCTGTAGCAAGTTTTGTTAGAGGAAACACAAGACCTTACAGGATTTCGGACATGCCTATGGATCGATTCCATACTCCAAAAGGTGAGGGTACGTCAAGGTTCAGGAGGCAGGCCCATGTCAGCAGGTCAGGGGGCTGGATACGGGGGTCTTTTCATACAAGGACTGTGGTCTAGTCTGAGAAAAGCAAGGGCCTGGAGGTGTGGGGAGATGGCATGTACTGGTCACATGTGCTCAGCTGTGTCTAACACCGTGCCACACACGCGTGTCCCACACTGAGATCTGCTCCCATGGAAACAGGTACTCCCTCAGACAGGAGCATGACTGCAGAAAAGAACTTTCGGTAGAAACTTGGGAAGCAAGAGGAAGGTACTGAATGTCCGGAGATTCATTTTTGGATTTGAGATTGCTTTGGGGTTAGAGCAAAGGAGAAAGGAAAAGTTGACAGGAACACACTTTTTGAGGGCTGTTTTTTCGCAAAGAACATAAGGACAACGTGGGAAAGAAATATCTCTGATCATCAGCATTTTCCTCAGGAGTAACATGAACATTTTTTTAGTTTTTAGATTGTGTGTGTGTGTGTGTGTGTGTGTGTGTGTGTGTGTGTGTGAGAGAGAGAGAGAAAGAGAGAGAGAGAGAAAGTCAGTGGAAAAGGAAAAATAACACCTCTTTTTCAAAATAAGGTTTCTTCAAGAGAACTGTTCTCTTACCATCTTTTTCTGTTACGTAATCTCAAATTACCAGCTCCTCACAATTATCCCTTGCCAGTTTGGGGCCAAAGAAAAAAAATGACATCACCTAAACCAGTGTCTTACTGAAACCCCTCAGAATGACCTCATTCTGTTCCAAATCCTGGAAACCACCATCAAATATTTTCCCAAGAATTGATAAGACACAAATACAAATTTGAGCAGAAATGGCTTCAAGTTTTGCATTTGCCTGGGTGGTAGAAATTATTTTTTTAGAGATAATGATGGCCGTGGTCATAGAGATAGAAAAACGTTACATGGTTCATTTTAGAGAGACAAATTCCTCAGGCATAGGTCTACGATTTTTGCTACCATTTCTCACTCCACGGACTACTTAGGAGGAGGCACACCCAATTAACCAGTGGTCTTTTTCTCCTAATTACATGGCACTGTTTTCTCATTATTTCATTTTTGCCTAGAGCATGCTTCCGGTCGGATGGCACATTCCTTGAGAGAAGGAGCTGTACCTTGTGCTGCTCTGGTCACCCCACTAGGAGGCAGGCAGGGAACTAGACACATACTAGGTACTCAATAAACACCAGCCGCCTTCCCCTTGCTACCAGAGATCATTTTAAACTCTGGCAACGGTTGTGGAATCACCAACAGATGAAGCAAGGACGGGCCCGTGGGAAGTCGGGACGCCCCTTGAGAAAGTAAAGGAGGACAGAGGGAAAAAGAAATCGAGGGAACAGACTCACGCACACGCATCAACGCGAACCCTATCACAGGAGTCTCAGGCAACACTCTTAAGACGTTAGCTTTCAAAAAGAGGTTATTGTGAGAGGTGAATTCAGAGCTAAAATAAATTCTTACAGTTTTCATCCTGGGCAATGCATTGTAAGGGGATCCCAAAGAAAGACGTATAGCTGTCATTGTACCACACCAGAAGCTCGGTGCCCCTGGGAATATCTACACAGGCTCGGTAGAATATATTCGACCTATTCAAAACAAAAGAAAACCCAGCTTAGTCAGAGGTACATGATTATTGGCCCCAGAAAAGTTCTGCCCAGCTCCATCTAAACAGTTTATTTGTAATCAAATCTGTACCCCGCAACCTTATCATTCCCAGCAACCAAGCAGAGCCTGCACCTCAGAGCCATAAACACCTTGTGGTTTATTTCCACAATGTCCCTCCATAGAACATCGTTGCTGAAGAGACAGATATGGGGCCCAGGAGATAACAGAAAGCCAGGCTCATTAAAAAAAAAAAAAAAAAAAAATCCCATCTCACACTAATGAGAAAATTCTGTCTCTTGGCAAATCGTAGACACTGGGGCCTCACCCTCATTTATAAATTAATACTTCTGATTTCTAATTTGAAGGAAAAGCATGACATGTATTCTCACCACTCGGCACTGGGAGTCCCCAAATTTGCAGTAAAATGAAGCAGCTTTGGGATCGAAGGACTGAGGGAGGCAAAAAACCAAAAACCAAAAACTTTCCCGTTGCCTGTCTTCTAAAGTTTGATACGAGAGAAGAAAGAACCCCTCTTATGGGGAATGAATGGAAATTCCATAAATACAAGAGGAGCGCTTGACTCCAGCTGAAAGATTACCTTCTGAAATGACAGAGTGAACGCATTGAGAAATAAACATTTTTTTATAACAGCTTCGGTACTGTAAAGAAAAACTTACAGATTAAAAAAAAAAAAAAAAGAAAGAAAGAAAGAAAGAAAAAAATGAGGAGAGCGTGACCAGTTTCCTTCATGAAGAATGGCTACACATACGAGCTTCAAGTTCAAGATAAAAGCGTTTAGGGTTGGTGGGCCTTAAATTTAGCCTTTCTGTAAGGAATTGGCTGTAGCAGGGCAATTTGTTCCTTGTATAACATTGCAGACATAAGGCGAATCCTTCACCACATTTTTCACGGCAGTGAGATATGCACTTGTCAACATATTTCGTCACCGCAAAGTGGCTCTTGGCAATAGAATCATAAAGATCAATAAAAAAGTGCAGATTCTCAATATTTTACTCGCAGCTGCAAAAATTTCATTTATCTTGTTATTTTCCTTCCTTGCTGCCATTCTGTCTCACGAGGGCACTGCTAGCTAAGCAGAATGTTTTTCCCAACATTCTATGAATATCTGACAAAAACTCCAGCCAGTTGTTGGGACCTCACTACACCCTTCCTCCCTCCCGCAACTCAGAGAGCTGTGCATTTTATTAATTCTTTCCACTGCTACATAAAAAAAAAAAAAAAAAAAAAAATCAAAATTGGAGCCGAGCTATAAATCACTGGCATCTCCTAACTTGAGAAAAATTGAGTCGACTTTGTACTTCACCCTTGTAACATTTCATCTCTCGGTTTGGCTTCCCTTAATATAAACACAGCGCCCGGCAAATGAATGTGCTAAAACCAAATGACACACTTTGCCGCTGAAAGAGCAGAACTGTTTTCGAGCGATGGGTGGTCTTCTGAGGCACTGAGTGGGCCGAGAGGGGGGAAAAAAAAGAAGAAGAAAAAAAAAAGTGTAAGCGTACACCATTCCTTACAAGCGGGCAGAGCTTCCAAAACTCGCAGAAATCTCTGCATGTTGAAGCACATCAAAGGGATTTTTCCCTTTTCAGATAATATTTCCTTTGCTGACATGTATTTAGTATTGTGGTTGGATGACTCATAAAGATAGCTTCGTGGCGTCCCAACGCAGTCGAAGCAGAACACATGCCAACAAACATTATTGTCAGCCTCAAAATAAAAACAAAACGTTCAGCTAAGGGTCAATCAATCAAGGGCGCTTTGAAGAAAATTCCATTTAGATATTACAAATCATAACAGAATGAATCTAAACCAGCTGACTCTTCGTGAAGAGGACATTCATGTACAATAAAAATGAAGCTGGCTCTTTAGGGTCCAACTTTTCTATTTTCTTACTCTTGGACGTGGTCACTGGTGATGGATGCCAGTTTTTTTTTTTTTAATTGTGTTTTTGTAGTTCGTTTTGGAGCGATCCAAAGTAATCGAAAACAGATCGGCAGAGAGATCTAGAAGTTTAAAGCACCGTTCTGAGAGGGGGAGCCATAAAATCCACTCCAGACTGGCAGATAGGTGACTGACTTACTGACTTGTCCCCCTTCCCCTTAGGGACGTCTTGCTTCGCCCCCATTCAGAGTTTGCCTGAAGGGCTCCCCAGGTGCTCATGACAGAGCCAGCCAGACGATCTCTAGCCGAATGGACAAGCACAGCGCTTTGCTCATTTTCTAGCTCCGAGTTTCATAAAAGCCTCATGACAGAAACGGGGCTGCTCTAAAGGTGAGGAGAGCCCGCACACGGCCATGTAACCGAATACCGTCATGCACTCTTGCACCGAAACCATTATTTAATGAACTTTAACTGCACGAGAAACCAAGGCAGTGAGTCACACGCTGCCCAAATGGGTTCCTTTTGAACTGGAGACCTTCAGAGAGGCGGCCAGATCTGTGCGGCCTTTAACTTATAAGGGGGAGAAAGCCCCCCTCCCCCCCTTTTTTTTTTCCTTTGTAAGGCTTCATGTTTAAAAACTAAAAAAGAAAAAAAAAGAAAGGAAATAAATAGCCACAGGCAGGCCTCCAAGTTGCCGAGAACAGGGCCTTCTGCTTTGATGTGTCTGTGGTGCCTAATAAAGCTAAACAGTTGCTTCTGATTCTAAAGGGAACATGGCTGTTTATAACTGAGGTCATATATTTATCCGGCACATGTTTTCGAGGGATTTTAAGAAAAGGGCTTTTTTTTTTCCCTCCTCTGTGATCTGTTTTTGGGTTCTCATCTCCACTCCAGCCCTCTTCAGCACCAAGTGGGAATGCCGCACCAACAGGTGCACCCAGGGGAGGTGGGAATCAACCTGGCTCTTCCCCCGCCCACGGGATTCTGGGCAATGAGGGAGGCTCCGCCCCCTCCCAGCCCGGGCTTTGCACACCCTTGGCAG
>CM052809.1:15303900-15324072 GCA_028533885.1 Nasua narica | reverse complement strand
AAATTCCTGCCCGTTCCCACAGGGTTCTGTGGGATTCTTCACAACTAGCAGCAAGCCTGAGTTTGTCAATGCAAGCCGAAGGGCTTCAGCTCTGTAAGGGGTAAATCAAGATATACTTTACCTGTACTGAACTACTGTTAGATTCTGCTCTCCGCAGTGCCTTGCACATCGGATATACCTCATCCAGCTCGACTTACTAGGTTCCCCACCATCAATAAAGTGCTGAAGTGTCCCATCTTGGTCATATATCTAGAGAAGAGGTCAGAAGGTCAAGTAGTTAGAACGGATCATCAGCAATCATTTTCCCTGCTTCCCTTGGTGTCTTTATGTGTAGGCTGCAGAAACAGAGGGTCTGTAGGTTTGTAGGGGGGGGGGCTTATCGAAGCCTGTGGAAACTCAGCCGGAATAACAGGAAAATATCCTTTGGTGATGCAAGTCAATCATGTTTTTCTTATCAAGCCAATCTTCCCTGTATTTGACATATTTCTGGTATCTCAAGGATGTGAGGGACCATGTTTCCCAAAGGATATTTAAACCTATTTTGACAGGCTACTCTTAAGTAATGAGCTGCTGGATAAACAAAGCAAGCTGAAGGAAGAGGCCACACTGACATGGCTGAAACATCCACACCAGAGGCCCGCCCCGGCTCAAAGACGGAACTGTTCGAAGGCCTTCAGGAGGCAGTGACCATTGGTTGAACAAGCTCGATGACACCCAGCAGAAAGCAGGTGGACTATTATGGAAATGCAAAGAACTGGTAAAAAAAAAAAAGAAAGAAAGAAAGAAAGAAAGAAAGAAAGAAAGAAAGAAAGAAAGAAAGAAAGGGAAAAAAAACACACACACACACACACACAAAAACAAAAAAACAAAAAAAAAAAACCCCACAAAAACAAAAAATAAAACACCCCCCCACACGCCAATTCAGATGAAATAAATGGCCTATCACGTCACAGAGGATGTGGGACTTCAACTGTCAGGTCCTGAAACTATTACAAGGAGGACCATAAAAAAAAAAAAAACGCTCAAAAAGACAAAGAAAAAAAATTCACTGCTCCCTATGGATTTTCAATGTCTTAACTGAGGTGGGTCTGACAATGATTGCTTTAAGGCACCTTATGTGAATTTTCTTTTAAGATTATTTTCAAGGAAATCAAATCTGCTTCAGACCAGGCAAAGAGCATGGGACAAAAATTCTCATGCATAACATCAATTCTGTACCCCTAGAATCAGCACTGACCACCGAGGTAATCGACTTCCGCCTCTAGAAACCAGGTCATCCCTGGGCACCTTGGCAGATGTGGTATCTCAGTGAGTGGGAGATCAGGGGCTCCTATAAATACAGCAACTCCAGAAGGGACTCCCAGTCCTAGGGGCATCCAGGGAGCAAGGGGTACAGATCTCAGAAGGACCACTGTACAGCTGGTGCTTTCCAAATAAAATCAGTGAGGGGATCTTGGTAACTGCTGGGGTATTCCCCAAAGCATCCTGACAAATCATGTCTCTTACCCTCTCATCAGCCTTTCCAGCCTCTTCCAAACAGACAAGGAGAGTATGTCTTACAGAGAGACTCACTGGTTACATTAGACCCTAAAATTAGTATCATCATTCATATTAATTTAGCTCAGTATTTTTGTTCTGGGGGCCAGAGGGCTTAGTGATGACAGTTTCTTTTATTATCTCCAGTCATTTTAAACAGCTGACTTTTTTTTTTTTTTTGCTTTTCTTCAACTCATTTGTCTCCACTCCCAACCTTTCCTCTAAGCCCCTCCCCCCAAATAAAAGACATCAATCTAATGAAGGCAATTGTTGGAGAAGCTTTCACTGGGTAGTGTGTGAGCGTGATCACAGCCGATAATCAAGGTTGCCTGAGACTAACAGATTCCTGGATTATATTATATTTAAGATTAATGACCTCTTTAAATTCCTAGTCTGAAGATCATGGCAGAGAATGGAATCACTTCACATGGTGGATACATCTGCCACCTGAGCAAACGAATGACAGGCTTTTTGCACTTCGGTTCGATCCCACGGTAGTTATTCTGTGTGCTTAACTATTGTTGTGTCCTTTTTAGGAGGCTCAAAGATTCAAAGCCTCAGCCCTGAGTCTGCTGTTGACAGCCCGTGCGACACTAAACAAAAGCCATCAGTTCCTCAGACACCAATGTTTATCTAAAATGGAGCCAAAAATGTTGATGACCCAGCCCTCTGCCCTATCCTTCCCCGATGAACAAACTTTCCTTGAGAGCTGCTGGTGAAAATAATTATGAAGCGTTCTGAGAAGTACAATTCTCCTTTGTGCTTCTAGCCAATGTCATTAACAGCACGTAGAACTCACATTTGGGGGCCCTGGGCGCCTCAGTTGGTTAAGCATCTGCCACCGGCTCAGGTCATGATCCTAAGGTCCTGGGATTGAGCCCCATGTCGGGGTCCCTGCTCATCAGGAAGCCTGCTTCTTCCTCTCCCTGCTCTTACATGGGTGTTCTCTTTCTCTTTCACTCCCTCTCAAATAAATAAATGAAATATTAAAAAAACAAAAGCCTCTCTAACCTTTACCTATAGTGGGTACTACCTTGAATGATGGCTCATCTGAACACCAGATATTAGCCAGTCAGCCTTGAAAATGAGTATAAAGCGGTTTCTTCCTACACTCCCCCAACTCCGTAACTACAGGAATCCAACCATTTTTGCCTGCCTTCTACCTGCTTGGAGGAAAAGTAGAGGGCTATTTGTCAGGGTTTTCCAAGCATCACACAACACAGGGCATGAGGCTGTGCCTCCTTGGCTTCAGGTGACACTGACTTTACACCATTTCACATAGAACTGGGACGACAATCTCAGGTGCTCTGTTAAATCCCATAGATACGCACCCAATCGGAGTTGAGGAAACTCACTCGACCCTGATGTAGTTTTCTCCCCCAGCCCCAGCCCTTGGCCATCACCAAATCCAGGTGAATCTGCCTCCTAAATGTTTTCCCAGTGCATCCGTCTTGCGCCCTCCAAGTCTCTGCACCACAGCCGGACTGATCTTTCAAAACACAAATGTGATGACATCCATCTCACCCAAGTGCCCTCCAAATAAAAGCTTCATAAACATCATAAGATATCAAGCCCCAACAATATGTATTCGTAGCATGTGGCATTTCCTCAACAGGGCTCACCGTGCTAACAACAAGGCTCACCGTTCTAGCATCGCGCTAGCCTGCGCCTCCTATCAAAGTCTAAATTTAAAGAGGCCAAAAATGTATGTCTGCCTATTTGGCTCAAGACCCTGGACCCCTTCTGGTCCGTGCTGTTAGGATTTAACATTTAAACTCAGTGTTTCTTGGGAGAGAGACAATGGGCCAGAAGGTACGGATGCTTATTTCTTGTTCATTTCTCCAGTAGAAGGAGAATAAAAGTGGGAAAACCAAGCTACCCAAATGTGAGCCTAAATAGGAACTAAGGATGATCTCCTCAGAGAAGCTCTAGGGACTCATTTGGGCCCTATCATTACTCTACATCGTCAGTTCAACTTTGTTTCCATTTCAGAGTTCAGTGCATTTAAAAAGGGGGTATGGGGGGGCGCCTGGGCTCAGTCGGTGAAGTGCCCGACTCTTGATTTCAGCCCAGGTCATGGTCTCAGGGTTGTGAAAGCGAGTGTTACATCGGGCTCTGTGCTGAGCATGAGCCTACTTAAGAGTCTCTCTCTTCCTCTCCACTCGACTTCTCCCCACTGTAAAACTCCCCATGTAACTGAACCATACCAAGATACTGTGCCTCTATCTATCTATTCTACCAGACACGGGCTGACCTTCTTCCTCCGAGATGGAAGGAACTACAAGTGAAGAGATGCTTCAGCAAGTTTCAGGCTAGAGCAACAATTTCAAGTTCAGGAAGGTGTTTTTGGAGGTCATGTTAACATCTACATTTGTGTGACACTAAAATGAAATTTTAAATTAGATACCTAGTAGGTCTTTAAACACTCAAGGAATTCAAGGAGATGAATTAATGCTGACACCAACATTCATCGTGTTTCATTTCCTTTCAACAGGTTTTAAATGAGCAGAAAAATACCAAAACCCATGCACAAAGTGCTGAGACAATCCTCTCGGGATCTACAAAAACGTCAAAAAGGTCAGAAATTTGATTTACTCAAGAAGTGACAAGGAAGGCAAGAGAGTGAAATTTATATTAAGAGAAAGATTCATTCTAGAAGAACACTTGAATAAAGCATAGTTTTGCTTTAGACTTTGTGCTCTGTTCTGAATGAACATGACATAACCAAAGTTTTAATATTTGCTCTATTCTTTCCGAAGCAGCCAAAAAAATGACCTGGTGAAAGTGTGGGAAATTCACGTAAAGAAACACACAGGATCCTTAGTGGGACAAAGGTAAAGTTTTGTGGTAAAAAAACTCTTAAACCTATAGCAAGTGTATCTGGCATATTGGTTTTAGAAAGGTAGTTCCAAAAAAAGAAGAAGAAGAAGGAAAGAAAGATTTCAAGAAAGCTAGATCCAGCTTTGCTGAAAAAGAGTGTAAGAAAGCACAGTCATGTTGGAAAACACTTTGGCGACATCAAAATACAGCTGATGATGCATAAACCCTAGGACTCAGCAATATCACTTCTAGGAAACTTTTCCACTGAAACTCCCATACGTGTGCCCAAGAAGACAAGTCCAAGGGCATTCACTGTACCATTGTTTGTAATAGTACATAATGAGAAATACTGAACTATCGATCATCGTAAGAACAAATAAACTATCCAATATGATAATATAAGACACTTAAAGAAAATGAACTAGACCTGTTTGTATTCAGATCGAGTTCAGATCAGGTTGATAGGGATAAACATCAAGAGTGAAGAGCAACAAGGGCGCCTGGGTGGCTCAGTGGGTTAAAGCCTCTGCCTTCCGCTCAGGTCATGATCTCAGGGTCCTGGGATTGAGCCCTGCATTGGGCTCTCTGCTCAGCAGGGAGCCTGCTTTCCCCCCTCTCTCTGCCTACCTCTGCCTACTTGTGATCTCTCTCCTGTCAAATAAAAAAAAAAAAACCAGAGCAGCAGATTAAGAAGAACAGAGTGCAGACAGATACATATGATACCATTTGTTAACATTTTAAAATATAAAAAGTAACAGTAGCATATTTTAAACTAGCATATATTGCAATATACATGTAAATAACTATATATACAGTAAAATTCTGAAAAGACACTGGAAAGGTTCCTGATAACTTTATCAGAGCACTGGCCTTGGGAAAAAAAGGAATGGAAACAAAATAAAAGGAATTTATCTAAAACTTTATCTGAAAAGCTTCATTTTTCTTAAAAAAAAAAAAACAAAACCTGAAGCAAATACGGTAAAATCTTAACACTTAAGTCACTTTTTTGCTGTTCTGTATACTGACATTTACACATTATACTTTGTGTTTTTCGGATTTTTTTTCCAAAAAATCAGAGAGAGAAAAATAAACAAAAACCTAGGCATTTATTTCTTTGTAGTTTGGTTTTTTGCATGTGTTGTTAAAAGAGAGAAGCAGGCTATCTGACCCAAGGTTAAAAACGCTATCTGTGTTATCCTCCTAGGAAAATATTTGTAATACGCATCACTACATTATCAGGCACTGATTTCTTTGGTGATGCTGTTGTTGCTGTTTTAAAACCATTGTTTCTGGCCTGCACTTTCTCTTTTCTCTTTTATCAGTGGGACTGAAGAGATAAGGGGGAAAGCTAATTCTTACCTTTTTAAGGGGATTTTTGCAGTTTTCAATCCAATAATATCTACGGGGACGTCACACATGTGGTTCATTTAATGATTACACATTCTTGCTTATTACGAACCGTACATGGCATTAGCTGAAAACCACCATGGGAAAGCTGTACATTTATCACAATCCAGGATATCAGGGAGCACCACTCTCTCCTGTGACCTTACTTTCCATGAATCTACTTTAAATGTGAACAGGAGCAATAAAGAATAGACTTGTGTTGTGTTATAAACACTAATCCTGAATGGCTGGTCCACTGTAATGTCCAACTTACATTAGTGATAATAATCATAGGAACTATGCAAGCCAGCAACTAAGTGGGGCTCATTTCCACAGATAGCAAGAAAACTATCTTCTGAATGATGGTAATTGGCAGCTCTGGGCATTGTCTTTTTCTCCGAAGCCAGATCTGCAGACTGCGGCTCTCAGGCTGAACTCAGGCAACTGACCAACTTTGTTTTTCCTCTACAGTATTCTAAAAATTTGGAAATTTTACCTCATTTATAATTGTCCCCCCCCTCCTCCCCCCAAGTCAAAAGGTGAGTCCCCAGTCTCTGACAATAATCCAGTGAAGCAGAGAAAAGAAGCTCATCCCCTTTAGATCAGTCATGTGCTTTTCTGGTTCACAGTCTCTACCCCTCCCTGTTGTCTTCCAGTCCCCCTACTTTCCTAATTTACTTACCGGCTCAGCCTCATTAAACATTTAAGTTTGTAATCCCAGCCATAAAGGAATTATTGCCACCACTAAAACTCAGTCTGTGATAGCTGGGGGCACTTTCAAGGAAAACCATTGGAACTGCTAATGTGGAAACACTGCAAACATTCCCTTCTCCTGGTCTGCCCAGAAGCCACCATCTGGTTGAGATCCAAGCTTTCCGTGGTACAGTTCTCCAAGGAGTCAGAGAGTAGAGTTCATTTCTTTCCTTTTTTACCAACAGAGGCTTTCCATGACCTTCTTAAACAAAGGATTCCCTTTAATGCAAAATTGTTGTCAAATTCCACATAAAAATAGAGAAAAAGAAAAGTCCCCCAGAAAGCACCCACCAGTCACCTCACCTTACCTCTTAGAGGCAGCTACTGGGGATATCACTAATGGCCCGCAGTGAAGTGGGGGACCCTGTTTGAAAACCCACAGGCCTCCGGGAAGATTTCAGTCACCTATTCTTCTGCTACAATGCTGTCCCCTGGCTACATTTAGAGCTCAGGAAAATCAGATTGGGAAGGACCTCAGAGACCATCTGTTCCAACCAGATTGGTTTGTCCATAAGGAGACAGGGACTCCAAAAGCCGGTGACTGAGACAAAGACGGACTACAAGTCAGTGGCAGACTGGGGTCTCAGGGCCAGGACCCCTCCCCACCTTCATCCCTCTGCCTTCCCACTGGGAGTATGTTGAGGCCTCCCTCACCTCCCCTACTCCTGCCAGGTCCCTGAAGAGAGCCAAAGACTACACACAAAAGGAACTTGCCTTAGAGCTTAAACACTAATCTGTTCCTTCCAGAACCTGGGTCCTTAAATTTCAGAATGGAAAGAAAAAAAAAATCCAATGGTTTTATAAGAAAAGGATTCACTGATATGGAGTGAGTAGGGAAACACTACTGGCCCCCTCTCCGTCATTTCCACACCTTGGCCTGTCTCTGTGCCGAGGTCCCAGACACCAGCATTCGGTCACGTCGTGAAATGCCAGCCGCCTTTGGTTTTCACGGGCCGGCTGACGTGAGGGAGCCTATTGCAGGCCCAAACGTCTAACACAGGGCCTGGCACATAGGAGGACCTCAAAACACACTGAAGTGAATTGAAATGAATCCTCACAATAATTAAAACTCCATTCTAAGCACTATCTACCAAGGCTTTTATTTTTTATTTATGTATTTATTTTTTTTAATGCAGAAGTTGGTTTTTTTTAAAGATTTTATTTATTTTTTTGAGAGAGTGTGTGTGTTTAAGAGAGAAAGAGCATGAACAGTGGAGAGGGAGAAGCAGACTCCCCACTAAGTGGCGAGCCCAACTCGGGGCTTGATCCCAGCACCCTGAGATCATGACCTGAGCCAAAGGCAGATGCTTAACCAGTTGAACTACCCCGGCATCCCACCCCCTGGACTTGTAAAAGAAAATATGATATCCTCCTTGAATCTTACTTCTTTCAATTGTATGAAATGCAAAGATGAATTTCACATGACATTTAAAACGTTAATAAAAAATTCCCACAGGAAAGGGCCACGAAGTGGTCTTTGGGAGTTTTCCGGTTTAGACCTAAAAACCCAGCACTGTTTTCAGTCCTTCTGCAGCAGCTGGAGGAGCCAAGAGTCAGGGAAGACGATACCAAGATGGTTTCTCCTATGTCTTCTACCTCTTCTCCACAGCACCTCACTACGGTGCCCATCTTTCTGGAACATTCAGAAAAGCAGGGTCTCGATAATCAAATGTATTAGGAATTTGAGAACCTCAGTTGAAAAAACACACAGTTTGCCAAGATGGATAAAGAATTCTGTTTCTCTGTGGGACTCCTTGGGGTCAGGAGGGAGAGGGTGCAAATATTTTGTGGCCCGTGGACAGCTACACAGTCATCGCCACAGAAGATTAATTCTTGACTGTTTTGACTGGGAACACTTAAAAACCAGAACATTCTGTGTTGCTAAACAAAAGCTTTGACTTTTAACAGTATGGCTGTCGGGAGACTTTCATAAGTAGCACCAAAGAAAACACGCCACGGGAGTCCATCAAGTCAGGAGCGCCCACAGAGGGCATGTGGGTGTCAGCTCCTAAGCAGGGCTCCACCTGGGGTGTGGCCAACGAGGTTTGGGACAGTCGCTGAACCTCTGGAAGAAGCTGAGATCTTCCTTGAAAAAGGGAAGCTAACGGAAGTCCCTACATCAAAGGACTAATAGATCAAACGGGCTGGTATATGCGAATTTCTGAAATCAGAGCTGGGCACACCGTAAAAGCCCAAAGAACGTTACCCTGAGGCCGTCACTATAATTAGATGGGAAACATCAGCCCAAACATAACCAACCAACCTGATGGGGGACGCTCGCCACCAGGTTCTAGGTGTCATCTAAGCAAACTTGTTATTTCTAAGGTCACCAGACCGAAAGCTCACTGAGGGCAGGACAACACTGTAAGCACTTTGTAAATTTACCCACAGGCACCTTACACAGCCTTTGTACAGACCAGGAAATCAACTTCTGTTGAAAGAAAGAGAGAGAGAGAAGAAAAGGATTTGAAGTGACACGAGCGAGATGTGAGAGTAAAACAATCATTCCAGTTGGTGTTTTTATCCCCTAGATGAGCCTATTACAGGAAAAAACAAAATATTTTAAAATGCCGCATGGATGTGAACGCCACATAGAAAACAGCGGGACTATTTTCTATTTCAGTCAGTATCTCATTGATCTTACATTTTCCACTTCCGGAAACTTACTTAGTCTTCAGTTTCATGCAGCATTGTAAAAATGTCATCCCAGGGGCACCTGGGTGGCTCAGTCAGTTAAGCATCTGCCTTCGGCTCAGGGTATGATCTCCGGGTCCTGGGATGGAGCCCCCCATCAGGCTCCCTGCTGAGCAGGGACTTTGCTTCTCCCTCTCCCTCTGCTGCTTCCCCTGCTCCTGTGCAAGCAGGGGTGCGCGCTCTCTCTCTCTTTCTAATAAATAAATAAAATCTTTTTTAAAAATGTCATCCAAAAGACCTAGGTACCCACCACACCTTTAAAAATATACCTGGGGCATATTTATAACAAACAGGCAGTCATTACATGCGTTTTAAATTAACTGTGGCTCCAGGATCCCAAAAGCCCCTCAGGGAACATCACTACCACATAGCATTGCTTGACCTCTGAAG
Organism: Nasua narica; assembly: GCA_028533885.1. Lineage (NCBI taxonomy): Eukaryota > Metazoa > Chordata > Mammalia > Carnivora > Procyonidae > Nasua > Nasua narica. The sequence goes on along the minus strand of CM052809.1, from coordinate 15,314,493 downwards.
TCAGTGGCATTATTTGGCCAGAGGAGACCCTGACTTCGAGGACCTCTATGAACACTGAACATGGATGGCCAAGGTAGGCGAGCTGTCGGGAGCACTCAAATGAACTGGACAAGGAGGAGGGGACGTCCATGCAGCGTCCCCATGGCAGTGTGGAGTGTCCCATTGCCTGGGAGCACCGTCAACCAGGGAGCACCCCACCTCCCAGTCCAGAAAGGGAGACAGCAAGAACCACACCTCGGTGGGCTCCCAACGTCCTCGCTCGTGAACGAGCGAAATGAGGCCACAGTTTACAACATACTTGACAAGCTCACTGGAGCCTGAAGGGTAGGCTAGAATGTTACTCTGCTGTACAGATACAAACCTTGGGCTGCCAAGGGTTAAATGACTTGCCCCCAGTCATATGTGAGTTTGACACGGACAATACCCCCCTCCCATCACAGGCCACCACATTATTGCTTTTTTCATCATATCCCATTTGTCCTATCAGGGAGACACACAGAGCTTTTTCTTTAAAAGCATCTGAAATTCTCCAAGCGAGGGTCATAAAAATGCTCCTAATGATTAATAAGGTCATGCATGACACAAACTCCTATTTTCAGAGTACACACCCATTGAGTGAGAATTTCTTCATCTGTTGGTAACATGGACCCAAAGCAAGCGTGCAGCCGAAGAAAGGTACAACACCCTAACTTGAGGAAAAATCACTCCCCTTCCCCTGGCAATGGTGACTGGGAATATGAAAAACCTAGGGAGATAAATGAAGTCTGGTGGAGGAAGAAGCGTATTTTACAACAGAAGCGTCTTCATTAAAGTACCCACCAGCTGGGTGTGCCCATATTTACTTGCATTCAGTCTTCCAACTTTTATCTCAGATCGAGAACCACAGGCTATCTCATTTCAATATTCCTCCTTCCTCCCTCCACCAGAATCAACTGACTTTGTTGTTATTTCTAACAGGAAAACCCTTTCCTCTCCCTTTGGGTTGGCATATTTTGGAATGTCAGGAATGCCGAGATCTCCAAGATGAGGCTTCAAAGGTCAAGCCATAAATGCCCCATAAAATAAATGAGTGATGGTTATATAGTCCGTTGTTGTATTTTCAGTAATGCTGATATAAAGCTATATACTGTACTCTGTCAATTCACATTCATCAAGTTCCAGAAATATTAGAAAATCATTAGAGGTTTATGTTGAGCTTGCAGATAATACTAACATATAAGTCAAGACTGAAATATGGTAATCAGAAAAACAGTTGAAAAGTGTCAATAAACTGTAAAACACCCGAGGTGGGATCTGGGAAGCCCGCCTCAGGGCACCAGCCATGTGAAGAAACAGAAAGATATTTTGGTCCCACCGGGGGTCAGCGGCTGCTAAGTGTCAGGCTAGCGGAGTACAAGGGGGGGGGGGCTGGGAGGATTCCCGCCCAGAGCCCCCAGCCCCCAAGAACTCCTGGGAGCCGGTAGAACATGTGGTGCATCCTACTTATCTCCGAGGACGGCGGCGGCCGTCGATAGGAAGCCTGCCATCCATCAATCTGGAATCTTCTTCAGACATCCTCTGTCTGTTGATCAGAGTAAGACTTTGGGGTGGGGGTTGGGGGGGGGAACGGGAATCGGGCTTCCATTATCAGGACTTTGTCTGTGATCTGAACAAGCCATTGAACCTTTAACTTTTCACTTGGCAGAAGCAGAAACGCTGGAAAAGTCCTGACAGTTCATTCATTTTGCTCCATCCTGGAGCCAGCTGATGTCTCACTGGTGAGACCCACCCTCTTTGATGTCGTACTCTTCTGAGAGTGCCCCGCTGTGAAAAAAATTTTATCCGTCCAAATTAAAGAGAAATATTTCTGCATCCAGCTGTTAGCCGTGACATGTTTGCCATTTTTCAGGGCACTGGCCAGATGCCATCCCCAGGCTCTGCTGCAATCCTATCTTTCCTCCTCTCCTCCATCACAGCAATAATGTCCAGAGTGCACAGCCGTCTCCAGTGCCCGGACGACATCGACACGAAACAGGAAAATACTGCTAATCCTCCAGGGCTCAGAAGAGCCCTGGAAATATTTGCAGGCGGCAATTTCTGTTCTTCCTTTTTTTTTTTTTTTTCTTAAGTATCAGCACGAATGTCTTTCCTAAATTGTAAACGTACCCATTTAAAAATGGCTTCGGCTTGATTTAAAAAAAAAAAATCCAGTTTGAATCAAGGCCACTGATGAGAAGTCCTGACCTCCACGAAACAGATTTACAAATGAAGAGACTCTGTATCCCGTGAAAACCGGTTTCATCGGGACAGAGCCCACATTTTCCAAACGGGGATTCGTTCAGCGGAGAGGGCTCTGTGCAAATGCAGAGAAACTCCCACAAAAGCTTGAATAAACATTTAGATGGAAGTAATCAAGAAAACCTGTATCTTCTCGGAGTTATTAAGTGCCAGTGGGAGTTTACAAAGGTGGTTGCCACAGACCATGCGTGCCATAAACAAAGGGCTACACACATCACGACCACGTCTTTCTCCGTATACTGAAACGAATGAGTAAAACACCACGGTTTCCAGCTTCCCTTCCTTTCCTGCCCTTCTCTCTTCTTTGCATTTCTGCAGAGGTAGAAAGGGATCCGAAGAACTGGACCCCGATGTGTCCAGGCGTGGGACTTCCCGCGTGGGAATGAGACTCCCGCCGTGGGAATGCTCTCAGACCCTGGCTGGCAAAGAGGCTCAGCTTCTCACCATCATTCCTCGAATCCCAGAAAGGGGGATTCCGAAAAAAGTATAAACCACCACCACCACCATGTGTTTTTTATGAGAAAGTCTCAGGTTTAAAAAAATCGTAATAATAATAAATTACAGGGAAATATGAATTAGCATGCTCCTCCACGTGGAAAAACAGAGCCTTCGTTTTTTCCACCAAACAGGAAAGAGGACCATTATACTGTTAAAATAATCCCCGAAATAATACCAGGGTGAACTGAAGGATTTGCACACGATCTATAATAGTATACTAAAGAGGTCGACACTTGAGAACCATAAAATAACACATTAAAGTTATTACACTGTGGTATACACGTGAATTCTCCATATGGTTCATGCAATATCTTTTACAGAGAACTACTTAACCCTTCCTGTAGTAGAAATTTCTGGTTTATAAATTCTATGGGTCTGACACCATACAGGTCTTGCTGAAAACGATTACTAATTTTACAGCTCAGCAGGGTAGCTACTGAAGAATATGATTTCCAAGAAGCAGCTTGGACCCAAGCCTAGGTGCAAACAGCAATGTTAGCAATCATATTAAATACTTACAAGGTACTAAGTAGGGAATGTTTGTAAAGAGAACGTCCCTGATTGAGCGCCTACTTCCATGTATGTGTAGTTAACTACACATGCCCTAGAGCTCACCTGCTTTTTTTAGCAAGAACTTTCTGAAGACACTGAACGTTTATCCCAATGAAGTAATGGGTTTCCTACAGTCTACAGCTTTATTTCTTCGCTGAAATGTGTCACTCCTTAAATTATTATGTTTTCCCAAGTCTACGACATTCTTTTCCTAACCACACCAATAAAGTGTGATTGTCAGACACACTTTATTAAGGGGAAAATGACCATCTGTCCAGAGGGGGAAAAAAAACATATTTTCAGATCTTAGATAATTTAGGAGACATTCCTTACGTCAAGTCGAGACAGTGCTGAGCAAGCACTCGATCTGTACCATTCTGTCCTGGATTACCGGACCACAGCAGAGACAAAGGGAACCCTCCGATTCAGGCCACTCAAGAGTGTAAAATGTGGGAGTGGAAAGACCACAATTGGCCTAAACCAAGCATGGCCCCCAGGTTGGGATGCTTATAAGGACAGCTATCTTCCAAAGACAACTCCTTACAGGGGAAAAAAAATCTCATGAAATCTAAATAGGTCCTGTAGCAAGAGACATGGGAAAGGGATGGATTTTGGCTTCTTAGAACTGTTTTTCCTTCTCCTCTTTTTTTTTTTTTTTTAAGATTTTTTTTTTTTATTGAAAGAGAGAGAGTGAGAGGGAGGGGGCAGAGGCAGAGGGAGAAGCAGACCTGCCACTGAGCGGGGAGCCCAATGTGGGACTCAATCCCAGGACCCTGGGATCATGACCTGAGCTGAAGGCAGATACTTAACCGACTGAGCCACCCAGGCGCCCCTCAAGAAACATTTAGCAAGCAGCTACTATGTGCCAGCCACTGTGCATGCTGCAGGACATTAAAAACTTAAGACCCAGTCCCCACCCTCAAAGACCATATTTATAGTTCAACAGGAGACGTACACACAGAAGCAAATCAGAAGATATTTACTCTGGTACCACAATCTGTGGATTTTCCCACAGGATCTGGGGACATTCTGTGTCCATAAGGGTGTTCCTAGGTGTAGGAAGGGTAATCCATTATTATTTTGCAAAAAAGGACAAGAGGATTCAGAGAGTTAAAACAAGTTATTTAGGGGCACCTGGGTGGCTCAGTGGGTTAAAGCCTCTGCCTTTGGCCCAGGTCATGATCTCAGGGTCCTAGGATCAAGCCCTGCATCGGGCTCTCTGCTCAGCAGAGAGCCTGCTTCCCCCTCTCTCTCTGCCTGCCTCTCTGACTACTTGTGATCTCTCTCTCTCTCTGTCAAATAAATCAATAAAATATTTAAAAAAATAAAAACAAAAAACAAGTTATTTAACCACTTGCTGGACGGTAAAGGCAGCGTTAAACAAACATTGGATTAAAATCTGCCAGGCTGCAACCTCGAGAAAGACCAAGTCTGTCATATTCGTCGCTATTCCTAGTGATCGACACAGAGCTTAGCATACTGTAGTGCTAGTGTAGTTCAAGACATGTCCGTTGGTTGGTTGTCTGGGTGGCTGGTTGGCTGGCTGGGTGGAGATGGGGAGGGAGGTACGGAGGTGTGGATGGAGACGTAGGTGCGTGTGTGGGTGTATGGGTGGATGGCGGTGCGGATGGCAGGTAAGATGAATGCATACACAGTCACAAGGATACAGATGAAAGAACAGGATGCCTTCTGGGTAGCTAAGCACCAAGTGCTGCACCACGTCCGGCTGTTCTTTGGGAAAACCCACCCAGAAAAAGCAGAGCTGAAGCCAACTGTGAGTATTTTTAAAAGACGCAATGTTGCCTGAAAAGGTGTGCTTTGCCTCACTGGCTAAAATTACCATTTCCTTTTAAAATGTCCAAAAGCCTCTGCAGAGAGGAGGCAGCTGAGAGACTTCGGCCAATGGCAAGGCCAGAGGCTGGAACACCTGGCTTTCAGCAAGTACTGGTTCCGCCCGCCAAGCCAACCCCGAAACCTGCCCCCTGCTGGCGGCTGTCACTCTCCCTAGTTTTCCCATCAGGTAATTCTTGTTTTCCAAGCCCAATCAGGTTTCCATTCCTCCCTTCCAGGCCCAGCGCTCCCCTCTTTAGGCTCCTGGGGGCTGTGAACCAGGTCAAGGTGTTACTCTGGGAAGAAGAGCTGCATTCTGAGCTTTATCTCCAAGCGAGCCTTGAAAGTGGGTGTGCCCGTTAAAGGAATTTCAACTATCAGAGCAAGGGCTGAAGTCGCCCTGGGGAGGACAGATGATCATTCCCGACAGCCTTCCTACTGCACCAAGGGTTCACTGTCGTGGGTCCTTGTGGAGATGCAGGGGGAGGCCGCTGACTGCATGGCCGCAGTTCGAGGACAGGAGCGCAGGCGAGCAGACGGTAAGGGACTCTGGTGACAGGGGCCAGCCAGCGCCTCTGACTCCATAGTCTGCTGGGATCCTCCAGGGGGTGCTGGGCAGGGCCACTGGGCCTCACGTTTCTAAAGAGCCTCCCACTTAGACCTTTGAAGTCCTTTCCAAATGAGGTTATGCACACAATCACAGAGACACACCGACAGACGGAGAGACCTTCCCTGCACACTTTCAACCAGGTCCTCTGACAGGACCACACGGCCTGCAACCAGCCCTAAATTAACATTTTTATAAATCCTGTAATTAACCTATGAAGACCGCAATTCTATGTTTCTGGTATTAAAAGCATTAACTGTTAAAGGGAAACAAAGTGCAAAGTGTACTACCACTTTTTGTGTAACCCTGTTTGGGCATTTTTTTTCATCTTTCAATACATCAAGGGCCTCCAGAAATGGAAGTGGCCCAGCCTCGACAGAGCCCCGGTGGGAGCCTGTAAGGAAGGTCCCTTTCACACCATCGGTCCTGAGGGCCGACCAGCGTGCAGCCGGGGCTAGACGCAGGGTTTTCCCACAGACAGACGGTCCTGTGTTCCCGGCTGGGCAGTCAAGTCCACAAGGCGTGCTTCCCCGGAAATCCAACCCAGAGTTCCAGTAAACCTCAGTGTCTGCACCACGAGGTTTGCAAATCCTCCGGTGAGCAGAGGTATGACTAACGTCAACACCCGAAGAAAGCAACCACCTAATTACCACCTTGTGATGGACTGTGTGCTTCCTCAATTTTAGACAAGACTTAGGATTCCCTTCTTCACAGGAAGCATCTGTAGGCCAACAAGGAAGAATGCTGAGAGATCTCCCACAGTGGGATCTGTGCAGGGGCTTCGGGCGGGGCTGTGAACGTCCGGAGCCTCAAGACGACGGCGCGCGCGCACACGCACGTGTGTGTGTGTGTGTATCATTGAATCATCTCTGGGAAGAAGGCTCAGAGCTGTCAGAGGATTCTCAAAGGGGTGTGCTTACACACACACACATACATACCACATACACATACCACACACTATATACCACACACCACACATACAACCACACATGCACACCACACACGATATGACCACACACAACACACACACATCACACATTAATCACACACCACCCAACCACACATCCACCCACACCACACACTACCTAACCACACACCACACATACAACCACGCATCCACACACACACACCACACATACACGCCACACACTAACCACAGACCACACATACAGCCACATATCCATACACGCACACCACACACACTACACATACCGCACACTAACCATACGTACACACACACCACACACTATATAACCACACACCACACATATGACCACACATCACATATACACCACAACTATACAAACACCACAAACACACACCACATACTATACAACCACACACACACTATACAAACACACACGCACCACAGACACACCATACATACCAGACGCACACCCACCCTCCGACACACATACAAACCTACTGCCAAATTCCACACATTCAGCTAGCACAGAATTGAATGGAAAAACGAGAGCGGAGAACACCAGTAAATGAGCTACAATTCTTAGCGTGTGTTAGGTCCTTTTGGGGGAGGTTCTCTTCAGAGTCTGACAGATTTCTTGGTCTCCAAAGCACCAGATCTAACTTTCATTTCTTTCTTTCCAGATCTACAGACTCTGGGCCTCCTATGTTCCTTTTATGGCACTTTCATTTTATATTTGACAGCAGGTGTGTTTCGACGTATTGGTTTTGCTTAAGTCTTAGACCACATTTTCAAGAGTACAAGAAAGCAAACTGGAATTGAGTCCTTAGGTTGGTTTAGTTCCTAAGACAGATATTTTTAGGGCAGAGATCATGTGAGTGGACCCGATTACATCAGGCAGTCCAGTGTTTCAGCCTTCTGAATCCTAAGCACTGCCTGTTGCTGGGTTTAGTGAGTTAATGGTTATTAATACTCCAAAGCATTCCCTTCCAGCTTGGATCAAACCCTTTGATGCTGCCATTTTTTCCTACTAAAAAGAGAGTATGTATATACTCACATTAAATCAGTTCACCCAGTAGAACCACTTGCTTTGTAAACTAAAATTTTTATAAACGAAAGCACTGTTGATCTTCCTTTGGCTTCTGCCTTTCTATTTCCTAGTAGATTCATTAGTAGATGACCTATGGATTAGGAATTCTGGGCTCTAATTCCAACCCGGGCAGTACTAATTTTGTGACCTAGGTAAATCACTTAAGCTGACTCTCCATGTTCTCCGGTAAGAGGCATAGACAGTAAATTAGATGATCTTTGGGATCCTCCAGCCCACCTTCCACAATCCGGTGAAGTAACTATGCAAAAATGTGTCTTCAACAGAAATATTGTCAGCTGGAATCCAGAAGGATAAAAGCCATAACACAACCATTTTAAGCATACACAAAAATATTTTGATGCCCAACGGGGGGAGGGAGCAGATTAACATAACCATAAGTCACATGCCTTTTTATCACACCAGTGCAAATTTAGTTACAATTTATACTTTCCTAGTGGTAAAATATAAGTTAAGTATAAGCTTTGTAACAGGCATAGTCTTTTAAGTTCCAAGTAATTGAAAGTGAGTTCATTTATGCAAACGTGTAGTGGATACACTTAGATTTTAGGGGAAAAGAGACATGGTAAGAATGGAATCAGCCAGTCGGGGTATGAATCTTGAATTCATACCAATTCATACTTGGATTCAGCAATTATGACCTACATTATCGTGAGCAAAACATTTATCTCATCTGTGAGATGAGGAAGATGTTCAGGCAACTTCCAAGGGTTTCCATGAGGATGAAATGACAAAATCCATATAAGTGTCTGAAACATAGTAAGTGCTCAATAAACCACACCATTTTCATGGCTTTTGACTGGTGGGTTTGGGTTTTCCTTTCCAAAACAAATGTCCACCCACTTCAAGAGTTCTGAAAAACTAAGTACAGAAGAAAAGGACAGAATTTTCAACTCTCAGGTGTTGTATGTTAAGTGGAATTGGGCAAAGCAGGCATCAGGAACCTCAGCTGTGTGACTTCGGACACATTACTTAATTTCTGTTTTCTCAGGTGTAAAAAGAGAAAAACCACCCCATAGGGTGTGTAAGGATTAAGGAAAATAAGGCGAAAAGGGGCTTAGGACAGTGCCTCATAGGCAGCTACAAAGAAAATTCCTAGAAAAATAAAAACGTTTTTTTTCTCTGTAGCTCAGTGATCCCATTATCTTAAATATTACAAGTGCCAGATCACAACAAATTTTGAAAAACTTCTACAACTGTTTAATTTAAAAATAGTTATTAATTAAAAACATAAATGCCAAGACATTCAATAATGTTTACAAAATTAATGGAGGCACATTCCAACTTGAAACTGAATTTCCAAATCATTTCATTTTAGCTCAGGGGATGATACTGTATTTCCTTTTAAGTTAAAATAATAGTTAAAGGGGGGAAAATAACATTACTTCGATATCCTCAAAACAATCAGGATTGAATATATTTATTTTACAGAAAAAAATCTGCTCTTGGGGTATAATCACTCAAAACTGGGTTATAAAACCAAGGAACTAGAATAATGAGAAGCCTCCGAAAAAGTATACTTTTCTCTATTTCAGTTAACAGTTTTCTGTCATCACCCTTGTAATGACTGTCAGAATTCACCCCAAAGGGGTGCCTGGGTGGCTCAATGGATTAAGCCTCTGCCTTCGGCTCAGGTCATGATCTCAGGGTCCTGGGATGGAGCCCGGCATTGGTCTCTCTGCTCAGCAGGGAGCCTGCTTCCCCCCCTCCCCGTCTGCCTCTCTGCCTACTTGTGATCTGTCAAATAAATAAATAAAATCTTAAAAAAAAAAAAATTCACCCTAGAAATTGAAAGACTCCATTTTTTCAAGTGTTTTAAACTCAGAATCTGAAATTCAACTTAAAAGGGGAGACCTATCTGTTGAAAGAAGAGGCCCACGAACAACTTTAGAAACAATAATGCCTATAATTAGAATCTATTTAAGACTTCACAATTTAGTTTCTCTTAATCAGTAAGCTCTCTACAAACCAAAGTTCCAGCAGGAGTAAACACGTATAACAATTCCACTCACGAGAGCAAAGACTGAATACAAGGATGGTGTCCTTCATGAAACCCATTTCTCAGACCCCTGCTTTCATTACAAAGCAAAATTATAGAGCTTTCCCAAGACATTTTTTATTAGGTAAGCATTTTTTTTTCTAGAAACCATCTTTGGATTTCTTTTGCCATAAATTAAATACATGTCATCTTCTAAATGGTATAATTAAAACCCAATGAATACCTTTTTTTCCCCCCTTAAAACGGAATAATTGTCTCCTACTAAGAAGCTGCATAAATCTTGGCTAGTTTGTACATTTTTGCTTTCAAGGATGTAATGTAACCATCAGAGCTGTGACATCATGTAAATAAATTTCAAAGATGGTATTAATATAAAAACTATATCACATAACCCTAAAAATTTAATATAGCTGCCATGGCAATAACCAGATCATTTTTCCAAACAAATATATATTCCATCATGTCATTTTGAACTTTTTCTGACCTTTTTTAAAAAAAAAAAATGAAAGAAAACTACAATTGAGACCAAATGTTTTGGGAAAGAAAATACAGGCAAGCCGATGTGGCCAGCACAGATAATTTCAGATTAAAGATATAATAGTATCTTAGGACTCGGTCCCCCTTTTTTTATCAATCACAGTACTTATGATATAAATATGATCTGACATTATGATGTCACTTAGAAAGTCTTAGGAGCTTGCAACAGCACTTAGAATATTTTTTAATGGTTTAAGAAAAACTGACGACCAATGCCACAGTTCCTCTCTTAAAAAAAAAAAGCAAATGCAGAGCTGACC
>CM052809.1:15263015-15303400 GCA_028533885.1 Nasua narica | reverse complement strand
GGCGCGCTTTTCCCATATTCAGCATCAGCATTAAGGAGTTTGACTTTATCCTTACAAAAGATGGACCATTACATACTTAATATTCTTCTTTAGACGATGGTAGATCGTTCTGTTCACACGGGGTTCATCAAAAGCGAGAATATTTATAAAATCGTGGGCTTGAGGTACTAGATGTATTAAAACCACTTTTCTGCAGATGACCTTTCATTACTGTGACTACAACAACATGCCCCACTTTGGGAGAGGCTGGCTTACGAAATAAGAATACCTCATCGGTGTCCGCAGCCAGCCTTGCCCTAGGTGTGTGTGACACCGCGATAAGTCATTCCAAGCTCCCCTGACCTCCCACTCTGCGCATTCCTGTGTCCAATGTCAGGGTAACCTGAGAAGCCTCCTCCCAAATTCGAAAATGTGACGCTCCCAGAACCTCTAGGGACAGTCACCTGGCACAGTAAATCCGAGCGGAACCAGATCCAACCCCCCGGGTTTATGGGCTCCCGATTCGGTGCTCTTTTGTCCTGATTCTACTGTGCTCACAAATGTGCAAGTGGTTTGGAAATGAGCACACTGGCAAGAGACAGCAAACACGTGTCTGGCTGGTGCCTTGTGCCAGAGGTGTCCGCAAAGACAAATCATTTATCAGCTCGCTGAATCTTCACAATGGTCTCTTAACCCGTGGCACAGATAGGAAACTGAGGCATGAAGAGAAGCAACTTGCGCAAGATGATGGGAGTGTCTGGAGGCAACATAGCTTGGAATCGGGGCCCTGGAGGGCCTGGCTGCAGAGTGAGGGCTTCGGTCCTCACCCCGCAGTACGAATTTGGGGCACCCCTCAGCTGCTAAGGTTCCTTCCCATGCCCACTTTGCTGACAGAACTCAGGATGTGAGTAGAGCAGTGGGAGGCACAGAGAACACCAAAAAATCATATGGGAGGTAAACAGCTGGAAAATGAGAAGGAAACTAGAAAGAAAAATACCAGCACAAGGCATCTTCCTTTGCATAAATTTGCATCCGTAACATCAGCCATATTCAACCTTTCAACAGCACTACGAACAATCAAAACTAAAACCAAAACAATCCAGGCACGTTACCATCCCCGGCCTCTTACCCTCCAAAAAGAAGATTATGTTTTAAAAATCTGTGGCCAAAATGTTCCCAAATAAGAGTCGAAGGTACCAAAATCTATTTGTAACCTTTTAGCTGTACTGGCTACTTAAGTAGTTTCTCATTAGGTTATTTTTTTCTTTTCACAGTTTTTATTCTTCCTACAAAAGAAAAGCACATAAGAACAATCAGAAACACTTGGGCCTCCTGGGTATCCACTTTGTAAAACAGTCTACTGTGTTGGGTGAACAGCCTTCTATATCTCACCGCTGTTCTCGGCCAACATGAGCCCCATAAACACAGTAAAATGGTCAGAGCAGAAATAAAATAGGAGTGCTGTGGTTCACGTTACACCACACAACAGGCCAAGGAACACATTCAAAGCCCGAGCCATAGGATCATAGTCTTGAAATGTACAAGTGGAATGATTTCCAAAAGGAGATAAAGGCCTGACTTCCGAGCAGGAGGGGGCTTTTCGAAAAGATGGCCTTTTCCTTTACACAGTCCTTGAAACGTTCACGAAATAACCTGGTCACTTCCGCGTCACAGAACCCTCGGCAAAACCCATGCACACCAGCACAACGGTCAGCCCTGGGCTAACAAGAAGCTTTCCTTTTTTTGGGGTCAGAACTGAGACCCTGGCAAATTAATTGTAATACTTTAATTTCCTTTACTTACAGTGAAAACATAGTAAAAACATTTTTTTAAAACTATCCCAAAGCAATGGGACGGTTAACAAAACAAACTAATGAAACTCTAAAATAATTGCTAAACTGTGCGGTCCAAATGGACTGGTTTGGTTATTTTAGTATTTGTGGAACGTGTGTGTGTGTGTGTGTGTGTGTGTGTGTGTGTGTGTGTGTGTGTGTGTTTAGGGTGTGATGAATGTACATGAATATATTCTTAGGAATTTAGAAATTCATCCAAAATGCAGCAGTCTGAGATGACTTAATGAGTTTGATAATGGGATACAGAAACTTTAATTCTTAAATCATTTGTTTTATTTCGAAGCAGTCAGGGGTGATTAATCGGCTTTAGTAATAGTTTAGTGGCTTAGATACAGTTCCTGGGGCTCTGGGCTAGGGAACTGAGAGTAGTTTGGGGGTAATGTCGCATTACCAACATCCCATCTATAGCAACCACTGATGGACACAGCATAAAGTTTTATTAAATCCACAGGTCTTTAATACCAATGGAGCCACTGGGAGGTGGGGGTGGGGGGTGGAGGGACTCCCACATTCACTCTTGCAACCCATGATGTCTTTCTGTTTTGTTTTTCTTCTGAGGAACGACCTTATCTTTTTCAGCATGTGACTTTCACAATCCTACACGGCCTTAAAGATTTTTCCACTAACACTTTCATCTCAGTCTCTGATTTCTAAAACTTCATCTGACAGAATGAGTAACGTGTTTTGAATGAGCACAAAGGTAGCTTCGTTCGTGTTCAAATGATAACACTTGTGTAGGACTTTGTGACTTTGAAAATAAGTGCATGGAGTTGACCTCACTGTGGCTTGGAGCCTGTATAAACCATCTAACAATCACAAATTCTGGGTTGACCATGATCTTTTAAATCAAGACAACCAGAGAGCTTTGTTTTTGGCAAAAGTTTTTAATTAACTTTAGGAGAACACAGATCAGTATTTCTTAAAGCCTATTTTTGCCTTTTTTTTTTTTGTATTTATTTTGCTGAGATCTGTTTGTCCTTATTGCCCAGAGCCTCGCAGAATGATTAGCTCCTTAAAACACTGACGCTTTATGTAACATCTTATTACACGTCTCTGCATGCTGAGAGCTGTAACTTGAGATGAACCGGCTTATTGAAAAGTACTCAAAGAATTAATTCTTGGAGGCAAAACCACATACTGTTTAGCAGAAATCTTATAGCGAAAATGGTGGAGATACGAGGTTAATAATTTTTACGTCTGTTTATAGTTACTCTGGCTTCATTTCATTGAATTAATCCATTTTATGGCAGACACATGGAGAAGTTCAGCTCCTTTCAAAAACAAATTCAAATGTGCCCATTAAATAGCTTTCTGTTGTGCTACCATAACCCCAAATACATAAAAATTAAAAATGCTTTCTAAATAGAAAGGACGGGATCTAACATCTCAATCTACGTCTTTTTACCAATTCATATTTTGTTAAAAGCCTGTTAACACACCTTCACTAAAGCTTAATCTATTCCCTTGAAGTTAGCATGAACAATTTTCACTCCATTTCTTACCATTTGAAGTACTAAACTAAAGACCTCTGCTGAAAAACTTAACCGACTTTGAATGCATCTATGTTCCATCTGGTGTGACATTTTAGAACTAACGTCTCCAATAATTCAGGCCGTTACAACTGTTAAAGAAAAGAGAACCAAGGAATACAAACGTAGTGGTAAAATCATGCTAAGAAAAATATGTAAACCTCGAGTTTATTTCTCAGATGCATTTTGAGTTTTTTACAAGGGAAAAAGAAGTACAACTTGGCTGAGAAGTAGAGCAAGATATTTAGTGTAAAAAAAAAAAAAGACAAAGTGACTCTTAGTTTGGGAACTATTTATACAGAAGTAGCCCAAAAATGTGTAAAGTGATCCTTCACTGGTTTGATTAAAAGATGGTAATTAATAAATGACAAGACAGAATGAAAAGTTCATTGTGGCATTTTGATAAACCACCCAAGAAGTTAAATCAATGCTTTTCTGTTTAATTTCACTATTTGTTTTTCCATTTGAGCTGCCAATTTCTCAACACACTACAGAAGGAAGACACACTTTCTTTTTTTTTTTTTGATTGATATACATCACAGATTTTGTTTCAAATCAATAGAACTTTTTCACAAGGATCCTTGCATTTGCTGTCACACTCGTGGAGAAGCCATTATTCCATCAAAAGTCTTTAAATAGCGCCCCCCCCTTTTTTTAGCTACTTTGACAAGAACACCATATCAGTTCACATCACCCTTGACCTTCAGGGTGTATATCATCTTGTCAACATATAAACAAACACACTATTGGTTGTATTTTAATAGATTTTGTAAATATCAAGATCCAATTTATCAAAAGGTTCACCCTAAGTGACAGCTCTGAGGTTCTGGATTGTATTTGCAATGCTAATTCTGACTTTTAATGAAAACGACGACTTTGGTTGTGTTTGGTTTTTAGCTTTTTTTTCTTTTTCTTTTCTTTTTCCCCCAAAGAAAGTGCAAGAAGACACGGGAACTATTTTTCCCCCTTTCCTAGGATGGAAATTCTCAGTCTGAGTCCATTTCAAAAGGAGAAGAATACTAGTGCTAGCAAAAACCTCACTTAGAGGCAAAACCCACATTTCTACAGGGAGAACTGATGAGATTCCTACTACTCTCTCTTTAGTTTGGTAAAAACACATAACCCATGATAATAAGAATCCTTTGTTTTAGAAGGAGAAAGAGATTGTGACAAAAGCCATTCCCATGATTTCTGAGACCATGTCCTATTTCCTTTTTACTTCACATCGAGAGCCTTCCCATGCTCTGTGCTGCTGACTTTCTTTTTTCCAGAACATAAATTGTGTTCTCGGTATCAGTGTACCCTTCTCCTGACGAGACCCCTTAGTGGGGAGATAACTATAGGACTATTTTACACTTCACAGGCTATGAGAAGTGAATGGACAAAATGCCCTGTTTGCCAGAAAGCAGTCTTCTAAGTAATACTGGTCCAAGATAACACGTAAGACTCTGTCAAACTTCAACAAACCTAAAGGTATAAAACTCACATCCTGGGAAAAACAGAAAACCATTACCAAAAAGCTAATATATCTGGGAGAGAATATTTTTAATAATTAAACTTCTATAATAATGATGTTAAAAAAATAAAAGGACTGCGGTGGGGGGAGCAGGTTCTGTAAGAGCTATCATCCCGTATATGCACACACGGGCCCACACCCACAACTGCATCGTGTTGAAGATCAAATTTGGGACCCATCATGTGTAGACGCATTTCTTGGAGTCTGGGCCAAGCACTCAGCCTCAAATGCTGATGCATTTAGAAACACTCAAAGCTTCCCGAAATGTCAACACACTTGGAGAGTGCTCCACCAAAGATACGGCAAGGATATACCTGCTCTTGTGAAAAACTCAATAAGGGAACCCATTAGAAAGTACTTAAAGAGCACCCAGGATCTGGAAACTTCTCTTTGATAAGTTAAGATGAGGAAACAAACAAAAAAGCCACACAACGCGTTATTACTTGGACAGGGGACTGTGTTTATCTTGCTTGGGCAAAGGCCGAGCCAGCAAAAACTCTGATTTTTTTTTTTTAAGATTTATTTATTTGACAGAGAGAGATCACAAGTAGGCAGAGAGAGGGGGGAAGCAGGCTCCCTGCTGAGCAGAGAGCCTGATGCGGGGCTCGATCCCAGGACCCTGAGATCATGACCTGAGCCAAAGGCAGAGGCTTTAACCCACTGAGCCACCCAGGCGCCCCTAAGAACTCTGATTTTGAAAGGCCTGAGGTGTTTCTCTACACTTCTGCACCCCGTGTGTTAAGGGATGGGATTCTTAGTGACAAAAAGACCACAAGGTAGGAATTCAGCTGCAGGAATAAGACAAAGGAAGCTGAGATCTCTGTGTATCAACATTTGTAATGAGGACATCAAGAAAGGCAATGAACAGGCATGGTGAGTATACTACTCATGATCCTGTGCTGAGCAGTGGAAGCATGCTGAGAGGGTAGACCCCGAGCCGGCTTGTTGTAGGTACAAACAATGTCAGAGTGTGAGGCCGTGACGTGCCGGCTGGCCCGTAAGCATCATTACACTCTGTCCATGCAAATTGAATCACCTCACTGTCTGCCTTACATATTACATACACTTCTTAAAAGAAAAGTGTTCTTCTAGAAGGGGCACAGACTCTGGAAGGAGACATGCCCATGATGGAAATAACCATGACAGGTGAGATCTGTAGCCTGCGTGCTCCGTGCCGGGCCCTGCTCGAAAGTGCTTTATGTTAGCTCGCCTAATCCTCACACTGCCCTACAGGAAAATATTGTTATGATGCCCATTTTTGCTTTTGACGGACCTGAGACACAGGAAGTCTGACCAAGTCACCCCAGGACACACTCCTACCGAGGAACAAAGCTGAGCCCCAAACCTTCGTCATTCTGAAGGCAAAAGACCGCGGTCCCAGGCACATAATAAACACCTGACATCTGGAAATCACTGTCATCATCACTGTTCATTCACTAAGTATTTATCACAACGTGAGGATATCCATTTGAGTTGGGTATGACCTCTGACCTCAAGTTGCTTGGCTCTGGTCTCCTGAGAAAGACAGATATTCCGATCTATCACTAAAATGCATCACCGTGTCCTGACAGGTACAGCCTCTCAAGGACTCAGTTTTGGACACAGGAAATGGGAATAATCAAACCACCCTCAAAGAGAGGATTCGAGGATTAAGATGGGGAAGGTGTGCAAAGCTCACAGAACAATGCCCAGCACACGGTTGTTAACATCACTGCAGATCATTTTTAACATAATGAACTACCAGAGTAGCAGGAAATATTGTGTGCTAGTAAGAATAAATACGGAGGGAACTACAGCTGTATCAACCTCTCAGATCATTTCTTCAGAGAATTAATAACTGCTTATTGACTGTCATTTGGCTCAAGCGTAATTTTTAATCTCTTAATACTATAAACATGTGAACAGAACACATGGACTTTTCCATTTAAAAAATATCCCAAAACAAATGAGAGAATTTTTAAATAAAGCCATTACAAAAAGAGATCCTGTGTGTCTGATTCTGATCAAAAAACATACAAGCACCACACCGTGTATGAGGAAATTAGTTACTCCCCGGGGTTGAGGATTTCCTGATACTTCAAAACACGTGCCAGGGCTAACTGGTATTGAGAAACAACTAAAGAGAGAAGAGAGGAGGAGGGGGGAGGAGGGATGGAGGGAAGAAAAGAGGGAAGGAGGGCAGGAGGAAGAGAAGGAAGGAAGGAAGGAGGAAGGAAAGAAGGGAACAGGAAGGGAGGGAGGGCAATTAAAGAGAGAAGAGGGGTAGGAAGTAAGGAAGGGAGGGAGGGAGGGAGGGAGGGAGGAAGGAAAAGGAGAGGAGAGGAGGAAGGAAGAAGGGAAGGAAGACACACAGGCAGCCAGGCAGGCAGTTTGAATATTCAAGTGCTGTTTTATAAATAGGAACTGGTTAGTTGGAAACACTGGATTTTCTAATTCTTTCTGGCTTAGATCCTATGTGGAACAGAACTTCATACTCTAGATTTTTTTAAAGCAATAAAGAAAAGAAAACATTTACAGAGAACCCACTATGTGACAAACAACATGCTGTGAAATTCATACAACTTTAGTTTCATTAAATCCTCCTCAGAGTTTGGTAAGATTGGCGTTGCTCATTTTACAAATGGAAAAAAAAAAAAATGAAACTAAGTTAACAGTGACTTGTCCCAAGTCCCACAATGTACAGTCAGGGTTTGAGCCCTGCTGTATGACTGCTGAGGCCTTATTCATTGTACCAGTCCATGGAGTTCCCTTCACAAGAAGGCTCACTCTTTGTGGAGCATGGGAAGGAAAAAAGATGCATGGAAGACCCAGGACAACCTTTTTTAATGTCCTCAAACATTGTCCCGCTTGTTTATAATGCACGGTGTCATCTAGAACCTTGATCCAGGAGGTTTAGGGAATACCCTGGGAGGTACTCCCATTTGCCGTTGAAGACACTGTTTTGCTACCACTAATCCACACGCCATGTCCTGGGTTCCACGTGATGCTAAAAGGCTTCATCCTCACATATTATCTGAGAAATCCCTTAGAAAATCATTTCTCTATAAGTTCTGTTTTAGGATCAAAATCCTTGCCTTTATTTTTATTCGTAGATTTGTTTTTCCAGGCATAGATTTAGAAGTTAACACATCTTAGAAAGGGTCAAGTCTCATAACTAACGTTTCAGTTTTTTTCAATTTCAAAAAGTCACTTCTCCATTTTCTTCTCTAAGTGAGGCCTCACACACCATCTTTTTATGAGGATAAGAGAGACACAGATCTCTTCCCCTCAAACTTACAGTTTCAAGGCTTGGAAATGGGAACTTTGCCCGACCTCCTGATTTCTTCTCTTCCACATCAACTGTCAGATTTTCTGAGGGATCTCAGTAAATAGGAATAAGAGACAGTAAGTGTTGAGAGTGGGTTGGGGTCCTTCCCTAAATTTGAGGGGTCTGGCTTTTCACTTCAAGTGACCACTAAGTCATCTGTCCCAAAACAACAAAAACGATAAACTTTCATCGACTTGCCTTATGACAGTTTGTGCCACATTATAAAGCATAAAAGGTTTATCGGCAATTATGATTGTGACGAGCCTTTGAAAGCTAGAATCAGGGGAGTGGCAGGAAAATTTCATTCCTGGAACCCAAGGTTCAGACAGGTATAAAACCTCTGGGAATTCTTATTACTGGCTAGGAACATTCTCCTTACATTAATCTTATTTCTTACATTCTACCAACACGTAAAACGTATATCATCTGCCATCTGGGGACTACATCCTGCCCCAGCAGCCAAAATTTGGTTAAAATGGAATATGAGACCCTGGCGGTGGAAGACATGTGGGGAGTCTAGTTTTTTGGTGAAATTCACTGCTGAACGGTGAAGGCTGACCTGAGGCCATTTCTATCACTAATAAGCCATGCCTAGAAAAAATGTTCATCCCAAAGAATGATGGTTCTCAGCCCTCCGCTACCAGAGAGATACTACATTTGAACACTCCCCAGAAAAATCACGATCAATTAGGGTCAGCAACTCCCTGCTTACAGACTTCGAAGCCGTCACCCACCTCCTTGACATTCAATGCCAAGCAAGAGATTAGGTAATTACCACCAATGTGATGTAACACATGGAATCATGGTCCCTCTTTCTACCAATGGCCTCACAGAACAAGGATGATGAGCCCCAGGAGGGGAGCGAACAGGAGGGAGACGCTAACATGAACTGGTGAGGAGACCCCGAAGGCTGGTTCCCCACTCCCAGGACGTGTCCGCTGTGCCAACTTGGCCCATACTTGCTTGCTAGTAAAGTGTAAGTAACTAGGAACATCGACCCAGCACTGAATGTGTTCCTGCTTCTCCTATTCCTCCTCACCCACACAGAAGCATGGCAGAATAAAGGTACAGTCATGGGGCCGATGAGGACCCCTGAGAATCTTGACAGAGACCTGAAAATGAGCACACATATCCTGTTCAAGATCTCTGTGAACGTGCCTCCCGCAGTTTCTTTCTAGAACCTGTGTGGGCAGCTCCATGTTCTCCAAAGCCCGACACTCCCCCTTCTCTTCCATGCGACCACTCTTGGAAAATGCCTCTTTTTTTTAGACATCTGACACCAAAAAACATTTTTTTCCCTCTAACTTTTGAGTCTCTCCCACTGGAAGTCACCAAAAAAAAGCCAAAGATAGGGAGGAAGAAGTGTTCCGTTGTGTGAAGACCAGGTGATTTCTCTCCTGAGCCAAAGTACACTTTCTCCCAACCAAGAGTATTCATCTAGTTACCATTTTGCTTGAGACCCATGAAGCACACGGGAGAAGGAAGATCGCAGGAGGGACCATATCAAGTAGGCTTTGATTTTCTGGCAAATGGCTCACTGTAGATTTCATTTCAAAGGCCTAATTATGTCTGCATAAATAAACCGTGCTACGCGGCATGATGCACGACCATTTGTCACATTAAAACAATAGCATCCAAAGTAAATCCCCATTAACATTGTTTAACTTTAATGCTTTGGGGTGTTCACTGCTCAGATGATTAAAAAATGGAGTGATTTATGATACCACAATGTAAATGAGGCATCAAAACAAACAGAGTGTGAGTCACCCAGATCTAAAATGTAGGGCAAGCCCAGCTGCCTGAGCCGCGTGAAAGGCACCCAGGGATGAAGGATCTCTGGGCGTGACAGGCACACACGTGTGTGTGTGTGTGTAGTGACATGGATTGGGCAGGGGAACTGGAAGAGTTTTCAGGAAAATGCTACATAAAGTTTGAAAAAAATGTTTTACAAGCCACCTGTTACTTCGTGTGCAGAAAAATATTTGTAATGTTAGGGTTCCATCATCAAACCTTTCAGGTACACAAAATGTGAATATGGAGGAAAAGTACATTTTTTTTCCACAGATCTGGATGCAAAAGCACAGCTCTCTTTTTCCTTAACCTTACTGTTTTAGAAAACTATATGCAGAATATCCTTATTTTATAAAAAGAAAAAAAAAACCTGAGCTTGAAGACATATCCTTTCAGAGGTCATAGATCAGTCTTCTAAAGTAAAACATGTTGCACAGGCTGATAAATTAATAAATGACAGAGTTGTCTAACTTTCCAGACTTCCCTGGTCCCAATCATAAATTTTCTGGATGCAGCAACATCTTGGCTTTCATTGCTGTCAAACTTGTCTCCTTTCCTCCTGGGTAGAGCCATTTTAATCCCTGATCTCTGTCCCACCTAAATCAAGGCAGTGTGATTGCCAAAAACAGCAAAGTTTCTGAAATAGGCACTGTATCTTTGAAAGACCTGAGCCATTCCCCTTAATGCCAAAGTCAAAGTCGGGCTATTGTCCTAAAAAGCAGATGTGGATAAATACATTTACCAATGAGGTAATGATATTTTTGCCTCAGCCCTTGAGAACCAAACTTCCTGTAAATACTTCCATAAAAATACTTTGAGGTCTTTTAAACAAAGCGCCATATGAAGTGTGTCTAAACAGCACAAAAGTAAACTGCAACTTGGCAACATTCATTCTACCATGTGAGTGCCTCAAGTGGACCATTGAAGATAATAATCATTTCCACTGGCGTCTGAATTATCCTGTTGGCCATCTACCCTGAAATAATTATTTAGAAAACCACCAGATTGGTTTTCCTGTTGTGTTGCATAAACAGTCACAAATGTGGAGCATTCTGGTGTGGCTGCTCAGGACGATGGCAGCACAAAAAGGAGACCTACACCCTCGACGTGCCCTCCACACAGAAGGAGCAACCGCCCAGCAAGGCAGGGCGGTCTCCATGGCTCGCTCACCATGGGCCAGGTTGAAACCTGCCAGGATCCTCTCTTCCCTGACCCTGCCCTTTCCACTCTGGCGAGCTTTGTGTAGGGGCTAGCGTTCACACAAAACCATGGATTTCTTCCATTTTTCAAAATATTCAAATATTCTGGCTCTGCCTTTCCCCACCCAAACTTTGGCTGTCGGTCCCTTTCTACTCTATGTAACTCTTTTTTTTGGTCATCCTGTAATGAGAGCCCCCAGAGCTCCCGTCTCGGACAAGACACTAGACTGGGCGCAGCCAGAAAAATGAGACAAGAAATCAGGAGGCACATCGAAGGGTCTGGATTATATGGGGCTAAAGGTTCAAGCTTTATCAAAATGGTATCAGAGTTTGCATGGGAGGAGGGAGAGATCATATACTCACTACAGCAGCAATGTAAATGTAGGAAGACAACAGAGGGCAACAAAAATGAAAATAATACAACCTACTGTAAAATACTTTTTGCTAAAATCTTGGACTCCAAGGATCCTAAAGGTAAGGACACAATTATTTATTTTGGACCCACGAAATGGAGCTACCTGTAGAACCTGGATATTTCGTTTTCTCTGCCAATAATGCAGTATCTAAAATATTCAAAGTCGATGGAAAAAAAAAATTACTAGCCAGCTGCATGGTGTGGTTCCGATCATCCTTTATTCCCTGTAATGAGAGCTGAGGGCACTCGAACTGGCCACGGGTGGTTTCCCAGACCTCCAAAGTATGTTTTCCTAACACTCAAATGGTCAAAAGGGCCCAAAATGCATCATCAGAAAAACGTGCCTCAGAAAACATCACTGAAGGCCTGTATTAAAAACCACTAATATGAAAGCGGGAAGGACACACGAAGATTGCACAGGGAGGAACACAGTGTAGACCAGAAATCAGGGAAATAAATACTCCCTCATCCACTCAGATGAACGTAAACTGACTGAACCCGTTCAAAGGCAAATTGTACAAAATTAAAAGCTGTTAAAATGCATCAACATTTTAACTTAGAAAAATAGAAATTTAAATAAGGAATATAATCATAGATATGCCAAAACAAAAAAACAAAAAAAAGCACCATATAGATTTTGAAAGAGTGTTATCCATACAAGAGAAAAAATTTAAGCAAGACAAATATCCACAATTTGACCACACCTATATGCTGGAATACTAGGCAGCCATTAAAGCTAGAGGAAAGAATATTCAGTCACTGAAAAAACATGTGCAATTTATTATGTGTGAAAGTTATAGAAATTTTCAAATTAAGTAAGACTTTAGACTTTTTAAAAATTTTTTAAAAATTTTTTTGTGGGGAGAGGGGAGAGGGAGAAGGAGAGAGAGAATCTCAAGCAGGCTCTATGCCCAGCACAGAGCCTGACACAGGGCTTGATTTCATAACCCTGAGATCATGACCTAGGCTGAAATCAAGAGTGAGACGTTTAAACAACTGAGCCATCCAGGAGCCGCCTGTTTTTTATTGTCATAGGAAAAAATTAGAATGGAACACGGTGAAAACACAGAAAGTAGTTACCTCTTGAGCACAGAGATTCTAGGTAATTTTTCTTTCTTTCTACTTCCCTACACATTTTCAGTTCTAAAATTTCTTGCCAGGGGCGCCTGGGTGGCTCAGTGGGTTAAAGCCTCTGCCTTCGGCTCGGGTCATGATCTCAGGGTCCTGGGATCGAGCCCCGCATTGGGCTCTCTGCTCGGCAGGGAGCCTGCTTCCCCTTCTCTCTCTGCCTGCCTTTCTGCCTACTTGTGATCTCTCTCTGTCAAATAAATAAAATCTTAAATAAATAAATAACTATAAAATTTCTTGCCAAAGGAAGACACGTAACCACAGATATGATGCAAACAGACTGAGCAATTTATCATGGACTTCCCCACAGAAAGCAGTAGAAACACCCACAGCAAGGAATAGCACCAGGAGAAAAAGAAGGTATAGAAAAAAGTCATGGGGCATCTCAACCATCACCCACACAAGTCAGTCCCATTTGGGGGAAATCCAAAAAGAAAGGGTTCACGTTTACAAAATAAATAAACTAAAGGGTACCTGGGTGGCTCAGTAGTTAAGCAGCTGCCTTTGGCTCAGGTCATGATCCCAGGGTTCTGGGATTGAGCCCTGCATCGGGCTCCCTGCTCGGTGGGAAGCCTGGTTTTCCCTCTCCCACTCCCCCTGCTTGTATTCCCTCTCTTGCTCTCTCTCTCTCTCAAATAAATAGAATCTAAATAAATAAGAAATCAGGAGGGTGATTACTTACCTCTGCAAAAGTTTACTTCTCTACTAAAATATTCATGCCTAAGGTGTCTTAAAGTGTGTTCCTTTGTGCAGAGGTTCTCCAAGCTGTTTGTCCATCAGAATCACCACTAGAGCTTCTATTTCTTATTTTTTCTCAAGATTTTATTTTTATTTATTTATTTGAGAGAGAGAGAGAAAGAGCATGAGAGGGAAAAGGTCAGAGGGAGGAGCAGACTCCTCGCTGAGCAGGGAGCCTGATGCAGGACTCGATCCCAGGACTCCAGGATCATGACCTGAGCCAGAGGCAGTGGTTTAACCAACTGAGCCACCCAGCTGTCCCACTAGAACTTTTATAAAATGCAGACCATCAAACCACATTCCTGATGGTTCTGATTTCTCAGCTAAGAGGTGAGACTCTCAAGAATTCTCATTCAAAAAAAAAAAAAAAAAAGCTCCCCAACAAGTGAACTGTTAGAAATGAAAAGAGACTTAAGACATATTTCAACAAAATGCAGTGTGTAGATCTTGTTTTGCTTGTTATTCAAACAAACCAACTGTAAGAAAGATTGTGGGGGCAGGAAATGACCTAATATGGAAATTAGATGATATTAACAAATGTGTAAACATTGCTGAGTATGATGATATTGTGGTTATATGGTATTTTTTTTTATAATTTTTTTTTTAAATTTATTCGACAGAGAGAGACATAGCGAGAGAGGGAACACAAGCAGGAGGAGTTGCAGAGGGAGAAAGCAGGCTTCCCGCCGAGCAAGGAGCCCAATGCGGGGCTCGATCCCAGTACCGGGATCATAACCTGAGCTGAAGGCAGACGCCTAACAACTGAGCCACCCAGGCGGCCCTATATGGTATTTTTTTAACCTGTATCTTTTAGATATAGATGATTTATCGTTATAGTATCTGAGATTGACTTTAAAATGTTCCAACAACAAAAAAAATTGACAAAATTCTTTTTAAAAAAGTGGGAGAGAACAGAAGAAACAAAAATGTTAAGAAAATTATTGGAAATGCATCCTGGATACAAGAGAATGTAGTATATTATTTCTTTGTACTTTCTTTTCTCTACTGCTTACATTTAAAATTCTATAAAAATTTAGGGGGAAAAAGCAGCCCAGTGGCCTAGACACCACACCTTCGTGGATTAAAGACATTCATTTTGCAACATGGGACCTAAAACCATTTTTCAGGACCCTGCTCTTGAATAAAGTAAGAAATTTCACATTTTTGGAATTACCATTTGCAAAACATTATGGAGTTAATGTTTATAGACAACAGCTTCACATACTAACGACAGACCTATTAAGTTAAAAATGGGATTCATATATGATAAGCATTTGTTTGTCATATATTACCTTATTCATTATTATTACAACTCCTAAAAGAGAAAAATAATTCCCAAAAGACAGAAGTCCAAATTATGGCTCTAACAGATAAAGGACCATTTCAAATATGTTCACTAAAATAGTGAAAAATGGTAAGCAACATAAACGCTAAGTGTCTGATGATAAAGAAACAATCAAGCAAATGTTCATTTAATGGACAATACATCAAAGAGGATGATTACAGAGACTATTAATTATAGTAGAGCATGGGTAGCTAATAATTTTAAGTAAAAAAGAAGGTTTTGGCAGAACACACACCTATGAACACACACACCTTTTCTAGAAAAAAATACATGTAAAATTTTAGAGTTTGTCTCTAGGGAGTGGATTATGAGATTTTAAAATTTCTGTATTTTCTCCATTCTTTATAATAAGCACCAACTACTTGTTTAATAAGACCAAAAAGGAAAAACAAAACAAAACAAAACAATGAAGGAAGAACTCCCGCATTGCACAACTTGTCAGCTAGAGCTCCCAGAATAAGAACTCAGACTGAGACTACACATCTCTCTCTAACGCTGTCACACGGGCTCCAGATGACAGAGTGAAATATTACATCATGGGAAGAACATAGCCATTCTACACACAAACCAACAGCAGAACTCCTAGAGAAGGTTTCCATCACGGAACCAGGCCAAGACAATACCGTATGCACAGAAGACATCCCAGCATCAAAATGGTTCTAGAGTATTTTTAAATCATGCGCATTTTGTTTCTATTTAGAATGTCCCTGTTTCATCTGAAACACGTATCCGTCTCTAAACTCAGGCTTTCTCAGAGCCACTTCTAACCGTTTCTGGAACGAGGTGAATTGAGAAGAAACGAAGTTCTCTAATAAAATGGAAGATATTCAAAACTAACCAAAAACTCTTTACAAAACACCGAATGGATATCGACACAGTAAGGGAACAACCTTAAAAAGTAATTTTTAACACAACTTAAGTTTTCCAAATTAAAAAAAATGAGAACAGCTATTAAAATACAATCTTTTAACTCTGGAATAAAATCACTCTGATTTAATTTGGTAGTATAACCCCAGATACATTTAAATGTCCTTATTTAGCTTGCCCCCTTGAATTCCTTTCTGTTGCTTAATTTCCAAACAAGAGATATTACTGCTAGTCTTAAATGGATGAATCATCTGAGAAGGGGTCTCTCTGACACCGCTGACAGTGTAGTTCTAAAAACAGAATATTATAGATTATCAGAGAAGGAAGTTTTGAAGTATCAGCTTCGGGTCTGAAGCATGTCTTGTGAGGCCACCCAAAAAGACAGCTTTCCTTGCAACCCCCCCAGCCCAAAACTCTAATCTCCAGCCCCAAAACAGATGCATTCCTCCAATTCCAAAGGGGGGGGGCAGGGCCAGGCATCCCTTGGGAAGCTTCTGGTCCCTGGAGCAGGAGTGGAGAGGCTGCAGCTGAGGAAACAGTGCCATGGCCCAGAAGGTGGCAGGGCGGAGGACCCCAGATGTACTGGGCACCTGAACCCCAACTGCTCTCCCTGGATCACTGAGTCCTTCCCTTCTCCACCTTCTCAGCGATGACCACCCTCTTGCCTGAGCCCTAACCTTCTCAACGCCTAACCTTTATCACCCATTCTGTTCTTGTTCCTTCAGTTGTTTACATCTCATCGTGGGTCTTCCCTCCTCGGATCGCAACTCCAATATGTGCATTCCTGCCTGTTCCTTTTAGTTTACGGAGTTGGTTTCTCTGTCGTTTTTGCCATGCAGGAAATACTAACGGTGAATGCTACCCAGTCGCTTCAGTCACATGGCCCAGTATCCATAGTTTCCTGCAGGGACCATGTGAACACCGCCCCCTCCCTGCCCCCAAACGTGCACAAACCCATCTTTCCACTCTGTGCGCCTAGGCAGCTGAGTTTGCTAGGTTTCTGCTTGTTTCCTTCCACTAAATTTGTCCAGCTCGGTCAGGGCTACTCACTGGAGGACCACAGAAGGGCAAAGACAAGTAGATCCTGAATCTAACAAGATGCATTCACTGGACACAAAGCATAAGGTGCTCCCCTTTGTTTCAACAGAAGATGGGATACCCGTGAGTGACTGTACCACCATCACCATCTGTGGGATTTGGGACCAGAGAACTGCTCTCCACCGTGGAGAGGTACAAAACGCCCCGTCAAGTCCCACTCTACGCACACTTGCCCCACTGTGCTCCTGGTCCATCTCGTTAGATGCTCCCTGCAGTTTCGTACCAAATCCAAGCAGGTGCTTTGGGCCATGACTGGCGGCTCACGTGTGAGGTCGCCCACGCCTTCGTCACGGAAACCCTCGGCCATCCAGGAGTGGCCCTCGAGTTACTGCCGTCTTGCTCAGTCTGAAGGGAGGGGCGATCTCAGACAACCGTGAGATTTCCATCGCCTAAAGCTGAGCCTGTGGAGACATGACCTGTCCAGGCAAACCCAAGTCCCGTGCCACCAGCCTGCCTCAATTCCCCTTCCCAGAGGGCACGTGGTCGTCTCCTCTGCAGGCACCCCTCCCCAACCTCAACTCTCTACCCAGGTTTCAGGAAGCTCACTGATGGGCCTTCCTGTGTCCGTCCGCAGCCTGACTTCGTCACCTCTCAGACGGGGAGACCCACAGACCAAATCGGCCTATGGGACAAAAACAGCTTTTGTTTTTTTAATTTTATTTTTATGTATTTTTTAATTTGTTTAGTTAGCCCGCATATAGTACATCATTCGTTTTTGATGCAGTGTTCAGTGATTCCTTAGTTGCGTGTAACATCCAGTGCTCCTTATGACATGTGCCCTCCCTAATAGCCATCACCCGGTTAACCCCATCCCTCCTCCCCCTCCCTTCTGTAACCCTCAGTTTGTTTCTCGGAATCCAGAATCTCTCATGGCTTGTCTCCCTCTCTTATTTCCCCCCTTTCGTTTCTCCCTCCCTACCCCTGTGGTCCTCGGCACTATTCCTTATGTAAAGTAAAACCATATGATAATTGTCTTTCTCTGCTTGACTTATTTGACTTAACAGCTTCTTCACTCCTCCTCTGGGCTTCTGCACTTGCTCTTCTTCCTGTCTCACCTTCTGTCTCTCTTCTTGGTTTGTCTTCCACGCACACCCATCCCTGAACAACCTTCCAGCAAAACCGCCTCCAGAAGCATCAGAGGCCTCTGCCCTCCAACGAGCCCCTCATTCACCTCCTCGGTTCTCCCTCTGGATGGGCTCGATCCCGTGCCCACTTACACTCACTGTGACTTGTTTAGTTCACTTCAATACCTTCTCTGGTATTTGATGTCTCCATTATAGGCTGTAAGCTCCTCCCAGGCACAAACTCTGTCTTTGCTTCTTTTTTTCAAGTAGTCTCCCAGCGAGGAGCCCAACATGGGGCCTGAACTCACGACCCCGAGATTCAAGACCTGAGCTGAGATCAAGAGTCGGATGCTCCACGGACTGAGCCATCCAAGCACCCCACGAAATACATCTTTCATCCTCCATCGATGTCGACCCTGTGCCGTGCCTGGCACACAGGGAAAGCTTATCAAATATGTGACTCCATGAATGGCTCTCCTTAGCCTTCCAGAACTGCGACGGCCTTATTAACATTTAACACATCGCCACAATTTCCAGCGCAGTTCTCAATGCAAAGCAATGCGTGGGCTCCACACTCAACCCTGTGGGACACGCTCTCCTGGCTCCAGCAACTTCAGCAAGATTTTGAAACAGAATGTCCATCATTAGCCATCTTACAGCACCAGAAAAATCCATCAGCAACTCCAGCCCAACAAGAAAGGGGACGATGGGATGGCAAAACATAACCCACCTCATTTTCTCCTGGTGATCTCGTCTTTTCTCACGTGTCCCTAAACTCCCCATCTTAAACTTCTTAGACACAAACGTGCTGTAATCCAAAGTCAAGAGCATGAACATTTCCATCATGCCCGGCCATCGAACAGCGTTTTCAGAAGGAGAAGTCACCAGTGCTCCTCTCCTTTGGCCAGGAAAAAAACAGAATGCCAAAACCCAAAGGTACCTTGAATGACCCACTGCCTTCCAGGGAAGTCCAGCCTTGGCAATGACCAGCTGTGCCATAAGCCCCTAGCAGAGACTGCCTAGGCATACGTGCTGCCCTCTCCCAGGCCCTACTGCCCTCACCAGGAGCCATAAGTTGCATAATTCGGGAGTTACTCCAGAGCCGGGTCCAAAATTCAATGAAATGTTGGAAGTGCCAGGCAGAGAGTCATCAGAAAGCCCAAAGTTCCTCCAGGGCTCTGAAGCCCCTGGCCCAGGGATGAGAACCAACTCATGCATAAAAGCAGGGGACGAGGAGGCAAGAGTCTCACAACAGAACTTGGTAGCTGGAAAGCCGGTTTATTTGAGGTACGGAACACGGGAATTTGCCAGCTACAGAAAAGTGAAGTAAATTAGGGAGAACAAGGAAATTACGGGCTGGGAGACAGAGTTATTATGAAAAGCTGATTTCACTGTCCAAAAATGTTAGCCTGCATTTATTCTCAAAATTATCCAAATATTTCAGCAATCGTTTATTTATATGGTTGTTTTCTGGATGTTTCCTTACTGTTTCTCTCCTGTCTTCTTCTACAGTGTGGAAGTGATTTGCTTTTGAAATCATTTCCTCCCTTCTGTCACAGTCTACAAGGCCTCATCTATCTGCCTCTCCAGGTCCCCAAAAGTTTGGACTTGAGAAAGGCGCCATTT
The DNA here is from genome assembly GCA_028533885.1 of Nasua narica. NCBI lineage: Eukaryota > Metazoa > Chordata > Mammalia > Carnivora > Procyonidae > Nasua > Nasua narica. The sequence goes on along the minus strand of CM052809.1, from coordinate 15,283,945 downwards.
CAGCTGATCTGAAGCAAAACATTCTGTAACAAGAAAAAACAAAAACAGAAACAAAAAACAAAAAAACAGGCGTTTTTCACTTCGCCACTTAAGTAAGTTTGGCTGGCATATTTATCCCCTCCAACTGCCACTGTGGACAGGGATTCAGATACGCTTTAAAAGAGACTTCTGATGGGACACCTGGGTGGCTCAGTTGGTTGGGCAGCTGCCTTTGGCTCAGGTCATGTTCCCGGCATCCTGGGATCGAGTCCTGCATCGGGGTTCCTTGCTCCGCAGGGAGCCTGCTCCTCCCTCTGCCTCTGCCTGCCTCTCTGCCTGCTTGTGTTCTCTCTCTGTTAAATGAATAAATGAAATCTTTAAAAAAAAAAAAAAAAAAGAGACTTCTGCTTTCTCATGTGACTCCGGACCCAGAATGCACGATGCATAAAGATATGAAACCACATCTCTCAGCTGGAAACCGGTCGCTATTACCTTAGCCATGCATGGTTTGCAAACCGACGTCTTCTCCCCATCTCGTGTTCTCCAGAAAACAAAGTTCCTAATTGTATGTGCGTGAGTCATTCGCACGGAGGTGACTTATCATTCAAATTGAATTAACTGTAAATGCAAGCAATTTGAAAAAAATTAAGGCCTTATGTTCAGTGTTGTCACTACATTTGTTAGGGATTTCATCACTGTGTGGAGGCGTTTAGTCCCAGCCTAACATTTGGACAGATGGAAACCTCCCCTGGAGCGTACAGGTCAGAAGAGCCAGCTCGGCCTGGCCTCGTGGATCCAGCTTCCTGAGCCCACCAGCTCCAGCGGCACAGAGTGCTCCCTGCACTCGGAGGCCACAGAAGACAATCGGCAAGCCCGTTATGAAATCCCTTTGAAATGAGCAAAGTGACGGAGAAGTATTTGCTGCGGTTCTTAGAATTCTTCTTGTTTGTATGCGGTTTCTCTGTGTGTGCTTTTTCCCCGCAGGTATTTTGGCAAGCTTGATCTGAGGCATTCGGGAGAGCAAATGATTAGTAACCTCTTCAAAGTCAGGAGAGAGGGAGGAAGGAAGGAAGAAAGAGATAGAGGCAGAGAAGGAGGAAGGACCAACACCAACGTTCAACCATTGGATTCAGCCGTCATCAGGGGAGACGGCCCTAAAAATCACTGCCTGGAGACTCAACAAACTTTCAATCACGATTTTATGCTCAGAGCAAAGAGCGTGTTGTTCTCTACATATTATGAGAAAATCCTACCTGCAGTAAGAACGACACCAAATTGATTGCACAGCTCGTGTTTCTCTTGTTTCCAAAAACACGTTTCTGCATTTTCCAGATTCCCACCCATTTACCCTCTATAATCAGAAAAACAAAGACTTCACAAGAAGCGCTGTGGGGGAAAAAAAGTGCAAGAGAACAGGACTGAGCTTGAGGGTGTGTATCCACGTGGTCCCCTGCACGGGGGCAGCTGCCTCCCTGGGAGCAGAGGAGATAAATGAGAGCCTAGGCAGGAGGCTGAGGTCAATCAGATGAGGAGTCCTCTCTGTGGGGGAGGATTCCTGGCTACGCCTCAACCCTAGAACAGCCTTGTGGTTGGCAGATCTCAGTGTGTTTAGGAGAGGCACCATCTTTATGACCTCACCACACTAGGGCCTCTCTGCGACGCCAACCAGAGGGGCAAAAGTGAAGATGGGTCCCACTGCCAACAGAGGAGGGACAGGAGGTGAGGCGTCTGTGACTGTACCTCCATCTGTCCCAATGTTACTCATGTGTGGCGAACAGATCCAAGTCACAGAACAGAGGTGTACAGAACTAGGGACATCATAGCCTTCCTCTAGTCAAAGCCACCTTCTCACACACGTCATGGGAGCTCAAGGAGGCCTTCAGACTAAAACGACCGTATGTTCTCGTAACTCCCAGTCTACCGTGTCCTGTGAGTTCCTGCTACCAGCGACTAGCCTGCCCCATCGCGGACTTCTCCACGTAGCAACGAGAGTGACCCTTTTGTAACATAAGTTAGGTCATGTGACTTCTGGCTCAAGATCTACTGCACCCACGATAAAATGCACAGTCTTTCCCAGAGTCCCTCCGACTTTATCTCCCACCATGCCTCTCTAAATCCCCTTGGTTTCTGGCACACTGGCCTTCCTAACAGTCTCACAGGTCATCCCTTTTTCTGTGAGGTCTCTCCTCCATTAGCCTCCTAATCGGATTGCCAAATTAAGCAAATAAAAATACAGGACACCCGGTCAGAGATGAATTACAGGTAAACAACCAGTTATTTTTCAGTAGAAGTATGTCCCAAATATGAGCTTATTACCGACGGAGGCTACAACTGTAACATCGTCATAAAGCCCAACTTCAACAAGCATCAAGGGGATGGCTGAGGACAAGAGAACATGGACAGGATGGTGGAGACCCAGGATGATCCTAAAATGAATTCTTGGGAGTTGTGACTCTTAATAAGGTCAAAGGTGTAGCCTGACCGGAGTGAGAAGGGTGAACCCGCTGGGTACTGAAACTGCTCAGGCAACACCACAGCTGGAAACTAGCAAGACTTTGGTAGACCAAAGAATAGGAAGCCGTTCACTGAGAGGAAGGACAAGTAGAGACAACAGAGGTGGGACTGGAAAGACTGTGGATCCATTGATGGGGGCTGGTCCTCCCCCAGGAGCACCTCCCTCCCAATCCCCAAATCCCGGAGTCAAATACCTCCTCCTTCTCTGACTTTTCTAGCAGGAAGTCACCTCTGGGCACTGAAACAGTACTTTCTGCACCTGTTTCCAAGTGGAATTACTCACGGCTCCACCATTGTATGGTCCTCAAGGGCAGAGTTGGTCATGCCCATCTCCATGGCCTGCACAACACATCACATATGTAGGCTTTTGATAAATGGATTTCTCTGAATGCTGGCCAGTCTGAATTATCTAGCATAATAAATATGGTGCCCATGGTCTTAGAACACAAGGTGGGTTCATCATGTAAAGGGACGAGGTACCAAGTCTCTAAGAAGCTGTGCTTGGGCTGTACCTGAGACGCCCAAGTGGAATCTACCAAGCTCACATTCAGGCCCAGAGGCTGGGGCACCAGCTGCATGGAGAGGTCTGTGGCAGACACTCAAGCCCCATAACAAAATGGGAACTCAAGGGTGAGAGTGGAAAGGGGCAAGCAGTATAGCAATGGACTGGTTTAGAGCAACGACTCTATGACCCACACCAACTTGGTGGAAATCCTACCTTCACTACATACAACCTCAGGCAAGTTATTTAACTTCTTTTGCCTTCATGTGCAAAGTTTCCTCATCAGTTGATGAAGTTGAGTAAGTGTCTTTGTGTGTGAGATACTCCATTCCAGGAGTATTTTTTAAAAACTTGTTTTTAAAAACCATTAGAGTCACTGTAAAATGCTGGGCTCATAGGCCAAAAAGGACAACGAGAGCCCTATAAGTTAAGGATAAAAAGCCACCTACGAGGGGAGATGTGGGGCACTTCGCAACATCTCCAAACAGAGAGATCTCGGAAACAACAGAAAATCCAGGACTTCAGAAAGATCAGTATGGACGCTGGAATGTGGGAGCCATCCATGCAAGAAATCAATTGAAGCAGTAAGAACAGGTGAGCTGGATGTGAGAAGGAGACACCTGGAAGCAGGCTGCACGTCTGCAGACTACCTCCGTCAATGGGCAGAAACTGAGAAGCCAAGGAGAAAGACAGGAAAAGATCAGCAAATATGCAGATCAAGTTGGCATACAGAAAATTCACCAACTGCTCACTGCAAATGGCATGCAAGGCACACATGGTCTCTCTCCACAGCAGCGGACCCCACAGAATGGGCTGGTAGGTGACACGGAGAGGGAGGTCATACCTGTTAAGAGCTGAGGGGCTTAAGGGGGTCTACTGGTGGCCACATAGCTCAGACCCAGACAGAGCTGGAGCTCGGGCCCTGTGAATTTCACCAAATGTCGTCCAGAATGTGTGTCCTCCTTCTGAACACACCTTGATTACCTTGGGGCTGAGGACAGACACAATACAGGTTACACATAGCCTAAAGCTTTCTGCCTTTCTGACCACTTTCTGACACCTGGCCAGGTAGACTTCCAAAATCTATCAAAGATGAAAGTCAGGGGAGGACATCCTGCGGTTAGCCTTACCAAATATTTCTATGTATCTTCATCTCTATCTATCCATCCATCTATGGTGGTCAGGGAGGAGATGGGAAATACCGGACATCAGCCAAAGTGCAGCAAGAATGAGAGGAAAGCTAGAATGAACACAGGAACAGAAGAGACTAGACCAGGGGTAGAAACGAAGCAGGGGAGAGGCCGGACTGGCTCCAGAGAGAGTCCGGCATTCTCTTGTTTTCTTTCTTTTTTTTTTTTTTTTTTAAGATTTTATTTATTTATTTGGCAGAGAGAGAGAGAGACATCACAAATAGGCAGAGGGGCAGGCAGAGAGAGAGAGGGGGAAGCAGGCTCCCCACTGAACAGAGAGCCCGACGCGGGGCTCGATCCCAGGACCCCGAGATCATGACCCGAGCTGAAGGCAGAGGCTTTAACCCACTGAGCCACCCAGGCGCCCCTCTCTTGTTTTCTTAAAGTGCAGTTCGAGGACCATGTGAGACTTATGTTAAGAAAACAGACTGACAGGCCCCAGGGCTGGATGAAAGAATCAGAATCTTTTAGCGGCAGGAGCCCAGGTTGAATTTCCCTTGGCTCCCTGCACCGGGAGATTCTTTTGCATGCCAGAGTTCGAGAATTAGAAGAAAAGTCGGTGAAAATGTAGATTATTTTTTAATTGGGGTAAAATACACACAATTTACCATTTTAACTGGGGTAAAATACACACAATTTACCATTTTAACTTTTTAAGTGTACCGTTCAGTCGTGGAAGGTATATTCACTTATTGTGCAACCAACCTCCAGAACTTTTTACCTTATAAAACCAAACCCCTGTATCTATTATAGATTTATTTTTCTTCCTGATTGTTTAATCAATAGTTAGGCTACTGCTCAGCTAACTCTCTTAGATTCAGAGCTGATAAGCAACCCCACGTGATACAGATCCAGTGGTAGGCATCCTGGTTCACCAGGCAAAGTCAAGGCTGAATTGGTTATCAAATATTTTGAACATCACCCCCGCTTAGAATGCCATCTATGTAGTACCTACAAATACCATGATAGAAACGATTAATAGGAAGTAAACATAAATTTTTAAAAAAATATTAATTTCAGGGGTGCCTAGGTAGCTCAGTCTGTTAAGCGTCTGCCTTCAGCTTAGGTCATGATCCTGAAGTACTGGGATCGAGCCCCGTATTGGGCTCCCTGCTCGGCACGGAGCCTGCTTCTCCCTCTCCTACTCCCCCTGCTTCTGCACTCTCTGTACATAAATAAAATATATTAAAACTATATTAATTTCAGCCTAAATTTTTGTTCTTTAGGACATGTTTTGGTTTGATTTTGACTTTTCCATCTAAAATGTTCTAATTACCAATGGTCACTTAGAAGTCTTCCTTTTGGGGGCCACCTGGGTGGCTCAGTCAGTTAAGCATCCGTCTGTGGATTTCAGCTCATGTCATGATCTCAGGGTCCTGGGATAGAGCCCCACATCAGGCTCCCTGCTCAGCAAGGAGCCTGCTTCTCCCTTTCCCTCTGCCTACCCCGCCGGTTGTGCACACTTTCTCTCTAATAAATATGTAAATCTTTAACAAAGAAAAAAAACAACCAAGGTTAGTCAGAACTGTTGCTTTTCATAAGGTCAAAACTGACACAATCAAAATTTGTTTAGTGTACCATTATGTGGGTATCCGCCAGCACACACAGAGCAGCATGTACATTTCCATGGACAGTGGGAAATGCGCCACAATGTTGATTTGTTGTCATTTAATAAATATTGACAAGCCACCGGATGCTAGGCATTGAGATGCTATTCTATTCAGAATTCAGTATCCAGTGTCACACTTAATGAATGGCTCCTAGTTTGAGGTCCACGGTCAACGAACCTTCAGGTTTTGGGGCTTGCTTGCAATTTTTCTAGATGTTTCTCAGTCATTCCCCTTACATTTCATATTGCAAGCCTGTTCTCTGTCATGAGGATGAAAAGCCATCATTTCACTTACTGAATTATACACCTAGAAACTCTTATTTATATGTCCAATAGTTAGAGTTATCCTTGTTACCCTTGTTAGAAATGTAGTTTTAAAAATTAGAGCCATCCAGGTGCTCTTGGCTATCTCAGTTGGAAGAACATGCAACTCTTGATCTCAGGGTCATGAGTTCAAGCCCCATGCTGGGTGATAGAGATTACTAAAAAATAGCAGTAATAATAAACTTTAAAAAAAATTAAAGCCATTCAGTGATTACTTTATATCCATGTTATATAGGATCTCTTCTTTTTAAAATTTTTATTTATTTATTTATCAGAGAGAGAGAGAGCGAGCACAAGCAGGGGGGAGCTACAGAAGGAGAGGGAGGAGCAGGCTTCCCACTGAAGGGAGAGCCTGATGGGGGGCTCTATCCCAGGACCCTGGGATCATGACCTTAGCCAAAGGCAGATGCTTAATGACTGAGCCACCCAGGGGTCCCTAGGATCTCTTTAACATATAACCCTTTCTTAAGTGTAAGCAACACTAAATAAGTTTGCATTTAAATATTATTTAAGCCTATTTTTATAGTAAGTAATCAAATACATTCAAACTCTGTGTCATGGTCTACTCTGCATAATTTCGTTTTATCAAATAACGACATCCTTTATAACTACGTTCAGAGTACACGTAGAGACTTAAAAATTACTATTAAAATCCCAGTTCAAAAAGGGAAATCTCTCTTGTTATGCCAAAGTCATAAATACTGTCTAACTTGCACAATAGTACAGTGGCCTCTCTTTTACACAAGGAGAAATAATGGCACAAAGAAATTTAGCAGTTTTCCTCAAGTCCAACATGCAAAGTAGGTAAATTAATGACCCTTCCCGCTTAGAAAAGCATTTCAAAGAGATCTGATCCTTTTTAGTTAACACCTTCATGCATAAAAAGAAAAACAGAAATTTTTTCCTCTCTGAGGATCACTAAAATCTCCCTACAGACCCCAGAAAGCCTCTGGTCATATTAAAGACATGCACTAAAAACATAAAAAAATATCACAAGTGTTTCTGTAATATAGCAGGGCCTGCAGACTGCTAATGAAATTTCCTACCAGGAGAAATATAGAGGAGAGGATGGAACTAGACCCCAAATCAACACCTATTCATGGCTGAACCAAATTTAACCATTTGCAGAAAATCCCATGAAAATGGTGCCACTGGTTGCTGCCTTCCCAAAATCTATCTTGTAGTATCAAGGACACTGTGCAAGTGTCTGTACCAAAACTTTGATTTCAATGAAATAAACCTATATTAAATGATAAAGTCATCTCATAAAAGGCCATTAGGAAAGTCATCAACAACAGGGTAGGGGGCAGGGGGACAGGGGTTGGTGGTGCCTGGCTGGCTCAGTGGTAGAGCATGTGACTTGTGGTCTCAGGGTCGTAGATTTGAGCCCTATGCTGGGTGGAGAGATAACTTAAAAAAAAAAAAATCTTAAAAAAAAAAAATCATCCACAACAGTTACTGCTAGTATACACTTCTATATATTTTGGATTTCTTGGGATGAGCATTAATTAGGTTCCACAGAAAATCTCATTTCCATTATTTAAAGCTTAATTATTAGATTTTCCACTTTGTAGATTATGCAGGTCCAACTGTAAGTTACAATTAATTTGTAACAAACAGAAATTAAGTGCTTTTCTCACTAGTCCAACATTTTTTTAGAACTCTCTCCCCTAGGAATGATAAGTGCTTTTCATATATACACATATATATATATATATATATATGAATACATACACACACACACACACACACACATACACACACATAACACAAATGAATTCAACATTAGTTTGGGGACAAATGAAACAGATTCTGAAAGCACTGTCTTCTAACCAAAAATTTATTTATGCATTATCTACCATTGTGAAGTCTGCATGGACATCTGAGAATTTAGGACCATTGTACTAAATTTGTGATCAACATTAATATTCCCAAGCGTGCTAAAAACACTTAGGTCTCAGTGCTTTACAAGACCCTGAAAACATGACTCGATTACATTTAATTTGATTCCAATTAAAAAGCACTGAAGAAGTTTCTGCTGAATTAGATTACACTGAATGTTTCTATAGAAGACACTTCATTATCTGGGGCAGCTTTAATTTAAAATGATCACAGAGTGAAAAACACTCTTCATTTTAACAAAATGGGTTTAGCCTCATACCATTATTTCACAGCAGCATGCTGTAGATTTCAGTTTATTAAATAAATGTACAAGGGCACTCCTAGAAAGCATCTGTAATAGTGAGTGCCTCCTTCACCATTCACCTGGACAGATCTGGTCCCGTGGCTTTTAAGTCTTAACAGAAACCAGAAATACCTGTGGAAAGGAACGTGTAAATAAAAATGATGCGACAATACCTAGACACTGAAATGAAAATACTGCCTTTCTACTGACTTTGTAAGCCACGACTCTTACAACTCTTTAAAAACGGAAAGAACTTCTGGCTTCTGAAGCTACAAGACCCAAACCCCAAACCATAGGGTTTCCTAAAACACAGGTTTGCCCTTTTAAACAAAGGACTACCCTGAGATCAAATCTTTACGGATTCAAAGGAGGACAGGCTAAAAAATGTCCTTGTCTTCCAAACAATGTTAACTGATTTTCTCAAGTGTTATTATTTTATAAGCCCCATTTTGTTTCAGAATTCCAAAAGGGAAAAATTGTGATCAAAAACAAAATCATGATTAAAAACAAATGTCTCCAGTCAGTTATTTTGTACTAAGCATAAACCGCATGGCTAGCTTTCATGGGACAGAGCTCTGCAGACACACTTGGCACGCCCCTCTCTGATATTTCAGGAATAAAGGCAACTCTGTGGTTTGTGGTTAGTGATTAAGCACCAAGTGGACTTGTGGTGTGTGCTCTCCTATAGGAAAATCTGCAGCATTCGGAGCACCTCACACTTGTAACAATGTCTTTATTATGCCTCCCAGAATGAATTGACCTAAAATCCACGGACTCTACGATATATCTATTGGATAATTAGAACTCTAAGGATCAACAAATAAAACACATTATTGACTTTCAGATCTCAATCAAACAAATATTTACGGCTGCAATTTGCCAAAATGATCTCCTTTTCGGTTGACATCGTTTCAAAATCTGTGCTTCTGATCTGAAACGGGATCATCAGCACCTTCTTCTACGAGAACTCACCTGTGCAAACAAGGCTACAAACCTTAAAAAGAACCTGCGTCTCCTCTGAAGGCAACTGAAACTTCTTAATTTTTAAGGTTCTCTGAACATCTGCCTGACCTTGAGACCAAACATAACAGGGGAGGCAGCAGGAGGTCCCGTGACCTGGTTTAGTGACCAGGAGCTATAGATACCAGCCAATGTGCTTGTTGTCAATGACAGTTGCTGAAATCTGTCTATACCACACTGGAACAATCAATTTTGTAAATGATTGCAATAATCAAGGAAATTGCCTAATTTATAAATCCTTGCATACAGCCTTTTAATGGATTCCTCCATTTTAATGCTGATGCCTTCAGAGCTAAATGAATTGTTGTCCAAGCTGTCATTGCACAAAATGATAAAAACATTCCATAGGGTGGGGGGGAACCATACCTCATGGATATTCAGGTTCTCAACCCATAATCACTCATTAGTGACTTCCATGGAAGTTTTGCATTGCTTATGGCCCCGAGAAGAGCGGGGGCACGTGGACGGCGGGGGGTGGGGGGGTTGTCTTCCTTGCATCTGCGTCTCGGTGGACATCCCCGTTAGGGTTTTGGACTTTGAACAATTGCCTTTTGGCTGAACAGGGAGGCGCTGCCTGCATCCCCTTGGCTTTGGAAGCCTCACGCCGTTCATAGTTTTGCTCCCTCTCTTTTCTGTCTAATGCTGGACCTTCTTTGCCACCAAGCCGTGGAGGGGCGCGGGGGACGCCGAGACCCTCTGGTGCCCACTAACCCTCCCCCCCCCAACTGGTACGTCTCCGCACTCCCACATGGAAACCCAAGCTGCACACTTAGCCTGCCACCCCTAGATTGCTCTTCTCAGTAAAACCTTGGCCAATTGATTCCAGCCAATAGCGTGCTGTCACTACTTTACTTACTGCTCAATCTCACTAACCTGACATTTATGGTGCGCTGATTGGCCTCTGTCAGTGGTGCTGGTTGTAAATTCACTTTGAAAAGCTTTGTGTTAACAGCCTTCAACCAGGCTCCAAGAAGAGGACGGCCTGACAATTGCTCGACCTCCTGCCCTTATTACAGTGAGTAAATCAGGGTTTGAGCCATTAGGCTGGAGCCTGGGGCCTACACAAAAAGGATTGACATGACAAAAGGTCAACCTCTGTCACACATGTGTAACAATTTGGATAATGGAATTCTGTAACTTATCTGAGCGAGGTGGCAAAGGCTTACAAGGAAAAGAATATTCTGCTCTGGCTTCTCTGGCTTTTATGCTAAGTAGCTATCCCGGAGTCTGTATTTCTTGTGTAAATACACAAGGAATGTCTGAACTCATGAAAGCTTGGAGCCTGGAAGATTCAGGGGAAAAAAAAAAAAGCAAGCGAGGAAGCAAGCGAGCGAGAGGCAGTCCCGCAGCGGGTCTAAGCACAGCAGTCTTCTGAACGGCAGCACAAGGGGGTCTGGGTGCTGTGGACCTGACTCCTGAGCTAAGAAACAGGCACTTTTTCATATTCCATCAAATTGGGAAAAACCCATCACATTATACGAGCGCCCTTACGTGATCTCTGGGTAACAAAAGAGAGTTCCTCGGATAATTCAAAGTGCTTGAAGTGACACAGTAAAATAATAAAATAAAGAGGCTCCCCTGCAGGTTCCTCGAGGCCCAACGTGACCATAAACACATTTTCATCAGGCTCGCTGGCTACGGGGGGGGGGGGGGGGGGCGCGCTGAGCTTCTGACTTTAATTTCTTGACCCTACGGTTAAATCAGTGTGGAAAAATGGGGGGTGGAGGGAGCATAGGATGTCAGGAAATATGCAGTTGTGACAAGACATACTTATGAGTTATTTCCTTCGCATGGACAAACTGCTATCAATAAGAGAAGCAATCTGTAAACAGCAGATAAAATGAACTGACTCATGAGAAAAAGAGTCCTGAGATATAGAACACATCACTCTTCATAAAGTATCTGCAACTGAAGCCCTGTCACGGCACATACATATTTGGATTAAACCTCCCTAGTATAAGAATTTCTAAATGCTGCTATTGATGCTGGGGTTTTTTGTTTTGTTTTGAAGCAGTATCAGTTTTGGACTTAGAAAACCACGGGTGGCACTGGGCAGGGCAAGACATAAACCCTTTAAAAGAAGGACTCTCGTGGGCCTCTGCAAAGCCGACTTGAAGCACAAAGTTTTGATTTTTAACACAATGCTGGAAACCATTCCCAGAGGCAGCAGATGGTTGTACAGTTTACGTAAAACTACAAAATGCTCACACTCTATCAAATGGGCACCGCGATCACAGACCTCTTCAAACCAAATGAGGCAAAGCTGAAGAGATACACCAGCTGTTCCTATGCAAACTGAAGACATCACAGGAACAGAGCTCGGGTTTATTCTTAAGGAGAAATTATTTGGCGTTCATGAAATGGGACATATTCAAAACCGTGCTGACAAGCAGTCCATTATATGAAATGATAAATTACTAAGAAGCACAATTTCTAGTTCAATATGACTGGGAACGGCCACATAATTCTATCCTTTGGTGCTTTGGTGAATCAGGCCCAATGAGCCGAAGTCTATAAAGCAAAACTATGCACTATGTAATTAGAGTACTATCACAGGAACAATTTTAAAATGATTTCAATCAAATTTTTAAGTGATTTTAATTTCATTTTAAATGAAAAATTTTAAGTTGTTTTTTCAACATCTAAATATATATACACAAATGAGTAGAGTACTACACGTGGAATTAGGTGATGACAAAAAACCTAAGTAATGCATTTAAAATATGAAGCCAATTCATTTGCTTTAAGCGCCAATTGCTGGTGATGGTTTTGAAATATAAACATTTAGCAACGTGTAATATATTTTTAATACTGGTTTCATCAATGTCTTTTGACCTAAGCTAAATGGTAATGATGAAAAATCGACCGTTTGCTTAAAAGCAAATCTCTTATTAAATCTAAAATGTTATGGCATAAAATCAAACCACAAAAAAAAAAAGCCCCACATTATGTTATCCCCCTTGCTTTTCTGAATTAAAATAATGAAGGTTTTCACACAGCGTAAATGAAAACGAGACGCTCAAATTTACCGAGGCAAAGACAGATTCTATAAAATTAAAGCCCTTTCTAGTACCTCGACTATAATCCTAACAAGTCACTACATTATTTCAATTAGCAGCATAATTTTTTGAGGGTGAAAACAACTGCGATTTATTTTATCATTGTCACTAAAATTTCCTGTCAAATCAGACTCTGATTTGAAAGACCTAGTAATCCTGGCCTATCTTAAACTGTAACTTTATTTTAAAACTTCTGTATTTCATATCCAATAGAATTTTAGGTTTACACGGTGTACATTCCTCAGGTCCAGCCATATTAAATTCTGATGTTAAGCAGAAAGGGGAAACCATGTGCAACTAGATTAATTTATCTCAAGGGAAAAAGAGCACATTAATAATTGAGATAATGTTTTCATAAACGTTGAAATCAAACGCGTCTTTCACTCCTTTATTAGAAAACACATTAGAACAAAATTATCTCACTCTCATCAATAAGACCTAATTGCTGAGAAAGACTATGTTTTCTTTGCAAAACGTTCAGAAAGATTTTTCTCATTATGGCCGAACAGCTAGAAATATACCATGCATCCAAGTCTTGCTGGAATAAATGTATGTAAGCAAAGCAAGTGATTGTTTAATTCATCCTATAATGTTTTTGTTTTAAACTCTGTGAATTTACTATTTTTTGTAAAACACATTAAAATCTGTTTCTAAAAGAAACTGGCCAAAAAAAAAAAAAACCTACTAATTTGGCTTTTAGTTTGTTAATCTCCTTAAACTACAAAAAATCACTTGGGCTTCTGGCTTTAGAAAAAGAGAAAAAAGAAAAAGAAAAACTCTTAGGATTTCTCAAGGATACACCCAAAGAGCCAAAATACATTGAAGGTAATGCAATGATATTGAACTTTCTTTAAATTGCTGTATTTTTAAGAACCAGGATTAGCACAAAGAAAATATTAACTAAAAGATGACAGCACACTGACAAAACAATCAAATAAGCTCTCCATGGCTGATGTATGTTAAATATTAAAAAGTTATTTTCTACAAAGAAAATAGAGCTTTTAATGATTAAACAAAAGTAGTAACTAAGGTGAATCTGATTGTTTCTGTAATAACCCTTCATGTGTATAATAAAGTATAGCCATACTAAAAACAATGAACTGTAAACCGAAACAAAAATCCATCATCTACTTGGAAACAGTGACGGGAAAAGATTAGCAATCCATTTATTGTACTGAAATAAAGATAAGTAACCCTGGTAAGATCCATCAGGCCCAGAGTATTGAACTCTAAATATAAAGACATTTCTTCATCAGCAAGTGACTTGAAAATATGTGAGCAAGAGAGACGATTCCAGTTGACTTTTAAAATGAAATGGTAATGATTCAACTGCTTTTAAGTTTTTAAAGATCTGCTTTATGTCGACCTGATAATCTGGAAAATGTCTAAAAGAATGTGGTTTTTTTAATGAATAATTATTATGTGAGTCATTAAATAATTAGTGCCAAAAGTTTCCTATAGATCTACTGTGTATTCTGATGATGGAATCTTTCTTAATAGGAAGAATATGATGATCACGATTTTTTCACAAGAGAATTTAGGTTTGAAAGCAAAGACTAACATTTCAGGAACAATCCAAAGCTTAGAATCTCCCCTTTTAAATCAAACTAAATTCAAAGCGTTACATTTCATTAAAAACAAAACAAAACAAATCATAAAGCTTAAAATTAAAAATAAACTCAGACTTCACAGCTTAAAAATAATCATACTAATAAAAACCTGAAACCCATTAGAGTAAGTGTTTTATCTTACAAGTGGACATTGGCCCTAAGTTACCTGGTCCCACTCTGTCACATTTTATAGGATCTCCCAAGAGACTGATATATTTTGCACGGCTGCAGTTTTAATATCCCTTCCGTCGCCGAAATGTTTGCTTATTCTAACTGTTCTTACAGAAGATAAAAATAAATAGATCATGTTCTGAATCTAGAAGGAGGGATCTGGAGATCACTGAAGCATGCATGTACCCAGCAAGTTGTCCTTCTAACACAGAACCAACTCACGTACCTAAAACAACAGGTAAGGCGCACTCCCTCTCCAGTGAGGCATCAACAACATCGCTCAGTTCCCACTCTCCTTATTTCAACAGAATTTTAACTTAATCAAATACAAGGAAAGGCACAAAAGGAAGGCTTCCTACTTTTTAGTATTAATATGTATCAGTATATTCTGTATGTGTAGTGATCTCAGGCCAACATCCCAATCTCCAAATCATTTGAAACAAAACAAAACAATGAACTATGGGTTTGTTTGGTTTTTTTTTTTTTTTTCCATGTTTATGGCTTCATCCCCTGACACTCTAAAAATAGATGAACTCCAAACCTGGGGCATCAGAAGGCTATATGACAGTGTTCAACTTTAATATTTGCAGACGGAGCAAATCTGTACCCTTGAATAACTGCTTTACCATCTCCTTGGAAAAGTATTGGCAGACCTTTAACTGTAGGGTATTAGAGCTCCTAATAACACTATTGGAACATGAAAAGTGCCTGGAAGTGTTTTATAAACTTTAAACCGCATTGGAGGTTACAACTAATTAGTCAGAAACAAAAACCAACTGGGAACTATTTCAAAACCAGATGCTTTGATTATTTCCCACTTGTCAGTTTTTCCAATCCAAAAAGCTCTAACTTCTAACCTGGCTCTACGTACCAAGCCATTTTCTCCTATCCTGTTTTCCTATAAAAAAATTGTTTAACAAAAGGAAAAGAAAAGAAAAAAGGCACTCTTTGGTGACATAAAGACGCCCAACGTTTTCTTTCTTGCTCAAGAAATCCTATCCTGAAAGATTAAAAATGTGTCTTTGTTTTTTCCAATTTAGGAGAGAAATGGAACCTGGGGGCCTGGGCACTGTGCCCCAGCAGATAACTGCGGTATGTGTGGCCCATGGCCGCCATGTGGCCATCTTGGGCTTCTGGGCTTTAAGTTCAACCACTTAGCTCCTCCCCCGTCAAAGGAGGTTTTACTGGCTCAGGCCCCAGTGCCCCATGCCAACCTTCATGGAATTGCTGTGGAGACCAGGTTTGTTTTTCACAACACTGTGTCTCCAGGCCCTAAGATAGTGCTGGCCAGAGGGCTCTGCAAAAATCTGAGTGGATTACTGAGTCCCCCGAGTTTTAGTCAATGACTAGAAGGCAGCTCACACGGAGGATGCCCATCCTGACAGGCCAGGAACCAAGTGTATGACACAACGAGTGTACACAGAAAGGATCCATTAATGGAGTATTAAGGTCCTGGCCAAGCTGGCCTCTGGCACTTCACACACTTTCTTTTCTGGCTGCTCCCATTCTATTGCCTGGCCTCTCTGAGATTTACCCATGACCCTAAGGGTAAGACTTCACCATCTTGTATTTCAGAAATCACTCCGTGGGTGAGAGGTGACTAAAGCTAGTTGAGGGGATTACCTTTGGCTAATACTCAGCCTCTTCAGAGCTGGATCTCAATAATCAACCGTAAAGCTCTGGGAGAAATCGCAGATTAACATTTTTCAAATACATTGCTCGTTTTTAAACAATAGCATGAGATAAGATTGTGGCCCTTAAGTAGTATTACTAAGGAGTGATATCTAAGTGTTCCGAGTTTCCCTCTGTTTTGATTTTCTCTCTTGTGGAAGACTGCATGATTGTACTTTGTCAGAGAAGAAGCAGAACTTGTGATTTTTCTGATTCGTGATGTAATTTTGCTTACTTGGGGCACTCTGAAAGTTATGAAACACGCCCCAGTCTCTCAAGTTCAGCATTAAGAAAAATGTTTTTATCTCAGAAAAGAGGCCTGACCCTCTTCCTCCTGTTTATGCTTATGTTCCTTCTTGCCCAGTACCCCAAACCATCCTGGAAGAGTTTGGAATGGGACACAAAATTCACCTAGCTTACACCCCAACGCCCCAGCTTCCTCTGCAGTGTCACCTCTGCTGGCTTTTCTTTCTCTCAAGACCCAGGGAGACCAACAGTCAAATCCACCCCAGCTGGAAGAGAGGCTTGTTAAGTGCATTCCATCTTCAGAAACTTAGAAGCCCTGTCTTCCCGGCTGGGCTGCTGCTGGGCCAGGCCAAAGTCGGCACCTCCTTCCTGCAGGTGCTGTGGACACCTTGCATTTACAGGACCAGAAAAATCTCTCCTCCATTACCCTCTGGAGAACTCAGGAGGCTCTCCCCAAAGCTGCCCACCCACCCCCACCACCAAGGGCCAAGCTCTTGGCCAGTCAAAGTTCCCAACGGTTGGCAAGGTGATGGGCAGCAAGGGGCTTACCTCCCAGAGATGCTGTGTGTTCCTCACTGCGCCGGCCTGCACCTTCTCCGGGGGCAGGAGGACGCCCTGGAAGGGCCCAATCCAGGTGCCCTGCTGGATCCTCTGCGCTGCGCAGATGCCGTAGGCCAGGCCGGGCACGGTGCTGGTGCACAGGCACACCTCCCGCGGCAGGTCCCGGAGCCACTCCGGCAGCTCCGGCGGGGGCGCGGCAGCCGCGGCGCTGCTGGTGCCCACGAGCCGGCGCAGCGAGTGCAGCGGCCCGTGCATGGGACACTCGCCGTTGCGGTTGTCCGCGCACATGTCGCAACCTGCCAGAGATGGGCGGGAGGGAAGAAAGGAAGGAAGAAGGTTAACCCGCCGCTCCAGGCGGCCCATCTTCGAGGAGAGGAGAGCCCTGAGACCACCCCATCCCCTCCTGGGGAAGCCACCTGCCGCGGAACTGGGCCCTTCAGCCCGCCGAGGCCACTGGGAAGAGGGGGAGAGGGAAGTCGCCGCACCCAAATCGGCCCGATAGGGGGCGAGCTCTCCGGCGCCCCAAAAGTCTGGCGAGCTGGGTGTGGATGGCGTGGCTTCCGCTGAGGAACCCCCGCCGCCTGCCTCTCTCCTACTCCTCGCAGTGTGTGTCTCTCTCTCCCTCTTCCCTTCTTTCTCTAGTTCCCTTTGCCTCTCTCCCCGGTTCCCAGGAGTCCTCTGCTACCAGGTGTTTACAGGTGTGTTTCTCACGGTGCCAGGAGAGGAGCCCATCTCTTCCTCAACCTTCTGTCTCAGAGTCTACTTTGGCAGCCTGCGTATAGCTGGTTTTCCTCTTTCTACAATCCTAGAAGATCCTTCTAAAACCACCAGGGCAGGAGGGGGACTGGCCCAGCACAGAGCACCCTGCTTACTGGTAGGGGTCTGCCCACAGCCCGGTGCCTGCCCCAGAGTGCAGAGCCCGCCGTGGCCCCCCAGTGGCCTCTGGAAACCTAGATACCAGCCACTGAGGGCGCAATGGCACTGGGGTCCCTGGCGGTGCCCCCTCTGGTACGGGTGGAGAAAGGGGGACTGTTCTGGCGGGTTTGGAGTGCCTGTGCTGGAGTGCAAGCTCTTCCCAGAAGCCAAAAAGGAGTAAATCGCAAATTTAAGGATCTGGGTAATGGTTCAGTGGCGGGGGGAGGGGGGGGCTAACTCCGGCCCAGAGGGTTGATCCCCAAGGCTGCTGTTGCAATTCTCAGGACTTGTAAGCGAGGGAGAACTGCTGTGAACAAAGCTCTCTCTCCCATGCTCCCCACAGCAGCCCGGCAGCGCGAGGGAACCCTCACCCTCCCTCTGGGTCCAGTGGCTGTGGACGCTCAGGGTCCCTCGACTGGACTAGGATGGGAAAACGGGAAAAGGCCAGGCAGCTGCGGGAAGCAGGGCCTGTGGCAACTGCGCTGTCGGATCGCAGCGCCCTCCGGGTTATTAATGGGCCTGGCGGAGCCGCGGTGTCTGCGCCCGGGCCCTGCAGACCTGCCTCAGGGAGGCAGCCTCGGCGCCCGCCGGCGCAACCCAGCCTCCCAGGCCCAGCCTCCCTGGGGAGCCACGGCGCCCCCATGCCTTGGAGCCCCGTGGCACGGACCTTGATGTCAGGGGGCTAGGGACGCACTGACGGATGGCGGGAGCTGGGGTGCACTCGGAGTCTCCTAGCACTTGCGCCTGGCTTTGGTCGTGGCCAGGCCTGGGGGATCAGGATCGCTCTAACTGTGCCCCATTGGTGCTAAGACAGAGGAGAGCCCAAGTAACCTCTGACAAAAGGAATCACTGAAGAATCTTCAAGGAAGGAACCCAGTAAGGGCAACCCAGCTGCGGGGAACGAACCCTGGTTTCACCATTTGTTTCAACCCATCTCATTGGAGAAGGGCTCCAGCTGGCCGTGCCTTCTCCTCGGCCCCCCATCCCGCACTCCCACCGAGAGCCCAGGAAATGAAGGGACCCCATGACTGCAGCTTCCTGGATCAGTCCCCAGTCCTCCCAAGTGAAAAGCACTAACCTATTTCTACAGGTAGGGAAGTGCCCGTGCCTCTGGACCTCCGTCACACAAAAGCCCCCTCTCACAGTAACACCAACGAATACAAATAGTGCCTCAGACTCCGTTTCTGACTCCACGGACTAGATGGAAACTAATCCTACCCTTCCCATATGTCAGCCCTTCCAGAAACGCTTCACACATCCTCTCAAGCTTCTGACTATGAAAACAACAACTTCAAGACAAAGGGGGAACGGAAAAAAAGATGATAAAAACTCTAAGTCACCCAGTGCCTAAAGCGTTCCAAACACCTATCTTGAACCAAATAATCACCATATCATGATCCCCATTTTGCAGATGAGGCAATTTGAGGCTTCACGAGCAATGTAACTAGACCAAGGATCAGAAACTAGAAAGTGGTAGAAAGATTCACAGTCAGGTTTGCCTGACTTCAAAGCCTCCAAATCTTTGGAGACTACTGAAAGCAGGGAGAGTTTTATACCCAAACTCAAAATCAATAGAATTGAAGGATTTCACTGAAAGCACTATTCGGGGGGGCCACAAAAATTGCTCTAGCATCAGTGAATTGCGGAGATTTCTGCATCTCTCTCCCACACTCTTGGGTTTCGGGAGGTTAAAGGTATTGGAAAGCGAATAGATGATACCCATAATTCTGAATTTTAGTGTCTGACCTCAGAGATGATCTTTCAGCACCTTAACAAAAACAGCTTAAAACAAATGACAATAAGCAAAGGCAATATGCTCCACAAAAAATAAAAACCAAATCACTCCAGGGAGTCGCTTAACAGCACTTTCCCTTTCTAGGAGGCTCAGTGAGGCACAGGGTGGGA
The DNA here is from genome assembly GCA_028533885.1 of Nasua narica. NCBI lineage: Eukaryota > Metazoa > Chordata > Mammalia > Carnivora > Procyonidae > Nasua > Nasua narica. The sequence continues at coordinate 15,264,484 of CM052809.1, read as the reverse complement.
AGCAAGAGTGTTTGATATTCATTTACTCCCCACCAGTCCACACCAGAGATCCTGTTAACTGCCCACATCTCTGCAACTTGTACTAGCAGACCAGCTACATCAGTAATAAAATACAAGGAAAAGTACCAACTCCAGCTACCACCCCCCAAAGACGACAAACACACTCCCCCTATTTGTTATGCAGGATGAAACCAACAATGGCTAGCCCTTTCTCCAAGCAGTCCGCCCAAAACTCTATTCTACCTGCTAGTTTCAATGGTCTCCGGCAGTATTGAAAAACTCAATAGCGGCATTTTGCCTGAGAAAAAGCTGAGTTTCTCCCTAAATATGTAGAAGACTAGCTGTGCGTGAGGTCCACAGCAGTGAAAGGGAGGCCAATCCACTTTAATTACATGAGTCTTAACTGATAAACCACCTTGTGCCTCCACCAAAATACTCCACCGGAGAAGCTGACCAATGACATCCAATTACATCTTATATCTTGATGTTTTTTAATACAAAAAACCTCTGCCATTGAAAATAACTGGCCTCTGACTCTATGTCTCAGGGTCCCAGAGGACCGTGAAGATGCTTCAAACCAAGTAAGTTACTACTCAGGGGTTGAGAAAATCGGCACAGTGAAACAAACACTCTAGCAGAGTGTTTTCTAGACAGGAGCCATTAACAGCTATAAGAAAAGGTCTGAGAAACACCTGGCTAGATGCCCCAACTGCACCCCTCCAAAATGTATTTAATGTGTACATTACGTACAGCATTCCACACCAGGAAATACATAATACAAGTCGATTTGTATTCATAAAAAGTAAGCAAATAAATGTTCTTAAGGTTATCCTAAAATCAGCGTAATTTTCTTTAAGTCCACAATTAGTATGTGGAAAGTGGTTTTTATATCTGTAAGAAATATTATGATTCTCCAAGCAAGATACTTTGCAATGCTATTTTAGCAGTAGGCAATACTAGAAATTATGGTCCCTCCTCTATCTCAAATAGGTCTGTCGATGCTCCTGTTTATGGGTCCCTGAATAAGAGAAGGAGGTATCATTAGGTTACACTTATTCACCCACTGACTTCTGAAGGCCAGGCCACGTGTAATAAGAGCAGACTTTCACTCCTCATTTCATATCCTTGTGTACTGTTGGAGTGTTTTTCCAAGCACATGCTCTACTTTCGCAACTGAAAACGGACCTATTTGAAGGTAAGGGGGGCAAAGCAGGCCATGGTTTTCTTTCTTGGTGTTTCATTTCGCGTTCTAGGAAAGGTGAAATTTAAAACGTTTTGGCCTTTTTTTTTTTTTTTTTTGCTGTCTGGGGAGGCTGATGGACGCCTGTCCGCCCCGGCGGAGCCAGGACCCGCGGGAAGCCCCCACCACACTAAACCTCGGCTCTGCGACGCCTCTGGGCCTCCACCGCCTGCCCTCACTCATTCTCTGGAAAGGAAACCGAGGAACAGTTGAGAAGCCTGCCTCTCCG
>CM052809.1:15180166-15262915 GCA_028533885.1 Nasua narica | reverse complement strand
GGCAAGCAGAGCGCCGCGGCCAGAGCCTCCCACACCGGGAGGCATGCCCCCCCCGCCTCCAGCCTGCGCTGTGCCGCCAGCTCTCACGCGCCAGTCGGCTAGACTAGACGGGGCGGATGGCCAGGCTCAGGCCCGCTGGAGGCCTCGCACCCAAGTCTGAACCGCGAAGGCCTCAGCCCCTGCCTGCCAGCCCGGGGCTCCCCGACGAGACCAGAAGTGGCCGCGCCATCACCCCCCGCCCCCAACGGCTGCTCGGCCTCCACCCTGCTAGAGCCTTTCGGGCTCCCCGGAGAGGCCCTGGAGGCGCATCCAGAAGGCGAGGCAGGCTAGCCCGGCCACGGGGAAGGGGAGCCGACTGTGGGCACGCGGAACCTTCTGGAGTACTCTCTCTAGGGGAGTTTAATGCTCCCCGCGAATCGCACAGGCGCTGGGCTTCCCCCACTCCGCGCGGCTGCCGGCTTGGCCCAGGGACCGAGAGCGAGACACAAAAGGGGAGGGAAAGAAGGGGGGGTGGAACGCAATGTGGATTTTATTTGTCTTCCAATGACTGTATTAATAAATTAAATGGGACCGCCAGGGTGTGCGGGCAAGAGAATATTGCGCCGAGATAAACCTGGCCGGCCCCTGCCCCTGCGAGGCCGCCATATACAATGCGGAGATGATGAATAGGAGGGAGAGGAGATCGAAGCGGGCCTGGGCTGGCTCCACTCTCTCCTACAAAACTATAGGGCAATTAATTGTGGCTTGTCCCCTCATCCTTCATCTCCTGGTGGCACATATCGATGGAGATTACTGCTGATGGACCATTTTATCACCTTAAATAAACAGTCGCCACCTCTTCTAACCTCAATCTAATATATGGCTCTATGTTCAGTTTCAGGGCGCTAGATAACGAATGATGTAAAATAGCTAAATCATGTGTGTTACGGGATGGGGCTGGGCCTGCACACAAAAACAGAGAAAAGAGAAAAAGAAAAATAGAACAACACGAAAGCCCACACACTGGCTCCAAGCCCCTCTCCCACTAGGGACTAGGTCTGAAATCTAAGTCGCTGTCACCTGACAGCAGGGACGCTGGGCAGGAGTGGCAGCACCTGGGCCTTGGTGGCAGGAAGACCCCACCGCAGGGTTACTGGGCTCGGGAGCTCCCCCAAACAGGACCTGCATTTCCCAACTGGATGGGAAGAAACTGGGGAGGGTCAGATAGTACCCTCCTTTTAGCGCTCTCTAACCGCTCGACTGGACAAACCCCAAATTTCCCTCTCTCCCACAGCCCCCAGAAAGGGTGGCGCTACCAAGAGAAAAGGGTCATACCCTGCTCTGACACCTGAGCACCTGCCAGTGCTGTTCCCACCACTGTTCCCTGCACACCAGGACTCCCCCAACACCCAAGGAGGCAGAGATCTCCAGCTGGGGAAGTTGCAAAGTGTCCCGATTCCAAGCAGAGAGACACCCCCCGCCCCCAGGACTTAGCTGCCAACCTCTCCCAGATGGGAAAAGGGAACACCTTCCCTGAAAGGTCTGCAAAGGCAATGGGACCGGCTGGAGACACTGACCGGTATCATTCGAACAAACACCAGGGGCGCCCTGTGGCCGCCTTTCGCTTCCTTCCAAGAGTGCCGGGGGTCTCAGGCAAGGCACCGGCTCCCAGACCAGAAGCGAGAAGAGGCCACAGCGGAGGAGCCTGACGTCGTAATCAGTGGCTTTAGGCAACCAGGCAGCAAATGCGGGGGACGGTAATACAAGACACGGAAGAAAGGCCCCCGTCCTCCATTTCTGTTATACACCGCCCACCCTGGTCAGGGAGGTGAAAAAAGGAGGCAAATAAGCAGAGAGCCAGGGGAAAGTGTACTTCAATGGTGGAATAAATTAACCCACAGGGATAAGAGAAATACATTGGAAGAGTTCAAGCCGGCGAGCATATACAGTATCTGCTGTTTTTTTTTTTAAGTCTTTTGGTGTGAAAGCAAGCTACAGGACCCTCCGCTATGCCTTAACTACGGTCTTGGCCAAAGATGCTAATAAAGTTTCAAGGTGAAGCGAGTGTTAATGATTCACACATGTTACTGGGTTGTTGCTCCGAGGCAAAGAGGGGCTCTTCTAAAGGGAAGAGAAGTAAGAGGTCCCTTCCTTAGCCTTGTAAGAGAAAGAAAAAATGACTCAACACCCTTTTAAATACAAAATAATAAAATGAAGCAAAGCTGAGTGGTCATTTCACAGACTGCTTTTACAGGGAGATGGCAAGAACCTAAAAGGAAACTAGGAAAGTGTGTGCAGGGGGAAAAATTAATAGATGCTTCCCTTCTGGGCAGCCTCTCACCCCACCCCATGCTACCCCCACCCGCATACAACCTGGGAATGGAGAGCAGCTCTGGCTTTCACCACCTTTCAAGTAATAGACCAACTTCCCCCGCCAAGGGGGACCCAAAGTTTCCAACCCTTTGCATTTCAGTTTTGTTTTGACCCCCTCCTTAGATTAAACCTAATCACTTCCCACTCTATCTTTGGAAAACACATCCCAAGGTTTCCAAGGAGTGTATACCCTGGCCCAGAGAAGTTTCTGGAAGGATAGCTGGCCCGCTCGGTCAGCGATACACAAAACTACCTCAGCTTTCCATTTTCTTTCTCAAAGGCCGTTTAATTAGGAAACAATGTGAAGTGCAACCTCTAATAGGACAAACTGCCTTTCTTTGCCTTCTGTGGTCTCCCCTGCACTTTGCACAGGGAAGCAGACTCAAAAGGGGATACCCGAAGATTAACGCAATGGGAATAATTTAAATATATCATAACTCATTTCCTCTGTCTAGAGGAAAACGTTACATGGATGATAAGCTGGCTCAATAGCCACATATTAATTAGCAATCTCTTCCAATTATTTCTCAGATTAATCTAGGTTTTCCTATGGTGAAAATGCACTGAACCTCAAGATTGCATTGTGAACAATACAGGAGCCCAGGGCACAGCCAGAGGTCTAGGGTGCTGCTGCTGGCATCTTTTCCAACACTCATTTAATTCAGAAGAGAAACTGCAAGTTTGACGAGACACTCTCAGCCCACAATGACTATATTTCAGAACTGTTTTTTCCAAACCATTTCTTGCTTTTTTAACTCACATCTCTTTTAAAGAACTGATTGTGAAAATAACACATTCAAGAAATTCAGGAGAAAGATAAGCATTTTTTGGAAATTCATTAGAACAATATAATTTCATCGAATTTTCTAAAGCTCCGAAATACAAACCTCTTCTTAACAGCAGGGCAATTCAAGGAGAAACCCTCATTTTTAAAACAGTACTTTATCCTTAAACTCTGGAGAGGGGAAAAAGTAAATACAACTGCTCTTTTTTGTTAGTAATAATTATCTCCATCAGAAAAACGATCCGCATCCCTTATGAAAAGAGTGAAATACCCCCATCACTAGGCTCCCATCTAGTGTTTTCTCATCAAAATAATGACTCTGGGAGTCCTTCAGCTAAAACCTGTAGTTATTTTGCTTTTACAACGAATTAAGAAGTTCACGGAGTGGTAGACATTCTGCAGGAAGGGGCTTATTCAAAATAGAATAATTATACATGTTTATCATCAACTTTCCTCCTGCAGAAACTAAACAAAGGAGTGAGATGAAAAGAGCTAAGTGAGCACTGATCTTTCAAATCCTCTATTGCTTTCAACCTGACTCTCTTCACCTCTAATATTCTCTACAGAGATCTCTGGAAGTGTATGGAGCACTTACACCAATGCCTTAGATGCAAACACATCATAACTTAGGATCAAAAAGAACTGGGGACCTAGCCATACACATTCTTGGTCTTCATTTAGCCTTTTGTTGCAAGACCTCAAAACGGAGCTTGTACTTGTGAGCGGCGTTTGAAACTCTGAATATAGGAAGCGAAGGTAGAAGAGACCCCCCCCCCAGTTTTAATTAGGCTTTTGCCTAATTTTTAAATTAGGCATTTGCCATTTACTCGGCAACAAGGAGAGTACATTTCTAATACTAAACCACTGTCACAATCATTAAAAAAAAAAAAAAGTAAACCAACAAGCGTGCCTAAGGATTGAGAACGTCTAGACGATCACGGGTACGGGGAGAACGCGGGATCCGCAGGTAATGACCCTACCCTGCAGTTGGAAAAAAATGTTTTCTCATTAAGCATCTGACAACTTTTCTTTTCCTCCTTTCTAAATAAACAGAAGACCTAAGAATAATGCCTGCCTGCAGGGAGAGACTGACCCAGTGTCATCCAAAATTCCTACTCCAGAGGCTCTGGGCCGGTCCCCTACAGCGGCCCGAAAATGAGCTGATGTAGTTAACTCCAGAGGTAAGGTATGGAGAAGGAGACACAAGCCCTGGAATTCACGGTCCCCCAAGACGCTGAGCGTCCCTCCCGTGTCCCAGTGAGGCCAGGCCAAGCCTCCGCGTGCGCTGCTAGTACCCGCCCGGTCCCGGGCACGATCCCGCGGGAGGCCGCGGATCTGTCTGCCGGGTCCTCGAGCAGCTCGGGTCTAAACACGCGCGGCTGCGAAGCAGGGAATGAGGGGGGAAGGAAAAGGGAATCCCGAGGTGCCACCCGGCCTCCCATCCGTTCTCTCGCCTTCTGTAACGTTGGGAAAATTTTGCCACAACGTTCTGGGAGGTGCGGAGCCGCGGCCTGGACCAGCCCACCACCCGGAGTCCCCGTTCATTCGCCCCGCTTCCCCGCTGGGCGCCCGCGCTCGACGGCGCCAGCGCCCCTGGAGAGCGCGCGCAGGCTGCGGCTACGTACGGTTGTTGGGGTCGCTGGTGTGCTGGTTAAGCGGGATGATCTCCATGCGCTGCTGGCCGTACAGGTAATAGTCCAGCTCTTCCGCGCTGCAGCGGAAGCGCGGGCCACCCCGCGTGTCCCCGCCGCTGCCGCCGCACTTGGAAGGGCCCGAGGGGGCGCCGAGGCACAGGTCCTTGGGGGGCAGCGGCTCCGAGGCGACGGCGGCGGCGGCCAGAGGCGCGAACACCGGCAGCTGCGCCACCGGCAGGGCCGAGAGACCCGCCAGCGCGGCGGCGGCCGCGGCAGCCGCGGCGGCGCAGGAGGAGGCAGAAGAGGCCGAGGTGGAAGAGGACGCCGGAGTGGAGGAGGTGGAGGAGAGCGAAGCGGGCCGCGGGCGCAAGCTGTCCGGCGGCGGCTCTGCGCGCTCCGGGGGCGGCGGCGGCGGCGGCGGCGGCTGGAGAGGCTGCGGCGCGCCCAAGGGACCCGCGGCGCCGCCGCCCTTGAGCTGGCCGCCGCTGCCGCCGTGCGGGAAGAGTTGCTGCCAGTGCTGCAGATAGGCTGGGTCCACTTTCAGGAAGGCCGAGCCTCCAGGATCTCCGGGCTTCAGCATGTCCGACCTCTCAAGCTAGGGGCAGACGGCAGAGAGGGGGGTGCGCGTGAGCCGGGCCCCAGGGCCGGGGAGGATGGCCGCCCAGACCCCGGCGCCAGAGCTGAGCCCCGGGCTCCGCCTGCTGCCGCCCGGCGCCGCGGCTCCCTCTTTCCAACTTCGCTAGGGCGCAAAGTTTACTCTGAAGCCGCAGCACCGCGCGAAGAGAGCTCCATGCACGCCGCCTTGCCTCCAGCCCGGGGCGCCCGGCTCCCGCCCCGCACAGTTGCAGCCCGGCGCGAGGGCTCGAGGGCGCTAGCCCGCAGAAGGCGGCAGGAGGCAGCGTCCGCCCTCGGCTGGCGCGCGGAGCCGACCCGAGCCCGAGTGGCGCAGCGCGGGAGCCGCGTCGGCCTCCGGAGCCAGGAGGCGGGACAGTCTCGCCCCCCGCCCCCAGCCCAGGACCTCCAGCCTCCCACCCCGGGGGCCCCAGACCCCCAGCCTTAGACAAGCCTCGCCTTACCTGGAAACTCGGAGCCGCCGGCGAGCGTGTGCGTGCGCGTATGTCGGTGAGCGTGCAGGAGAGTGTGCGTCCCGGCTGCGCTACATGCCCCTGCGCGGCGGGGAAGGAAAGCCCTAGATGTGGTCGGGCCGCCCCGAACCCTCCCTGGCCACTAGCTACGAGCGCGGAGGCCGGCGGAGCGCGCTGGAGTAGTTCAACCCAGCGCGCGGGAGCGCGGGCCGGCCCGGGCGCGGATCCGAGCCGCGGTGAGCTGCTGCGTTCGGCCGCCGCCGCGTCCCGGTTCCTCAGCTCCACGCTCTGGCAGCCTCCCGGCCGGACACGTGGGTTTTACGACAGCACAAAATACAAATGTGTGTGTGCCTGTGTGTGTGTGAGAGAGAGAGAGAAAGGGAGAGAGAGTCAGAAACGGAAAGAGGGAAAGAGGGAGGAAGAGGGAGGGCGAGAGACAGAAAAAGAGAGAGAAAGAGGGAGAGAGAGAGGTAGGGAGTGGGGGGAGGCGGGAGGCTGGCCGGAATCACGAAGGGGAGGGGAGAGGGAAAGAAGGAAGTTCTAACTCGGCTGGATCCACACGCGCGGCTGGTGCGCCTCTCCCGCACAGATACCTCCTCGGCCCTCCCACCCGGCCACCCCGCCCCCTGCCCGTTTTTGGCGTGACGTCTCCCGCTCGCCTGTTGTCTCTTTCTGCCCATGATAAGTCTTTTCGAGGTGCCAGCTCACGGCCCTGATCTTGAAAGCAGTGGAAACGGGGAAACCGGAATGCATCTCCGTACGCACTCGGGTGTCCGCATCGGAGCAGGCGCGCTCAAACGGCGAGTGAACCAAATCCCACCACCGGGTTTGCGCTTTTGCTGGGCTCAGTTTTGCTGCGTGTCAGAATCTACTAGCCCGCCACGCAACTTCCCACAGAAATCCTGGTGTGGGGAGGCGGGGGCGGGGCGGGTTGAGCCCTGGTACGAAAGCCTCGGGCTGCAGCCGAGGCGGCAGGCTTTGGTGAGCTGGGAGGCGTGAGAGCGAGGGTCTAATGGGCGCCTGGTGCTGGCGGGACTCCAGTCTGGCTGCGGAGCAGGGGAGGCGGCCGCAGCGGAGTCTCACGCGGCTTAGCGCTAAGCCCACCCACTCTCCAGTTGTCTCCCTGGGGCACTCGCTCCTTCTCCTAGGCATCGGAGGCAAGTATCCGGAGCTCTCTTACACAGTGTTAAACTGCTCTCGGACGCCGGCGAAGCTTGTTTGCCCTTGACTGGTACGGGCTGCCCTGTTGGGGGGTAGGAGGTCTTGTAGGAGGCTCTTGCCCCAAACCTGGCGTCCGGGGTGCAGGCTGGGAGAGCAGCCCCACCTCCACCCTGGCCACTCCGAGTGCCTTGGGTCGCGCGGCTGCCCTTCCCTGCGCGGTCTCACATCCACGAATTGAGCACCGGCCCCCAGCTCTTCCAGGCACTGGCAGAGCTCCGTGGGGGTAGGGCACGGACGGCCGGTGTGAAATTGACCAGCTCAGGAGCTTTCCCCACGCCGGAGTTCCGTCCACACTCAAAGAGAATGAATGACGTTTGTCTTTCCCCAAACAAGCCAACTTATTTAGCACCCGCCACTCGGAACAATTGATAGCTACTCTTTCCTGATTTCTGCTTGTTTCTTTTTGTCTTCCCACCACTCATTTCGTCTGAGCCTGGGAACCGCGCTGTTTAGACTTTGTCCGGGTCTCACGCAGGATTGCCTCGACGCTGGTTGGAACAGAGTTGGACCGACAATGTTTTCACTGGCGTCGTTGTGACAAGGTCATCAGTCATTCTTGGATAGATTGATAGTACCCAAATTTAAGGCCAACACCACGAGGGAAAACCCACGTGCTGTGGGCCCCGAGGCTAATGGAGCAGTCTGCGGGGGCTTTGAACAACTCCATCGGGAGGAGAGTCGGAAATTCCAGGCCCATTTCAATCCATTTGCAGGAAGAACTGCTGAAGAGGAGCGGTCGGGCCTCGGGAGAAGGGGCAAGCTCTCTTTCTCACACTCTCCTGGTTCTTTGCTGGTTCTCTGGGAGAGACTGGGAGCGGGGGAAGGGAGCGCTGACGCTGCCAGCAGCAGCCCCGCCACCTTCTTGTTTGGGGCAAAGCCTGCCTGCGCAAGAGAGTCTGGTCCCCGGGACTGGCCTTCTCAGAGAACTCCTCCCCGTACCGCCCCCCAAACACACTCAAAACTCTCCAGATTTTCAGACGCTAGTTGCAGCAATTGCTCCCAAGGCCTCCTGGCGCCCATACACTGGGAAGCCAGGGGTTTGCCTTCCTAGGAAGATTATCTGATCGGTCCGTGAGAGCCTCGGATTGGCCAGGCGCGGGAAGGCGCTTCCACTACGTTTATTCCGCCCAGCAGCTCTGCGGAGAAAGCGTTACCATTAACCCCATGTTACAGATGGGGAGACCGAGGCTGAGAAAATAGGTTGCCTCAGGTCACGCCATTGTTGAGTGTTGGAAACCGGGGTAATGAGGCGCCGCGTGTAGTCTCCTGCCCACCCTAGTCCAACCTCTCCCCTCACCTTCCAGACTGACGCCAAAGGGGTGTCCGGTTCCTCGAGGGAGATCTGGCTCCCCTTGGTTGTGGAGGGTCAAGGGGAGAAGCAGAGACTGCAGCGGAGCCTCGGTCTGTCACTAAGCCAGAGTGTGGGATCCCTGACTCATCAGATTCAAGCCCCTTCCTCCCCCATGCCGACAGCCCCGGGCGGACACGGGCCTCCAGGCGACGGGACCCTAGGGTCCAAAGGCCTTAGAGAACTTGCAGGAAGGAGGCGGCTAAAAGAGCGGGCGCTCAGAAGGCCTAGGAGTCCAGGAGCGCAAGACCAGGTCTGGAGGGGAGTGTGGCGGGAGTCCGAGCGTACCCCAGCGCCTCCCCGGGAGACCCACGACGCGAGGCGGGGCGCTGCTGGCTCCCTGACGAGGCCGGATGGGCTGGACTGGGTTCGAGGTCCGCGTGGTCCCGCCATCCGCCAGCGCAGAGCTGCGTCCGCCCGCCCGCGGCCCGGGGGCGCTCAGCGCCGGCGGAGGCCGCCGCGCACCCACCCAGCGGAGTCCCGGCCCCGCGGGTTCGACGCCTCCCTGACAGGTCTCCTCTCCGGGGTCTTAGAAAGCGAGCCCACCGGCCGCAAGGCACCCCCTCAAATCCGCTCCCCTCCTCTTCATTATTTAGAAGAAGACCACGGAAACAAATCACTTGCACCACTTAGGAAGCGATCAAACCTTTATAAAAATCCATCGCTCCCAAATCGATGGACGAATATTTGCTGGGAATTTGTTCCAGAGGAATAAATTAGGAGCGTGAGTGTATTAAATGCAAACGGGGGTACACGGTGGTGTTTTTCTTCATTGATTAATGACCTCTAAAATAAAACAAGTGGGAAGAGGAGCCGGGATCGATAAATTAACTACCCAAATTCATCATTTTCTAGAGCAATTTTTTTCCCTGAAAATTATCCTTGGGAAGCCCAATGCACCCTGACCTGGGAGGAGAAGAAGGGAGCTGGAGGCCGGAGGCAGGCGGGAGTGCCAGGAAGGGGCAGGAAAACAAGAAGAGGATTCGGTCAGGGAGACCCTCTATCTGATTTCGTTTGACATACAATTTTAAAGTTTGCCTTTCATATTATTTTTTTCCTGATGAAGGAGGGGAACAAATGGTCCGCTGCCTTTGACAGGACTCCAATAAAGGATTCAGCAGCTCTCCTGTCTGCCCTCGGCGCTCCCGCTTCTAGGTTTAAGGTCATGGATGGCTGAGTTAATAATTCATTAATATAGACATTTATTCAGAAGGGTTCTCTGAGACCAGCTCTCCTGCCTCCCCCAGAGATTTATTTTCCTGGGAAATGGAGGGGAGGGGGAGAGTCCGGCTGCAGGTGAAAGGAGGGAGAAGGAGAAAAAGGGAAATGAAGAGAGAGCTGGACCCAGCTAGGAGGAATCTTTATTTAGCCAGATTCGTGGACAGGTCCCCCTAGCCTGCTGACAAAAACTTGGTAGACAATGTTGCATCCAAACAGCCCAGGGACTCTGGCCTCCAGCAGTCCTTCTGCCTCTGTGGACATTGCCTTATTCACGAAGCCCTGTTCCTCCAGCTTTAAGATCTGGACGAGCCATCTGAGGACCCTGGAATGCAGGCAAAGGGGGGAAATCTCTGGAAAGAGACTATCCTACCCTCCCCCCACCCCGTGCCCCCCCACCCCCGCCGGTCCCTAGGAAGTTCCCAAAGGAGGAGCTTTACAACTTGCCCCCATGTTGCACGCCAAAGGGCACAGCCGGGTTCTGGTGGACACTGTCTCCTCAGAAAGGCACTATGGGGGCATGCAAACCGAACCAAACCACCAAGTTCACATCCGCATGAAGCCAACCCTGAAGGAGGGGGCAGAGGATAAAAGCGAAACAAAGAACAAGTAGTTGTCAGATGCTCCTAAGTGCTCTGGAGAGCAATTAAGAAATGGTGAGGGGAAAAGAACAAGCAGTGGACGGAGGATGTTAGTAACTGAAATACTGAGGTCAGGGAAGGCTCCTCTTCTCAGGTGAAACTGGAGTAGAGACTCAAAGGAAGAGGAGGACTATCCTGTGCCTGACTAGGCATTCCCTGCGCTACCCTCCTGGCCCCCCAGGGGCTTAATAAAAGCAGCCTCCTCTCAAGAAACCCCAAGGCCCTGGGAGGGAGTTTGCCTTGTCGGCTTCTGGGCACACTGGGCTCCCTCTGTTCCCACCTGTTCCCCCCTGGCTCCGGAGAGATGGTATGAGCTCCTCCATGTCCTTGCAGAGACATTGTTGACATCAGTGGAAGTCCCCTCGGTTCCTGGTGACCTAGAGCCTTATCCGGTGATATCACTCCCCACCCCTTGCCCCCTGCCCCTGACTCAAGGCCTCTTGTTTCTTCAACAGCTTTCCATCCTAGGGTTTTTATGAAGGAGCTACCAAATTTTGACCTCCATCTCTACTACCTATTTTATACCCCACCTCAGAAAGTCTAAGATGGGAAGCCTGTCTGTAAAATGTACTGAGAAATCCAAAACAAGGAAACCCATACCACTTACGCTAACCACTGCCATCTTCCCACTGACCCTTGGTATCTTCCCTGCTCTGTCCTCACTCAGTGACAGAAAGCAGTGTGTAGGAAAGAAAGGCGGTGAGGGGTAAGATGCAGGGCAGGGGTGGGTGGAATGGAAGTTGCTGGAAAGCTCTTTCCTCAGAGGCAGCAGGAGGTTCTCTGTTTTGAGGCCTTGGCGATTCAGACCCGGTGTTTCCTCTGCCTGCCTCCTGTCACAACTGGCTTGGGAAGGCAGGCGCCTCACTTTGCCAGGTCAGAGATGGCCTCTGGGGCCGGGAGCCCAAGCTCGGCCTATTTCTGACTGCCCTCTTTCATCCTCTGCCAACATCACCATAGACAGCACCTGTTCACTTCACTTGAAATGCAGCCGCATCCTCCAGCGCCTTTCACTCGGGTCCCCCAACAGCTGTCACTCAAACAATACCTCTCCGCCACCCCAGGCCTGCTTTGGATTTGACCTGCTGACCTCGAGGTGAAAGGCTCTGCAGTCCATTACCCATCCCTGGGGCCGGTTCATTCTCCCGGGAAAGCCTTTAAATATATCCCTTCCGAGCACAGGGAAGTGAGCTATTATGATTTGGAAAGGCCTCATGACTTTAAAACATATTGAGGAAGTTCGGTCCCATAAAGATTTCACAAATAGCCACGGAGCCAAAGCCAGCTGCTCTTTTTTCGTCTTGACAAGTCAAAGAAAATAGAAATAATTAGACAGGGAGACTTGTCCCTTTGTAACTCATGTAGTTAGTTCCTTCACAATCTCTTCTTTCTTAGCTACTCCCCCCACCATTTCCCCTAAATCACTCTCCCATTTTCCCCAGAATCTGTAAGAGCAGCCGAGACCAAGTAGGGTTAGCTACAAATTAACAGCTATACCCAACACCTAAGGGACATCTAGTGTGTGCAAGAGACTACCGGGGGGCATCTCTGGGACAATCTCCTTTGACGTTCTTCTAGCAAATGCTACCTAGTTCTAACATGGTCTGCTTTTGGTCTCCAGAGCATTGCCTAAATTAGCTGAAGCCTATAGGCCTTAGGTTTTGATCAGGATGCGGCAAGCATATTGCGGGGCATCTGTTTGAAATTAGGAACATATGCTACGGTTGATTCACATTCAGAGGGGTGGCTCCTAGGGCCTGTTGGGTCCCCCCCAGTGCCTGGCAATGGTCAGAGCCAGCATGGCTTCTGGAGAGCCCCATGAATGAGGAGGTCCTGAGGGCTTCATCCCAGGGCAGCCTGCGGAAATAGGGCCCCCACTCCCATAGGGGCTCTTAGGATACACTTATGGGAGGCCTGGGAAGCCTGTCTGCCCCCTCATCATTTGCTCTGCTGGCCGGAGTTAGGCCGTCATCCTCCTTTGACTTAGGGGGTCAAAGGATGACCCTGAAATGTGTTTTTATTCTTTGATTTTTTTTTTTTAAGATTTTTTTATTTACTTGGGAGAGAGAGAGAGCATGAGTGGTGGGGCAGAGGGAGAGGGGGAAGCAGTATCCCCACTGAGGAGGGAGCCTGAGGTGGCGAAACTCGATCCCAGAACCCTGAGATCATGACCTGAGCTGAAAGCAAGAGTTTTACCTGACTGAGCCAACCAGGTGCCCCTATTGTATGATTTTTGGTAGGTCTATGTTCTCTGTATAAGAGCCAGGAAAATAAATAAATAAATAGAACCTACTCCCAGTTTCCTTTTTGGAACCAGGAAACCTTGTCTTTTAGACCCAAATAAAGACCCTGTGCAGATTACCATTTCAAGGCAGATTACTGGAGGCAAAAGCAAAAGAAGGTAAATTGCAGTGCCCCTGCCTTCCATGGTCTGGGAAAATCTGGTGGATTCTCAGCTTCCCTGCCCGGTTTCCCAGGACCTGGAGCCAGTTAGTGACATAAGAGTTCCGCAGAGGAGACCATTGTCACTATAGTCCAGGAGATGATGAGGCAAAGCTTCACAAAGGAGATGGGCTCTAAAGATCGCCTGCATTCAGGCAGGTGGCGAGAAAGCAAGGAAAGGCATTACAGGACAGGGGGCACTGCCTGAGCAGAGACCTAGAGAGAGGACCCAACCCAGATAAACCGAGAGGCTCAGGGGACTTCTGTAAGTCCGTTCATGGGAATACCAGTGGGATGGCCGGCTGTCCTCTCTCAAGGCACAGCAAGCGCCAGCCCCCTTGGGGCTCTGCACTTCTATTCCATAGATTCAGAACACTGTTTTTATGAGAATGTTCTGAACTAATATGCTCAAGTTTAAGTCTGAAAGCTCCGGTATAAAGCCAGCAGCACAGCAGAAAATACACTGGATTAGATTTGGTAAGCTCAGCAACACCACTTCCTGGTTCTGGATGGTACAATCTAGGACTCTCTGATCTGCTTTTTTTCAAACTATAAAGAACTGTGTTATATATATATATATATATATATATATATATATATTGATTATTACATATATGTTATATAATTTTTTTGTTATATAATTTTTTAAAGATTTATTTTAAAGAGAGAGAGCATGAGCAGGGAGGGGGAGAGGGAGAGAGAGAGAATCTCAAGCAGACCCTCCCTTCTGAGCACTGAGCCCGACGCAAGGCTCCATCTCATGAGCCCAAGATCACGACCTGAGCCAAAACCAACTGTCAGATGCTTAACTGACTGTACTATCCAGGTACCCCTATACATAATTTAATACAAATATATTTTATCTATATTATATTTTATATATTATTAATTTAATATAAACACTTTTTATTTAAAAATATATATATAGGGGCACCTGGGTGGCTCAGTCTTGAGTGTCTGCCTTCGGCTCAGGTCGTGATCCTGGGGTCCTGGGATCGAGCCCCACATCGGACTTCCTGCTCAGTGGAAGCCTGCTTCTCCCCTTCCCACTCCCCCTGGTTGTGTTCCCTCTCTTGATGTCTCTCTCTGTCAAATAAATGAATAAAACCTTAAAAAAATGTATGTGTATACACACACACACACACACACACGCACATATATTAGGCCTGAGAGAAGTTTCAAAGATCCTTCTGAAGTAAAAACCATGCAGGAAAATGTTTCAGAATTGGCAGATAGATTTCCCAAGGATCCTTATAGACTAATAACTGTTAATCCCCCTTCAGAAGAAAAAAAAGAAAGAAGTTATAGAACAATAAGATTCTTGAGACTCAAAGAAAAATAATCATTTTTTACATTGGCAAGACTGCCAGATTCTTAAATGAAACTTTAAAAAGGCTAAACATGCTCATAGAATACATTCTTAGTCCATCTTTATAATGTAGTAATTGACAAGGGACACTGGGACATTGATTGGAAAATGAGCATTTTGAAAATTCAGTGATTAACGGCCTGACTTTTGAATATATTGTTACGTATGACCAAGTTTCAGGCATTTCCTTCTTGTCTGTCTATATTGGCAAGCATTTTTCCATTGAAACATATGTTTGGGTGGACAAGTATTTTATTTGGCAGCAACCTAATAGTTTAAGTATAGATTTCAACATCAAATGTTTGCTCCATAAGCAAATGTTTTTCAAACAGAAGCATTTCTCACAATTGTTTCCTCAAACAAATGTTTATGTTGGAGCCAGCAGAGAAGGCCAAGCATTCCAGTAAATCTCTTCAAGAACGTTCATCACTATGATTTCGTCACCTTTGAGAGTTTCTATCGGTCACATTCTCTCACAGATTTTCATGGGTCGCTTTGCAAGGCTAGTCCCCAAAATACTTTGTAAGACAAGTGCAAGCATTTTCAAGACGATTTTTTTTTCTTGGTAGAAAGAGAGTGGAAATACATGTGCGCTTAGCAATGTTTCATCTGCGTAGATGCCATTTTACTTGTGATATGATTATTGGTACTATTTGTCTTCTCGTTTCCAGATACAGTTGTGAAAGTGGATGGCACGGGTTGCTCTGCTCCCTTCTCCCTGACAAAAAGGAGAGGCTCAAGCCCATGTGAGTCTCTGGGTAATTGTGTATTATGTGTGTGAAGAAAGAGGACCACTGGGATGTGAAGAATCAGCAATGAGGTAGTCTGGCTGTACTCTTTCAAGTGCACATAATAGAAATTAAATTCAACTAGTAATAGCTTTTTTAAAAAAGGATTTTATAGCTTACATATGAAAAACCAGGTTATTTGGGCAAGTCTGGTGGTGGGTATTGAGGAGGGGATATATTGCATGGAGCAGTGGGTGTGGTACATGAACAATGAATCTTGGAACACTGAAAAAATGAAATTAAAAAAATAAAAGAAAAACCAGGTTATGGGGTTTCAGGTATAGATGGATTCGGGAGTTCAAACAACAACATCAAGTCTCAGCACTTCTCTTGATCTCTTGGTTCTGTCTTCTTCTGTACTGACTATTTTATTTTGAGAGAGAGAAAGAGAGAGAAATGTGTGCACGAGGCAGGGAGGGGCAGTGAGAGGGGGAGAGAGAGAATCTTAAGCAGGTTCCACACTCAGTCCAGAGCCAATGTGGGGCTCAATGTAATGACCCTGAGATCATGACCTGAGCCACCCACACACCTCCCTCCCTCTATTCTGACATTAATTTCATGCAACATCTGCCTTGTGGTTGCTCCCAGCAGCTCCAATCTCACCTTACTCTTCCCAATAGAAATCCAAGGGGAAAAGCTGGATGAAATGAAATGAAAGTTCTGGTGTTGAGGGACATCTGGGTGGCTCAGTCAGCTAAGCATCTGCCTTCGGCTGCAGTCATGATCCTGGTGTCCCAGGATGGAGCCCCACATCAGGCTCCCTGCTTAGGAGGGAGTCTGCTTCTTCCTCTGCCCTTCCCCCACCTCTCCATGCTTTCTCCCTCTCACTTACTCTCTCAAATAAATAAATAAAATCTTAAAAAAAAAAGTTCTGTTCCTAATGAACTAATTAGTTCCTAATGAACTAATCTGAGTCACCCAGCTACCTCTGAACTAATAATCATTCCAACAAAGGAAATGGAGTATACTGACCGTCCAAGCCTGGACATTAGCTCTAACCAAATCCAGAGGCTGAGATTTGGGACACGAAAGAAAAACTGGGTGCGTTACCAGAAGATTTGGGAATGAATGCTGAACATGTAAAAGTTGATGGCCCTTCCCTAGGATGGTTTTGTCTGCTAATAGTTACAGGTCCCTTTTTATAGGGAATATTTCCATGGACAAGCACAGGGAGGTGATAGCAAATCTGTATTCATTCCTTGGATAACAGGCAGAAGTACTTGGCCTTGTGTCCTAGATGCACCAAAAATGTCTCCGAGGAGCAGAGCTATAACTATCAAGTTTGGCTCTGAGAGCAAGTCATCCTGTGACCCACACCAGTACCTGGACCAAACCAGCTCCCATTTGCACCCCCTGTTTCCCTATTCACTTTCAAGCATTGACTTAGAAGCAGCCAAGGACATGTAAGCAGCAATCCTGGGGTGAAACTTCTAAGAAAGCTTTTAAGAAGAGAGAGTTTCAGTTGCCATGCCCTTTAGACTTCTGGCTTTTGCCTTGTGCTCTTCCCCATTTCTTCCATCCTGGAACACACACGTCGCGAGCAGAGGTATAGAAGTCATCTTGCACTGCTGAGGAAGAAGCTACAAGTGACTCAAGGATGAGCGAGAATGGAGAAGGAACCCAGGTCCCAAGTGGAATCACTGAGCTATAATCCTAGCCTTGGACGGTCTGCCCCTCGCCTTCTGATGGCGGCCAAATGCAATCTTAACTAGTACACAAACCTCCGAATCATCTGTGTAATTCATGACATGGTTTACAGAAGGGTTTTATTAATGAGGCATAACTGGTGACTTGATTTTTATCAACTATTCTTGCTCTCTAGGCACTGAGCTCACGATTTTCATGTTTTACAAAGACATCCACCACCTGCATAGGCAGTATGTCTGGCCAGCAGAGTTAGTGGATCTAACTCTAAGAGCATTTGGATTCAAACCTAGCTCCAACACTAAAACTGGTAATTGCGTGACCTCTGAGAAGTTCTTTAAAGCTTTCCTTGCCTCAAGGACTTCATCTGTAATTTCCTAGTGTCATGAGCATTCAATGTGCTAGTCCTGGAAAAATATTTACAACACAGAAAGTGCTCTCTATAGATTTTATAGCTTATTGTGGACATTGCCTTTTAAAAATGTGCTTAAAATTCTAGGACTCCTACATTGTTGGTATTGTAGAGATAACTCCAGGCAACACATGCGACTCAGCAATAAGCACATGGAATGAGGACATTGATGAATTATTGTTCCAGCTCCTTGCCCTCCTGTTTCCCCCTCCCTCCTCCATAGAGCACCTCCAAAATTATGCCACCAATATCCTTATTCAACTCGAGCTGACAACCAAGGTTGATTATGTTTTTACCTTTAATTGTGTATGAGTCACACCCCTATCCATACACAGAGTGTTGTCGAGACAGTCTGTGCCATTGGCAAATTCCCCCTGACCACAGACCTCATCTTTCCTCTTCCAACCTGATTCCAGTCACTTTCGAGAAAATTTATTCCAATGTTTAGGCCAATCTCTTAAATGTACATTTACTTGCCTTGGCTGAATATATTTTCTCATTGACTGTAAGAAGGCTGGATATGAAATCAATAATTATGATTGAGAACACGTATATTTCACACAAAAAGAAATGCCTCTGGAAAAATACATGCCATTTTAGAGTCTGTAACAAGTAGGCTAAGTGGTAGGTCACTGTCTTGATCATTAGGACACTCATCTTGGAGGTAATCGCTACCTTACTACCTCCTCACCCCCAACTCAAGTACATGCTGTTTGCTAGGAAAAGGACTAGGTTTTAGGATAAAAGTAAACACTTTTACCTAAAATTGATTGAGCACAGATTATGCACCAAGTACTGGGTTAAGGGCTTTTCATGTATCATTTCATGGAATTTTCATTTTTTTAAAGATTTTATTTATTTATTTGACACAGAGAGAGAGCTCACAAGTAGGCAGAGAGGCAGGTAGAGAGAGAGGGGGAAGCAGGCTCCCCGCTGAGCAGAAAGCCCAATGCGGTGCTTGATCCCAGGACCCTGAGATCATGACCTGAGCCGAAGGCAGGGGCTTATTAACCCACTGAGCCACCCAGGTGCCCCTGGAATTTTCATTCTGACATGAGTTACCTTTTAAGGGAAGCATTTACGTTATTTTATTTACAGTTTTACTACTTAAGAGTGCATCTCTAAATAATATCTTTCATTTCTACTGCTTCTGAATTTTATGAATAGAATAATGCTGAATGCGTTTTTTAGAATCTGGCCTCTTTTTGCTCAAAATTATAAAGTTAAAAAAATTATAAAGTTAAGCTCTATTTACATTGTTGTATATATGACTTAGCTCACTGACTTTCAAGGTTACATATCATAAGAACACAAACCATAATTCATCCATTTTAGGTAGACGGACATTTGAATGGTTTTCATTATTTGGCTATTATGAAAGATGCTACTATGAACATTCCTGAACCTCTATCTTGTTACATGTATGCATGAGATGCTGAAGAGTAGAGACCCATCAGTAGATTCGGTGGATCATGAGGTTTGTATATCTTAAACTTTGCTAGAAAGTACCAAACTGTTTTCTAAAACAGTTACATTAGTTTGTACTCCCACAAGCAAGAGAAGAGAGTTCTTGCTGTGTCATACTTTGTTAACCCTTGGAGTTGTTAGTTTTTACATTTTTTTGTCTATCTTGTTAATTTTGACATTTCGATATTAACTTGCATTTCCTTAATTATGGATGAGTTGAGCACCACTTCATAGGATCACTGGCTATTTAAGTTTCTCTTTTGAGTGGTGCGTATTAACGACTTTTGCAAGATTTTATCTTGGGTTGTCTGATTTTTAGATCTTGATTCGTAATTTGTTTTCCCCTTATGAGTCATTCGTTTATTGTATGCACTTCAGATCAATCTTCTCCCTGTGACTTATATTTTCACTTTCTTGATAGAGTCTTATTTTGATATAAATTTTAATCACTTTTGTACGATCTACAGTTAATGATTCCTTAAGAAATCTTTCCCTAGGGGAACCTGGGTGACTCAAGTTGGTTAAGCATCTGCCTTTGGTTCAGGTCATGATCTCAGGGTCCTGGGATGGAGCCCTGTGTCAGGGTCCTAGCTCAGTGGGGAGTCTGTTTCTCCCTCTTGCCACTCATGCTCTCTCTCAAATAAGTAAAAATCTTTTTTTGTAAAGAAATATTTCCCTATTCTGAAGTCACAAATATACATTTATTTTTTTTTGCTCTATAATTTTTAATTTTATTTTTATTTATATATATATATATATATATTTTTCTCCCCAAATATGTTTATTTTAATTTTTCAGTGTTACAAGATTGATTGTTCATGCACCACACCCATTGCTCCATACAATACGTGCCCTTCTCGATACCCACCACCAGGCTCGCCCACCCCCCCACCCCTTCCCCTCCAAAACCCTCAGTTTGTTGCTCAGAGTCCACAGTCTCTACTGGTTCATCACCCCCTCCGATTAATATACATTTATTTCTTAAACATTATTGGACTTCTATTTCCAGCCAAGATGGAATAACAGGGACTGAATTTATCCTTCTGTCCAAAACCATTAAGAAACTTAACAAAATACATAAAACAACAGTCAAAACATTGAACACCAGGCAGTGAAAGACAGTGATCTCTGATAAAGGGAAAGCAAAGGAAATGAGCTCTCCCCACCTGGCCCTGCCTACTGTCTTGAGACAGGAGGAAATCAGGTGGAGACCAGCAGACTTGCTGAGTTGAGGAGACAGAGCCAGATTTTGAGGAGTCCAAGGCAGCTAGAATCTGCAGAACACAGGACTCAAAAAAGACAGAGAAGGAACTCCAGAGATCTGCAGAGAGCCCCCTAGAATGTTTGGCAGAGTGCTGATCAAAGTGTGTGTGTGTGTGACCAATTTCCCCTCCTCTGAGGAAATCGATGCTTCTAGTTTCTTAAATACCCTTCCTGAAACACTCTATGGATTGTATTCCCCTCTTTGTGTCAAATGTTAGATGACACACACTGCTTTGTACCTTGGTTTTCTTTTTAAGAAATACGGCTTTGAGATTGCTCCAGATCTATAAATAAAGAGCTTTCTCAAAATTTTTAAATAACTGTTCGATCTAATCATTAATTTAAGCAGTTTGTTACTGATGGCCATTTAGGCTGGTTCAAATTTTTGTTATTACACGTAATATTACACACTTTTGCATATATTCTTTTGCATATTGTGATGAATATTTAACAGTGTGCTGTTGCAGGCTCACCTGGGCTTTTGAGATCAATTTGTTAAAATTTCAGGAACTGTGAGCACTGGTTGATGTTAGGAGACTAGCTTGAAATTAACAATGTAGAAATATTTATACCATTAAAACTGGCAATGTTGGGGTGCCTGGGTGGCTCACTTGTTAAATAAGGGTCTGCGTTCGGGTTGGGTCATGATCCCAGGGTCCTGGGATCGAGCCCCGGATCAGGCTCCCTGCTCAGCAGGAAGCTTGCTTCTCTCTCTCCCACTCACCTTGCTTGTATTCCCTCTCTCTCTCTCTCTCTAATAAATAAATAAATTCTTTAAAAAAAAATGGGCGATGTCTATAGATAAAAGCCCATTCCTTTACTTTGGGGGACAGTTGGTTTTTAAGTACATACAACTTCTACTGAACACATTTCCAATAGTGGAATTGCTGATTCAAAGGGTATGTAGCACTTGTAATCTTGATATATGTAGCCAAATTACCCTTCATGGATTTCTACTAGAAATGTATAAAAGTTATTCCTGAATTCTCACTAACAGTGTTATGAA
Organism: Nasua narica; assembly: GCA_028533885.1. Classification (NCBI taxonomy): domain Eukaryota; kingdom Metazoa; phylum Chordata; class Mammalia; order Carnivora; family Procyonidae; genus Nasua; species Nasua narica. The sequence continues at coordinate 15,242,244 of CM052809.1, read as the reverse complement.
AATTATTGATCTCGGCCAATCTGATCAGGGAAATTGGTTTCTCAATGAGGTCGTAATACTTATACCACTTATTATTGAAAATAAACATCTTTTATATGTACATTTAAAATTTCTTTCTACAGGGGTGCCTGAGTGACTCAGTTAAGTGTCAGACTCTTGATTTTGGCTCAGGTCAAGATCTCAGGGTCATGAAATGGAGCCCTGAGTTGGGCTCCATGCTGGGTGGGGGCTGCTTAAGATTCTCTCTCTCCCTCTGCCGATGCCCCTCTCCCTACTCTCCACCTCCCTGCCTACCTGGGCACGTTCTCTTTCTCTCAAGAAAAAATTTCTTCTTATGTAAAACCTCTACTCATTCCTCTGGCTGTTCCCCCATTTAAAATGTGGGATTTGTTATTATGATTACTTGTAAACGCCCCTAATATGTTAAAGACATTAGCCCTTGTTCTGGGGTATGAACTGCCTGTATCTCTTCTCCAGAACGTTGTTTGCTATTAAAATTTGTTATGGTGGTGTTTGCAATGCATATTATTCAAAACTATTTTTATGTAACTAAATGCATCAAGATTTTCTCTTGATGTTGGCGCACCTGGGTGGTTCAACTGTTGAGTGTTTGCCTTCATCTCAGGTCATGATCCCGGGATCCTGGGATCAAGTCCCACATCAGGCTCCCTGCTCAGCAGGGAACCTGCTTTTTACTCTTCCACTCCCCCTGCTTGTGTTCCTTCTCTCGCTGTCTCTCTCTCTGTCAAATAAACAAAATCTTAAAAAAAAATTTTTTTCCCTTGATGCTAGTGATGTGAAGCATCTTTTCATGTGCTTATGGACCAGTTGTATATTTTCTTTGGAGCAAATATCTTTATCTTTAAAATCCTTTCTCTATTTTATTTTTTTTAAAGATTTTTATTTATTTATTTGAGTGAGAGAGAGAGAGAGAGAGAGAATGAGAGCATGAGAAGGGAGAAGGTCAGAGTGAGAAGCGGACTCCCCTTGGAGTTGGGAGCCCGATGTGGGACTCGATCCCGGGTCTCCGGGATCATGACCTGAGCCGAAGGCAGCCACCCAAACAACTGAGCCACCCAGGCACTCTAAAATCCTTTCTCTATTTTAAAAGTAGGTTGTTTGCATTCTTATTATTGACTTCAAACTTTTTTTTCCCCACTATTCTGGATACAAGTCTCAGATCTATAACATGCAAATCTTTTCTTTTATTCTGGGGGTTGTCTTTTCACTTTCCTGGTGGTGTCCTTTGAGGCACAAACATTTTAAATTTTATGATCTAAACCACAAAGATTTACTCTTCTGCTTTCTCTTAAGAGTTTTATAGTTTAATTCTTATATTTAAGTCCATAATGTCTTGAGTTCTCATAGTTCTTTAACTATGATCTCAGTGTGAGTCTGAGCCTCACGTTGGGCTCTGTACTCAGCGTGGAGTCAGCTTTAGATTCGCTTACTCCCTCTGCCCCTCCCCCCACCTGCACTCACCCACTCTCTCTCTAAAATAAATAAATATTTATTTAAATATCAGGTGTAATTTTTTTTTTAAGATTTTATTTATTTATTTGACAGAGAGAGATGACAAGTAGGCAGAGAGGCAGGCAGAGAGAGAGGAGGAAGCAGGCTCCCTGCCGAGCAGAGAGCCCGACGCGGGACCCGATCCCAGGACCCTGAGATCACGACCCGAGCCGAAGGCAGAAGCCTTAACCCACTAAGCCACCCAAGCGCCCCCAGATGTAATGTTTTTTAAAAAGAGCAGGCTCTTTGGAGGTAGAGAGCAAGAAACTGAGTTTCCCAATAGTAGCAGAGTAAAAGGCAGGGAACAAAATGATCCCAGTCATTGAGGAAGATACTGACCCATCCTCTGAAGTTGTGTTGCTTCTTGAAGGCTAACACAGCTTTGGTTGGGCTGGGCTCTTTAAGGCATCCTCAATGAAGTCTTCTTCTTTTCTGTCTGAAGTTCCAACACATAGGTCTTTGGGGGTGCACAGAGGCTGTTCAAGCATTTCACATGCTTATTTCAGCCCATCTCATTCAGATGGAAAAAAAAGATGTGGCCCCAACATCTGAAGAGTGTGCCCTATACTTGTGGCATGTCTGTAAGTTCCTTGGGCACAGGGACAAGAATGTCTGATCCCAGGTAGCAGTGCCTGGCACATAGTAGGACTTCAAGATATATTTGCCTAGTGAACAAATGCTGGATAAATCAACTGTGTCCCCTGTAATCTCTTCCTGTCTGTTAGGGTCAGGCAAATACGACCCCATCCTGCCTTCTGACTAGGAGCTGGCTGGTGGTTGGCAAAGGTGAGTTCTCAGGCAGGCCAGACAGAGGATACATCTCAGAGTGGTTGCTGAGCTGCTCCCAGGACGGGTCAGTTCCATGTGGTTTCTGGATGTCCTGTACAGGTGCTGCCACTATGTGCAGAGGGGGTCTGACAAAGAGATCTGGGGTGTGGTGGGGAGACGGGACCAAGCCAGCCTGGGCTGAGCTCTTTCCTCTCTCTACTTCCCTCTACTCTTGCCTCCTCCCCTTTTTCTCCCACCATTGTCACTCTTGAGCTAAGAAAAGGCAACTGGATCTCCTCAAAGATAGTTACACCTATTCTCTCCACCAAATACTTTACATTTCCTCTTCTTTTTTTTTTTTTAATGCTAAAAATGAAGTTTTCCTTAGGCAATGCTATATCCGTTACTGTTGAAGTCTTTGAAAAGCCTTATCTCCTTCCACTCTCCTCCTTGTCAACCCTACTCTAGCCACACTGATGTCTTCACTATTCCTCAGGAAACACAGGCAAGTTCTCAACCCAGGACCTTTGTACTTGCTCTTTCCTCTGGCTGGAATGCTTTTCCCCCCTTGATATCCTCATGGTCCAGTCCCTCTTCCCTTTCAGGCTTTATGGAACTATCACCTTCCCAGTGAGGCCTGCCTTGATTTCTCCTTCCTTGTTTATCTACCTTCATTGCTTTACTTTTCTCCATGGTATGTATCATCATTTTAAATAGTGCATGTTTTTGTTATTTATCTTCTTTAGCGTCTGCCTCCCTCAAGAGAAGGTAAGCTCCTGGAGGGCCAGAATTTGGGCCTGTTTAGTTTTCTCCTTCCTGGTGCTTAAAACAGTGCCTGCTCTCGATGAGTACGTGTTGTATTTTGAATGACTATGCAATGGGATGAGGTGCAGAAGTAGAGCCTCGTCTCTCACTGCACCCTGACATGCTTCCAGTGACCAGCTCTGAACTCAAGGGCCACGCGGCCCCTCCCAGGTGGGAACAGACGTGTGCTACCAGGTAACCCCACGATAGTTGCCCAGTGTGAAGGGCCACATGCCGTCCTGTGAATGACTGCATTTGGAGCAATGAAATGAGATGAAAACTGAATGGAGAGTTTATCCACTTAGGCGAAGTGATCAGTTGTGTCCCGAAGGCTCAACCATACAGTCCTCTACAGATCTTGTGGCACAGAGGTCAAGGGTGGCAATGACATGGGTGCTGGAATCCTAATGAAGTGTCTTCACATAGTTGTTATATAAGATCAAAGAGGTAATCTAGATAAAGACCAACCATTCCCCCCACCACTGGAATGCTGCCAGAGACCTTATCACGAGCACAAGGAGGAAGTTGGATAACTCATTTGATTGTCTGTGGCGTCCATGTCTTTATCTTCAACTCTTTGTCTGGATCAAAACGTGATATATGTGATGTACTGTTCAGGATACCCTTGACCCTCAAAGTAAATGAATGGTGGATAATATGACAGCGATGTGAGAAAGGAGAATAATCCTTAGCGTTTCTCTAGACACCTAGCATGGCTAGGAGAGGGTTTGGCTGTGAACACTTCCCCCAAGGAACTAGAGTTTGAAATACTTGAAGCCTGCCTGCTTGAAAATCAAGACGACCAAAAATCTGTGATTCCAAAGTGGTAAGCATTGAAAGCTTAGATTGAGGCACACTGGTTTGAAGGATCCATATGTGGTTCTAGAACAGGTCATGAATGACCCACCATCTCTCTTCATAGAGTATACTGGTACTCTTTCTGGAGCATGAGCTTTAGTAGGCTATTTTTTTAACTATAAAAACCCAGGCAGTTTTATAAGACATGGAATCGGAGCAGTCATCTCACCCATCGTGTGTCAAGCCATCTCCTCTATACGTTCATGAGGGGCTTTACCTCTGAACATGCACCTGGGATCTAGAAGGTTCCAATCACTACTAACCCGCAGCTCCTGCTCTCTTTGTTGCAAGGTCCACAGAGCAGGACTGGCTGCTGGGTGGAGGCATGAAACACACAGTAACATGGGAGCAGAGCTACCGACTGAGGCTGCTAGGCAGTGAGAGGAACAGATGTGGCATTCCACAGGGCTGCCTCGAGAGAGGAGGAACACCATGGGAAGGAGAGGAGCTCACCCAATGAGCAGAGGGGGTGAAATCTGTCTCTCTCTCCATAGGGTATTCTCTCATTCAACAGTCATGCGGCTGAGTGCCATCCCTGCGCCAGGAGCGCTATGCTGTACACTACAGGGGGTGCCAAGATGAATAGGGACAGTACAGGTGTGCAAGATGTGCACAGTCTACCCAAGCTCAGGGTACAATGGCACCGAGAGGTCTGGCACATTCCTTCAGAGGCATCGAAGCAAATCAGGAAAACTAAGCGATACACAAGGCATTTGGCTCATGACATGGTGAGAGCTGGATGGGGCAAGAATATACCACATGGAAGAAAACGTAAAATTTCAAAATACATGCAGGAGACGGTGTAAGATGAGACTCCACAGATGAGGGTCTGACCCAAAAAAGTGGAGAAGTAAGTGCAGAAAGTAGTTTTTTCAAGTTCCTTAAGTCAAAAAATCAAATCACTCAAGTACGATGTATTCAACCTCACCCCTTTGCATAAAGATGTATAAAGATTCATTTTTAAAATTAATTTTTAAAAGATTGACTTTAAAAAAATAGGTGAAGAAGAATTTCTTCTTTCTAAAGAACTCTCCTAATAGCAGAGATGGCAAGATGTGGCTCTAGAGAGTTGTGTTTTGTTTCTGTTAAATACACTCTAGCCCAATGTGAGGCTTGAACTCACGACCCTGAGATTAAAAGTTGCATGCTCTACTGACTCAGCCAGCCAAGTGTCTCAGCTCTGGATAGTTTTAAGGTCCTCAAATTTCCCTCAGAAACTCCGGCCCCTTAACCCCCATTCATGTAAAGGAATGGACTTTTCCCCAATCTCGTAAAAAGGGCCATGCCAACACAACTTCCAGACAAGTCCCCCGGCCCAGCCCCCACTCCATCTTTTGCCGCCACACCATGGCAGCTGAGGCTCTTCCCGTACAGATATTCCAGTGACGTTTAACTCTTGGTCATGCCTTGTCAAGAGCACAGAGTAGAGATTTTGTGAGAAGTAAAAGGGGGTGTTGCTGGGTTGAAGAGTGAACCCCGGGTCCCCAAGTGAGTACCCGCTGGAAACCTCAGAATGGGATCATATTCGGAAATAGGATCTTGGCAGATGCAAGTATTTAAGATAGGGTCCTACTGGAACAGGATGGGTCCTAAATCCAATGGCTGATACCCTCCTAAGAAGGCCACTGGAGCCATGGATCCACAGGGAAGATGGCCATAGGAAGACGGAAGCATAGCAGAGAGTCAGGCTGCTAAGAACCACTGAACAACCGGAGCCACCAGAAGCCGGCAGAGGCAGGGAAGGCTTCCCCTCTGGAGCCTTTAAAGGGAGCATGACTCTGCCTACCAACACCCTGATTTCAGATTTCTGGCCCCAGAGCTGAGAGATAATGTTTTACCTTGTTTTAAGCCATCTGGCTTGGGTAACTTCGTTACGGCAGCCCTAGCAAACCAACAGAGAGGTCATGAAAGGAATCGTGGTTAGAAGCAAAAAGCAATACACATCAGGTGAAAGAACAGATGACTAGACTAATGGCTGTGCATCAGGGGAACGGCTGTGTCCTATCTCCCCTGCTCTATGGAAGCGCCTGACATAGACCCGTGCACTCAACTTGAAGGACCATTCAGATTGGCCCCTTCCCACCAAACCCAGAGGTTGTAAGCCAGGGGCAGGAAGGAGGAGCAGTCATCCCCCTCACCAACCCCGGGCCTCCTGTGAGGCTGGAACAAACTCTCTGGAGTCTCAGAAAAGACATCCAAGTTTAAAGTCTTTGAAACTGCTCACAAAAACCACAGCATGAAGCATATGGATGGTTTGAATTTCTACCCAGTGGGACCCTGGGCCAGTGCTTACTCGCTTTCAGTCCTGCTTTCTCTTGCTTGCAAAAGAGGAATAAGAATACCCTGGACTCTTACCATCCACATGTTTACCATAAAATTCAAAATTCACTCTCCAAAGTGCAGAGCTGCTCTAAATGGAATGACCACAAATGCCGCTTTGCTCCAAAGAGTTCCACTTCTTGCTATTAACCCAACGTGATTATCAACAGCCCCCCTTTCCCTCACAACAAGTGTCCCAACTTGGTCATGCATTCTGTGGTCATCCAGGTTTTGAGGACTTCTCACGAATATGGCAGAGACTAAGTGATGGTGCAAGCCTGCCCCTGGCTGGGACACTGTAGAGAAAACCATGATCATCTCAGACCTGGGCCGTTAGTCGTTAGTGTTACTGGCACTCATCGTTTATCTTTAATGTATCTGCTTATTGTTTCTTTTCACTGTAGCAGGAAAATGTAGTTGGTATGTAATACTGCATAGTATTGTGTATCAAGCACAAAATACTGTGATTGCTGTTCTGAATGCTTTATATAATACAAAAATCTGTGATGCATGTATCGATACTTAAAATGTTTGGGGATATCTGGTGCGAGGTGACTGTAATTTTTGGATAAGACTGGAGATCATGCTAATGTTTTATATTTAAAATAATGACATAGAGTCTCGTTCCACAAGTCCTCTCTCTGGCACATTTTCAGGAGCAAATTAAATCGACGATGAGGGATACTGATCTCACTGGGCTGTGACAACTAAGTAGAACACACACCCCTACTGGAAACAAAAATGTTACAGAGAGAGGAGGACTTTTAGCCCCCCTGCCTGGTGTGTGAGAATGCTCATCTACTTTATTTCATTTTTCAGTTCTCACTTAGGCTAGGTGACACACATTTAATCTTGGGTGGAGGGAGTGAGCCTTCCCTCAGACTGTGACAGGAAATTTCAGGGTACTACTGGCCTGCCAGGGGACTGGGTCCTCGGTCACTGATCTACGCACTCAGGCCTGGGGCTTCCTTTGGCCCCTGCATGGAGTTGCTTAAACCATCCTGCTGGCTTCCTGCTGCTGCTGGGCCCCACCTGGGGTAGAGATGCCTGACCCAGCTGCCGAGCACTCTACCCCCTTGTCCTAGTCCCCAAGTGCTGCTGTAACAAAATCATCACCAACAACAGGAATGATGTTACTTTATAGTTCTGGATGTTACTTTATAGTTCTGGACGTCACAGTTACTTTATAGTTCTGGACGTCAGCAAGCCAACCTAGGTCTGAGGAGCTAAAACGGAAGTGTCAGCAGGGATGGTTCCTTCTAGAAGCACTACAGGAGAACCGGTTTCTGTGCTTCAGCCACTTCTGGAAACCAGCTACCTGTCTGGACCCCCTGTGCTTTCCTCCAGCTTCCAAACCAGCAGCGTGACATCATCACACCACCAGTAATTCAGCTCACCTGCCTCCCTCTTGTCAGCCTCCGGTGGCTCCACTGCACCCACTTTACTACCCAGGCTCATTTTCTCCCACTCAGAATCCGGCTCTTAAGTCCATTCTTGAAGTCCCTTCTGCCGTGGAAGGTAACATAAGTGCACAGTGTCTGGAGTTAGCATGGGGACATTTCGGGAGGGGTCATCATTTAGACCAGCTCACCCCGCTGAGTTCTTCCCTCCCTGGGGCCTCACCGCCACCAGCCTCTCCTGGAAAGCAGCACACTGCCCCATCAGCTCGGGGACCCCCACCCCTCTCCCTGTTCATGTCGGGGACCCACCTTAGCTCTCCTCCTCCCCAGCTCAGCCCAGGAGAATCTTTTTTCGAGTTTGGAGGCGAGAAGAAAGCACACCCCAACTCCTACCCCAGACATTTTGTTCAGATCGAGAACCTTCTAAGCTTTTCCTCCCCAGTAGGTAGGCTCTGGGAGCACAAAAATAAGTAATTTATAGGGTGTTTCTGCACTGTGGCCAGTTACCTTAATTTCCTGAGATGATGAACATGAGCCAAGCATCTGATTAAAAGAAGGGAGGTGTGGGGGCACCTCGGTTACTCAGTGGGTTTAGCCTCTGCCTTCGGCTCAGGTCATGATCACAGGATCCTGGGATCAAGCCCTGCATCGGGCTCCCTGCTCAGTAGGGAGCCTGCTTCCCCCTCTCTCTCTGTCTGCCTCTCTGCCTACTTGTGATCTCTCTCTGTCAAATAAATAAATAAAATCTTAAAAAAAAAAAAAAAGAAGGGAGGTGAAGGAGAGAATATGAAAAAAGTCTGTAAATTAGTATCTCCAAGGCTCACCCAGTCACATTTGCAAAAGAATATAGACCCATGTGAGGGATATACACAGAGCTGTGTCAGGGAGGGGTCCCAGAGGAAATCAGCCTGAAGTCTGGCTCCCCCCAAACCACCTCTCCTTCTGGTGACTTCTCACCCTTCTTTCCACTGCAGTCACCGGCTTTCGTGGCTCTGAAAGCACCCCGCCTCCCCTTCAAGATAGTGGCCCTAATCTGCACAGAACCTTCACCCGTGCTTCCGTCAGCACACCTATGACAGGCTGGCATTTTCACAAAGAGCTGCGCCCAGCACCGCAACAGAGAAAAGGAAACAGGTACACAAACTACAAACAGCATAAACAAGATCGTGACTCCTGGCAGGTGTCTGACCTTGTGGCCATACCGTCTGGCCCAAGGAGGCAGTTAGAGTCAGCTAAGAAGAATGGCTTTCTCTTTCTACTGCCATCCCTGCTGTCAGTTACCCCCAGCCTTACCTTTCGCTCCAAAGCAGGTGTCATATTATTGTCTGACACAGGACAGCAAACCAAGCGACTCTTCTTTCTGGTTCCAGTTAAACAGCAGCGCATGTCCCCACATCTGCCATCCCGCACACCACTCAGCCCTGGTCCCTCGGGGCTGTTCCTGAGCACAGCAGCCTGGAGACGGGCAAAGGACCAGGAATGAGAACCATGAGTCCAAGAATGATCTCGGCCTTCGAGTCTTAGCTTATGAGCTCCACCTGCGGAGAACTCTAGATGCTCCGCACAGGTAAGGATGACCCCCCTAACACCAACATACACATGTAAAACATTTTAGGAATGTATAATTGTTATTTTCTCTATTTAATTACACACTGATAGAACAGGAAGGTAAATTTTCCAAGGGAGTGAGTATGGAATTTTAAGAGAGAAAGAGTACTTTTTAAAAGAGAAATACAGAAGTAACCCAATTCAAAAATGGGGAAAGGACTTGATAAACGTTTCCCCACAAAAGATATGCAAATGGCCAATAAGCACGTGAAAAGATGCTCCACATTATTAGTCATTAGGAAAATGCAAATCAAAACTACAATGAGCTACTACTAGGTTCTCACTCAGACCCACTACGAGTTTAATTAAAACACACACACACACACACACACACACACACAGAGTAACAAGTGTCAGTGAGGGTGTGGATAAATTCAAACTTTCCCACATTTCTGGTGGACATGTAAAATGGTACAGTGACTGAAGAATACAGTTTGGCAGTTGCTCAAAAAGTTAAACATAGAATGATCACAGCATTTCCACTCCTGGGTATGCACAAAAAACATGTGAAAATAAATGCCCACACAAAAATCTGCCCATGAATGTTCATAGCATTATTCATAATGGTCAAAACATGGAAACAATCCAAACGGCCATGAGCATAATTTGAACAAATGTCCAAATGTTCTTAGCCCTATATTGGCAAAAACTAAAAAGTAGGGAGGTGCCTACGTGGCTCAGTCAGTTACGCGTCTGCCTCCAGCTCAGGTCATGATCCCAGCATCCCAGGACTGAGCCCTGAATCAGGCTCCCTGCTCAGCGGGGAATCTGCTTTTCCTTCTCCTTCTGCCCCTCTCTCTCCCTGTGCTCACTCTCTTTTCCTTGTTCACTCTCTCAAATAAATAAATAAAATCTTTAAAAGAAAAAAAAAACTAAAAAATTTAAACAATTCAAACATGCATCAATGAATCAAGAAACTATAGTATCAACATCACATGGAACATTACTCATCCCTCAAAAGGAATGAACTACTGATGCATGCTACAATTGAGCAAACCTCAGGAACATGCTCAATGAAAGCCAGACACAAAAGGTTACATACTATATGATTTCATTTATATGAAATATCCAGAAGAGGTAAACCCATAGAGACAGAAGGCTGGTGGGTGATTGAAAGAGGCTGGACATGACTACTTAATGGGTAGAAGGTTTTCTTTGGGGTGATGAAAATGTTTTGAAACTACATAGAAGTACTGATTGATTATTATGAATGTACTAAATGCTACTGAATTTTACTCTTTAAAAGTGTTCATTTTATTCTATCCGAATTTTACCTCATTTTTAAAAAGATTTTTTTTTTGTCTGAGAGATAGAGAGACAGAGAGCACAAACAGGGGGAAAGGGAGAAGGAGAAGCAGGCTCCCCGCTGAGCAGGGAGCCCAATGCAGGACTCCATCCCAGGACCCTGAATAGAGTATTTCGTGACTTCTCTAATAGGTGGATGATTTTTATGCTATTTTGTTTTTTTAAGTCAAATTTCCCATGATCCTGGTTTGAACTGACTGAAGCCAGACTTAAGTTGGGGGGAGGACTTTTTTTAAACCAAACATGTATTTATTGTCCCCCTCCCATATGTTTATCACTACTCTGCTGATACCGTGAAAACCTGCTCCGAGGAAGACCATGTGTCATTTGTGCCCGTTGGGCATATAAAATGACTTAAATTTCTGTCACCTATCCCTAAAGAATGTGTGTTGTATGTTTTACCTCCCCACCCCGAGGGTCAATTCCATGATGAGGCTTGATATCCCAGAGTAAATCTTGAAGATGTTGCCTACTTATTTGGATAAAAATTTTCTCTTTTAATCCTGTGCTCACAGGACACAAAATAATTAAAAATAGAACGTTGTGAGTACAATTACCGAAACATGGATCTTGCAAAAGTATGAAAGGAAGCTCTCAATTTTCTTATCAAGTGTACATTTTAATGGCTAATATTTCTGTAATAATATCTAGCATCTCCTAATACTGCTACATGATATTCATATGTCATAAACAATATCTCATTTTGTTTCTACAATAACCCCATGATGTAGGTGGTACAAATATGATGAGTGTCACTTTACAAATGAGTAAACCAAAGCTCAAAAGGAATTTAAGTTACCTGCCTGTAGTGAAATGACCAGTATGTAGTAAATCGCAAGTCAGGCTCTGGCCCTCTTACTCCTCCTTCTGTATTTATTTTTCCTCTTTAAAAAAAAAAAAAAAAGAGGTGAGGGGTGCCGCCTGAGTGGCTCAATCGGTTAAGTGTCTACCTTCAGCTTAGGTCATGATCTCAGGGTCCTGGGATCGAGCCCCATGTTGGGCTCTTGCTCAGTGGGGAGCCTGCTTCTCCCTCTCCATCTGCCCCATCCCCTGCTCATGTTCCTGCTCTTTCTCTCTGAGAAATAAATAAAATCTCTTTTTAATAAAATCTTTTTTTAAAAAATCTCTTCTTCCCTTTTTTTTTTTTTCATACCATAAACAGTCCCATTGGAATTTGGTAATAAACAAGTAAACAGGTGAAGTCTGATGAAATCATTAGGGTTTTTATAAAGTATTTAGGAGGCTGGGAAATAGTTACTCTTCTTTGATTTGTATCTTTATGCTATCTTCCCCAAGTATTCTCGCTGGTAATTTCTTGAAACATTTTAAAGAGTAAAATGCAAGAGAGGTGAGGGTTTTCCAGGATTGCACAAATAATCTGTGGACTATTTAAACATAACTCTATTTTTCTTTAGAATGCCATAGTCATTTCATTCCACTGTGAGATTCTGGCCACCTGATAATAAAAGCCTGTGGTAAAATTATTCGTCAGCCTCTATTTAGTGATTTGTGATAAAATCCTCTAACAAAAACTAGACCTCTGCAGTTATTATGAGTTATGGGCAAAATTATACTCGCTTCATCTAGTCAAAATTTGTGTTCTTATTTTTGTAAAACTGGCTTAGTTTTATGACTAAATACTTTCAAAGTGAATACTCAGTCCCCCAAATTCTGTAAGCCCATTATAATTAGAGTTGAGAGCAGGGCCCAAAAAACAGGTGGTTCTGAATAACCAAAGGTCCAAGTTCCAAAAACCAAGGATATTTCATAAATTGTGAGTTTTTATTTTTATAAAGATTTTATCTATTTATTTATTTTAGAGACAGAGAGAGCATGTGTGTGCCCATCCACACAAGTGACTGGGGAGAGAGGGTGAGGGAGAGGGAGGGAATCTCAAGCAGACTCTGCTGAGTGTGGAGCCTGAGATCATGACCTGAGCTGAAATCAACAGTCAGATGCTCAACTGGCTGAGCCACCCAGGCGTCCCAATTTTGAGTTTTTACACACTAAGTTACATATACAAATAGTTCATTTATGATTAATCTGAGTCATCTATGTACCAAGAAAGATTACCATGAGACAGTAAGTTGATACATTTCCCTAAAAAGCTTAACATTTTTGTTAATATCATAAGTCACTGTAACAATTCTATTAGTCTTTCTGAACTATTAAAAAGTCTGCAGCCCCATCAAACTACTTGTAAGTTCTACTCCTGGGTAACCTCATCTGTGAACAGAAAAGATCTAACATTACTGAGTACTTATGATGTACTAGATTGTATCCTAGACTATCCTAGATATATAATTTCACTAAACTTTCATCAAAATGTTGGGAATGGTATCACCTCCTTTTTAGAGCTGAGGACACTGAAGCTCAGAGAGTTCAAGGAAATGGTCTGAGGTCCCAGAATTAATAGGTCAAGCTAGGGCTCAAATCCAGGGACTTTTGACTCCAGGGGCAAGGCTTCCAAACCCAAGCTAATGAGTTTATTAAGGAATCTAGCATCCTGACATCCAACAAACCTCCTGGGTGATAGGAATACAAAGCCAGATCGAAGCCTGTTCCTCTAACAAGTATTTTTCCAGAACCTGCTAGGTGCCTTGTGAAGAGTGAATTAGCAGACACGGTCTCTACCTTCATACTCTAGAGATGAGGTAAGACACCTCTAGAGCCAATGTGACTCAGTGACTCAAAAGAACTACATAAGTGGCCGTGATAACATGTCACAGGGGAAAGACCTTCTGGTTCCCAAGCAGACTCACAAGATGAGGGGGAGGAGGTGAAAAGAAATAAATCTTATAACTGTGTCAAATGTAGTAAGTCTAACATGACACCTTTGATTGATTTAACAAGTATTTGCTGGAACACCAACGGAGTCCGAGGCACCAAGCAAAGCCTTCCTATTCACAAGTATTCCAAAATTTCTTGCATCTCTAGTTTCCCACCTACAAACATCTGCGCAGAGAAGGCTGTGCTTCCATTGAAAGATCACCAGCATTTCTTAAAGATCTCATTGATTATCATAAAAGTGGTATATGGCACTAAGAGTCTCTTCAGTGTGGGGAAACTGGTCCAACCCGAGGACGCAAGGGCAGGGCGGGCGTTCCAGACCATATGACATGCAAGCAATGACCAGAGAATTGAAGCATTCAGGCCGTGTCTCCCTCCAATGCATCCAACTGTGGAAACTCAATCAGGTCCAGAAATGAATCAATTTCCTTTGCCTGTGTCCTTAAATTTGATGAATAGAGCCTTTGCTTAGAGCTACTGAAGCTGCTATTCATCTCAGTTAGTTGCTAAATAAAACGTTGTTCTTGGATGTAATTCTGGCGAATATGACTTTGGAGATTTTTCATTTAACTATGTAAGTCCAAATTATTCCCCGAATGATTCTACATTGAGCTATTTTTGTTCCACATGCTCCATATTTTTTTCCACGTAAAACACTGGGAACCTAGGAAGACCAGGTTTTCTTGTTGATGGTAAAGATGATCAATAAGTATAAGTGCCAATTTTTGTGACGAACAGCTAAAGTCATCACTGTCGGGAATTACTTTTCAATTCAATGAGAATGAATAATCAGGAGTTTTGGACCTCTAGACATACAAAATTTAAAGTAATGAAGAGAGACAACATTTAAATAAACAAGTTGTATCTGATAAGAGTGGTGGCGGTTCTGACTTGCATTAAGAGGCTAGTTGAACTTCACAGAACAGCCCAGAATGATGCTGTCTTCGGTGGTTAAGGACTTGCCCAGTCATATAACTAGTAGTGGTAGAACATAATTGGGCCATTAGTCCTTTTTTCTTTAAAAAATTTTTTTAAAAGATTTTATTTATTCATTTAACAGAGAGAGAACACAAGCAGGCAGAGAGGCAGGCAGAGGCAGAGAGAGGAGCAGGCTCCCTGCAGAGCAAGGAGCCCGATGCGGGACTCGATCCCAGGATGCTGGGATCATGACCTGAGCCAAAGGCAGCTGCTCAACCAACCGAGCCACCCAGGCGTCCCTAAAATTTTTATTTTTATCAGGGCACCTGGGTGGCACATTGGATTAAAGCCTCTGCCTTCGCCTCGGGTCATGATCTCGGGGTCCTGGGATCGGGCCCCACATTGGGCTCTCTGCTCAGTGGGGAGCCTGCATCCCCCTCTCTCTCTGCCCACCTCTCTGCCTACCTGTGACCTCTCTCTCTGTCAAATAAATAAATAAATAAAATATTTTTAAAAATTTTTATTTTTATCTAAGTGAAACATGCTCATCATTCACAAAGTCAGAAAGTAACAATGAAAAGGCTTCTCACAAAACCCCCCCCCACTGGTCCCTAACTAACCCCTTCACCACACCTCTGGGCTCTGTCTTCAGGGAGTACCACTTAGAGTTGTCACTTCCAGCATAGATACATCTTTTTCTAAATCATATACTTTTATGCATAAATTTTTATTATGAAAAGTTACAAAAAGTATATATTTAAGTATATATATTAAAAAGTATATGAAAGTATATATATACTTTTTGTAATTTATGTCTTATATTTTATATATGTATTTATATATAAATTATATATATAAATTATACATATACACACACACACACATATATCTCCATGTACTTACACAGTCACATTTTTGATGAATTCTTTTAACACTCACATTTTTGATGAATTCTTTAATAAGTAAGTTAAAACCATCATGACACCTGGGTCCTAAACACCATACGTAAATTATGCTATCTTTCCTTCCTCTCTTCCTCATTTTCATGCAACTTTATGGGAATTGAGGATTGAGGTTTTGTTCTTTTTTTATATCACCATCCATCTGTTTCACTTCCCCCATCTTCCCAGTATCATTATAGTACAATTTTGGTTAAACATATTTAATGTTCTAAACTCTTTGCTTTTCCTGAAATTAATAATTGCCTTGATTTTTTTCACTTGCTGCCTTTGCTTAGTTTTTTTAATTAATTCTTCCTATACCATCAGTAGCCTTTTAAAACATTTCAAACAGACCAACTGCAATGATATATACACGTAAGTGCATATATTAAAAAAGCCGATATATATAGATATAGATATAGATAGATAGATCTATCTATCTATATGTATCTCCTAGAGAACTCTCCCCTTGGCTGCCATCCTTGAACTGCCTTTGCCTATCTCCAAGTTTAGATTCCCAGTCTCCTGATTCTCATGCTTGGTATACGCCCTTGTTTTGGCAGTACACTGCCTCTAATAGGTTCGTGAGGAGAAAAGGGGAGCATAAGGGACTACGTCTATCTCTTGAGTCATGCTGCTCCAGTCAGGAATGGTTTCCCTCCTCACCTGTTGTGCAGCTGTCATCCTGGCATCCTGTTCCCAATTATGCTAGGATTGCTGTCACCGCGCTCCTATGTTCCTGCTCTGCATACTGCATACTGTGTCTTCCTCTTTCATGGCTTATTTATTCCCTTGCCTTGGGAGGGCACAATCTCCAGGAGCTTCCTGAGAAAGGGCGCCCAGAAGGTAAAGATTTTTCAAGCTTTCACATCTGAAAATGTTTTTATTCTACACTTGATTGATATTTCGGCTGGCAATGCATTCTAGGCTGGAAATAACTTCCCTTCAGAATTTGGAGTCATTCCTCTATTGCCTTCTGGCTTCCTGTGACACAGTTGAGAAATGTGAATTCTGATTCCTGCACCTTTGTGTGTGATTCGTTTTTCCTTTTTTTTTTTTTTTAACTTGAAGACTCTTCCTCCTATTTTGACATTTTAAAATGACGTGCTTTCCTGTGGATCACCTGTGATTCATGGTGCTGGATATCTACTGGCTCTTTCAATTGTGATTTATGTTCTCCTGTCCTGGGAAACTTTTTAAAACTTAAAAAAATTTTTTGATGCTTTTTCCCCTCTTTTTTTTCTGTATTTTCTCTCCTATTACTGAAATGTCTATACTTGTTGCCTAATTTTACTGACTTTAATCTTTTAGCTTCCATTTACCTTTTTGTTTTCTAGAAAACTTATTCAACTTTTTTTTTTCAATGTTTTTAATCCTGACCCTGTTACCTCTTTTGTTATTATGCTTTTAGTTTCTGAAAATTATTCCTTGTTCTTGGAAACTCCTTGGGTTTTTGTTTTTGGGGGTTTTTTTTGCTTCATTTTTTGTTTTGTTCTTTTGATTGATTGTTCTTTGGCATGTTTCCTAAATGCAGTGCCTTCCCTCAAGTCTCTGAGGATAGTCATGATTTGGGGCATGTTTTGTTGCCATTTTCTTCTCTCTGCACTGCTTCTAATGTCTCCAAGTTGCTTTTCTCTCCATTGGTTGATTTTAGCTTCTATCTTCTGGTTTAGCGACATCCCTCGGATGCTTGGCAATCCTTGGCTGTCTGCCTTATGTTTAACATGGGGAACCCAAAAACTGATTAGAAGTTTTGAGATGTTTGGTTTGGACTTATCCATGTTGAGCTTCACTGTTGAATGATCTGGCTAGACTGTGTATGGGGGTGGGGGGATTCCTGATTTCCATAGCTGTAGGTGTTTCCTCTAGGGCTGGTCAATTTCCAGCTGGAATACTTTTCTCTCTCTCCCTCCTAGAAGGTAAAAACCTGACTTCCTGTACTCAGAGAGCTAAAGAGCAGAAAAGGCTGAGAGGATTCATTATTTAGTGTACAAACATATGCTTAATTTTGCTGTTTTCATATGATAGCCCCCTTCCCTGCCCTCCCACTTAGCAATGCCTGGCATCTCCCGGTCCAGACTTGACAGGGACTAAACCTCCAGGGCTCCGCCAGACTGGAAAGGGGCTGATGCCCAGCGTGGAGAGGGCAGCAGTGAGGGGTCTGCTCACCGCCACAACAACTCATCAGGCCTCCTGATTTTGCTCTGAACTCTAGCTCTACCCCTCCGGTTCCAGAAGTCCCCTGTGCTGCCAGTTCCTAGCCTCTGAGCATTGTGCAGAGAAGGGAGCTTGCATCTCAGCCTGCCCCACTTCTGGTTGAGGGTCTGGTTTCCTGCATTTGCTAAGATGCCTCCTGTCCATCTGTTTTGCAGTTTACACAATGTTATTATCTCCTTGCAGTGACCCTGCCCCTGGCAAGTTTATCTTTTATTTTAAATCTCTTTACTGTAGTTTTCATAGGACTTCAGGAGGCAGCAAAAGTAGACAAGTGTGTTCAATCTGTCATGTCATCTAGAAAGCTCTATTATGTTTTTTTCCTACGCCATTATAAATATTTGTGCTAACTGTGTAAAGTGTGTAATCCGATTATATGATAAAGATAACTTTGAAACTTTTATGAATAACCATCTTCACAAGCTAAAGTAACAGTATCAGATAAAACCATGAAGGTAGGACCAGAGGTTGTGAGTTTTAAAAGCAAGCAATGGATGAAAAGGAGGAAGGAAGAGAAAGAATTTTAATGTATTATACATGATGTTGTAAGTTCCAACTTCCAACAGGGAAAATAGAAATGATTAGCTAAAAAAAAAAAAGATACATGTAGACTAAATCCCCCTTAAATGGTAACTAAGCCACTAAGGAAAGAAGAAATTCCAGGAAAAAAACCTGACAACTGATCAATGTTACCTTATTGAGTATTTGATATAAACAAACCATAATCAGTCTATGTTCATGTATTTTATGTTAAAAAACAAAAGTCTTTACTATAATACTGGAGTATTATGTAACTGCAATATTGAATTACAATATTGAAATAAAGTCACTATTATAATATTAAAATCTATAGCCTTGTGGTTAGCACGGATGTCTCCTCATGAGGACAACTGAAGAAAGATGGTCCATCAAAGCAATGACTTTTTCAGTGCTTGTTCATTAAAATAGTAGGAATTTGTGTTGAAAATGCCAAACGACTAGTATCTTCTGTGACAGGTCGCATTTCCTCTCATGTCTCCCCCTAAGTTTGGCAAAGACACCTGCTAGAAAGTCAGTGACAGACACCTGGGCTCCAGGGCCTGCCAAATGGAATCTCTAGAAGAATTTGGGCAAGTGGGGGTGCCTGGGTGGCTCAGTAGGTTAAAGCCTCTGCCTTTTAGCTCAGGTCATGATCTCAGGGTTCTGGGATCAAGCCCCGCATCAGGCTCTCTGCTCAACAGGGAGCCTGCTTCCCCCTTTCTCTCTGCCTGCCTCTCTGCCTACTTGTGATCTGTCTCTCTCTCTCTCTGTCAAATAAACAAAATCTTAAAAAAAAAAAAAGAATTTGGGCAAGTGGAAAGAGTTTATGAAAGATCTTCAGTCGAATAGATTGTTCTTAATACTCAAAATTTAAGAAAAAAAAAAAACACCTTAGGGCACCTGGGCGGCTCAGTCAGTTATGGGTCAGACTCTTGATTTTGGTTTGGGTCATGATCTCAGGGTCATGGGATCTAGCCCCACGTCAGACTCTTCCCTCAGTGGGGAGTCTGCTTGGGACTCTCTCTTCCTCTCCCTCTACCACTCTCTCCACTTGTGGTCTCTCTCTCTCTCTCAAATAAATAAATAAAACTTAAAAAAAAAGAAAAACAACCCCAATGTATTCACTGCATTGCTGTGGGCAAAGAGGATAAAGGGGAAGCCCGAGGGAATCACATTCTCCCAGAGAGATGAAGCTGATGCCAGGCACGATGGAGAGAGAGATCCTTCTCTGCTGGTCAGCTGTCTGGGCCTGTCCCAAGGTGGATGCCATGGAGACTGCAGTTGGGGCTCAAAGCGCCACCTAGACAAGCAAGCTGTGTTCTGCAGCACTATCCTCCTCCTCATAAGGCTTCCTCCCCTCTGAAAGCACCCACCCCCCCCCCGCACCTGCCAGTCAGAGGAAGGACTGGTTCTTCACAATCCTCTGGACACAGTTTGCCTCATCGGAAGCCATAGCTTCACCTTGGTTTGCTTTTGTTTCTTTCCATGGACTATGCTTGATCTTACAAAGACAAACTGAAGAACACGTGAAAACATTTTTTGATGACACTCTGGCTGACTGAGCCAAATCACTTATGATTCATTTTACATCTTAAACCAAAATATATTCACCATCTGATGATAGCTTACACAGTATGAAACTTCTTTCATTCATCCAAAGAATAATCTTAAAAAAAAAAAAAACACCTCTCTGGTGTCTGGGTGAGAGATATCATTTCCTTATTCCCTCATGCCACAAGGAAAATGGTCACTAATTACATTTTAAGACGTATCCCCTCTCTTGTGCCACTAAGATTACTACATGTGACTGTGCAGTACGGGACTAGGGTTCTTCATAAAGGATCCTTGTCTCAGCCAAGTGCTGCCCATGAAACTTGATGTAGTCCTGGTATCCTGGCTTTGCTTCTGCAACCAACATGATCTTGCTCTTCAGATGTGCATTCTCTTGCTCATTTTTGCTAAGACCTGAGGTCTCTGTGGTTTTGACCTCGCTGTCACCTCAGCCTATCCCCAACCCAACATTTGTGATTTGAATTAGATTTTGTAGCCCCATTCCTGTTCTCCTCAGTATGACCTCTGAATTTCCACCATTACAATGGAGCTGGCAGGTGGTAATCAGACTCAAAAGAAAATGGCCTTGAACCTACTTATATGGACACTGGGCTGCTGTGTTCCAAAGTGCTTCGTTTGTAGGGCACATTCATACGGCTGGGGGTGCTGTATAACCTTATATGGGTCAGGCCTTTTGATTGCAGGCAACAGAATTAGGTTAGTTTAAGCAGAGAGGGGTTTATTAAGGGGTATAAAGTAGTTTATAGAATTTCTGGAAAGGTTAGAGAACTGGGCTTGCTCGCGGTTCAGCCAGTTTCAAAGCAGCCAGGGGAAATGGCCAACCGCTCTACTGGATTGTTCTAGTTAAACTTCCCTACCACTGCCACTGACCACACCCTGAACACCAGGGACAGACTCCAAAACTTCCAGCACAACTGAACCAGGAAATCCAGGCGCCATACTCATGGTGCTTGCCAGATCTGAGCTCTCCCTGCAGGGACCATAAGGCACATTTGTCACCTCTGCCTCGAATCCTAAAACGCATGTCTTGTTGGCGAAAGCTAGGTCACATGTGGACACTCGCCCCAAGGAACTCCGGGAATGCAGTTTCAACATTCCAGCCTTCACAGCACCAGAAAGAAAACTGAGACGCACGTTAGCAAGGTAGAGAGTGAGGCATTTACCTTATGTGGGGCGCCCTGAAGGGAACGGGAATTCCCAACATCACTCGGCTGGGATGAAGACGCTCCCACCCTGGGGCCTGGGCTGCAGCCGGAGGGGTGCTCCTAGGCGGTGGAGGGCAAATAGTGTCTGCCCGGGCAGGCAGGCTGGGGCATAGGTAAGAAGCTAGTGCAGCAGAGAATTCACTAGACTGGGTGCTATGCACCCCAGGTCACCCGAGAAAGCCGAGACAGCCGCATCTAGGAGCCACCGCACAGGACCCCTTGCGGCCATGGAGTATAAATGTTGGGGGCGGGGGCTGGCGTCCAATTTCCCCTGAGCAAGGGTGTGTATCCATGCCAGGGCGGTGATACGGAGACCAGAGACCAGCAACAGCCCTTCCTATACGACAGCTTCTCCTTACTTCTTAACCTGGGAAGGCTGGAGTATTCTTTTGGTAAGGAAGTGAACAGGGGCGCCAGGGGGGCTATGGGTTAAGCATCTGCCTTCAGCTGGGGGTCATGAGCCTGGGGTCCTGGGATGGAGCCCGCCATGGGGTTCCCTCATCAGCGGGGAGTCTGCCTTTCTCCGGTCCCTCTCCCTGCCCCTCCCCTTGCCCGTGCTTGCTCGCTCGCTCTCTCCCCCTCTCGCTCTCAAATAAATAAACAAAATCTTAAAAAAAAAAAGTAAGGAAGTGAACAGGTTTCTCACACAGAGTCTGTCTCTCCGTCTGAGGAGTAATGGAAGACTGCGCAGGAATGGCGCAGGATTCTCTGAAGCCGACAGCTCCTATTTGACCACCACAGATCCGAGACGGTGACAGGATATAGCTGTTATCAACTGCTGCAGGACACATCACCCCCCAAAACTCGGCGTCTTCAAACAAGGAGAACTCACCGCGGCCTCACACGTGCGAGCGTCAGCGGCGCAGCTCCAAGGCCTTTCGCGCGCCGCGCTTACGCAAAGGCTGCGTGCGAGGCGGGGCAGGGCCGGCGCTCTCCGCTGGCTCCGCCCCCCGCCCGGGGGGGGGGCACGTGGGGCACGTGGGGCACGTGGGGCACGTGGGGCACGTGGGGCACGTGGGGCACGTGGGGCACGTGGGGCACGTGGGGCAGCCTGATTCCGCCCCACGTGGCCGCTCAGTGTCGTGTGGTCACGTCTCTCGGTGCCCCCAGACGGGAGGACAGAGGTGCAAGGCCACTAGAGCCCAAGGCTCAGGGAACCACCTCAATTCCACCACATTCCGCTGGAAAAAGCAAACAAGGCTAGCCCGGCTTCCAGAGATGGAGAAATGGACCCGGTGCCTGGAGGAGATGAGGAGATGAGCAGCTGAGGGCCATTACGTAGCGGGACGGGGGCTGAGATTTGTCGTCATTAAACCGTCGGTCGCACGTGGGTAAGTTAACCTGACCTATTTCGGCATTCAGTGCCAATCCAGAAATTGCACCCTCTTCCTACCAAGGCAAACACACCCATCATTATGATTAGTGATTTCCCACTGGTTGTTAGGGAGTTCTTAGAAGACTTGAAATGCTATTTTTGTAATGACCGCCATGGAAGGCAGGAATCTTAGTGACCTGTGAGGATGGAATTAACCACCTCCTTGGTTGCTTGTGAACTGGAGCTTAGAAGTCATCCACTTCTAACAAGAATGTCACGGAAAAAAGCCCCTCCGAGCCACGAGAGTCTAGAACTCCAGCACCTCCATCAAGCCTTGAGGCACTTTATTGGGTCCTGTTATTGAAAAGGTCATGGGCCCGTCATGGAAAACTTGGTGTCCAAGTTTCTCTGGAACGTTCCCTCAGTGCATGGAAACCTGAGAGGCTATTCAGAATCATTCCCAACAGTGCTCGCTTCGGCAGCACATATACTAAAATTGGAACGATACAGAGAAGATTAGCATGGCCCCTGCGCAAGGATGACACGCAAATTCGTGAAGCATTCCAGAATCATTCCCAACAGCTTCCCATGTGCCCTTGGTAGAAAGAGAGGTAAAAAGCCTCCTTCTCCTGGATTTAAACCCTTTCATCTGAGCCGACAGCGGCACACAGGCCCACTGTGGCCCCAACTGCTGGGATGTCGTTGATGCCAGCGATCTGGGACTCAGAGCAGCTTGGGGGGGGGGGGGGTCCCAGGCCCTTCCGTGGCAGAACTAGCCCAGCACTGACTGACGTCCGGGTCCAGACCTCACACTCTTATCTATCAAACCCCAGGCAGAGATGAAAGGCTTTCCTGTCGTGATATGGGAAGACTCCAGGAGCCAGGCAGATGGGACAGGGCGTTTCTGCCAGCCTCAGGTCACATTGCTCCCCGGGCCTGGCTGGCTGGCGGTGGCACCACAGGAGGCTTGCCGGGGGCTGGTGTGGCCCTGCGAGCAGGTGGGGTCTCAGGGGGCTCACCTGAGAGACGGGAGAGGCTCCAGAGCCTTCCTTATTAGGCCCGGGTTCTTCTTCCTGCTCCCTGCTCCCTTCTCCAATTCCATTTTCAGCTGCTACATTTGGAAACTACTGTATGATGTTGACAAGATTTGAACATCTTGTCTTTTGGGAAAAAATCTTTTTTTTCTTATATTGCAGGGGAGACGATACTTACTTCTTTTTCATTTCCATAACCCATCTCACGTTTTCCAAAAACAGTTTCAACTTATGTATCAGAAAAGACATCCCAGGACATTATATTAATTGAATTCAATGAAAAAAAAAAAAAGGCAAAGTTAGGTGAGCAGAGGAACCAAAAGCCTGAAAGGAAAAACATCCATATATTAAAAGTATTTAGACTGGGGGGATTGAGATTTTTGAATAATCTTTTTTTCCTTCATTTTCCTGAAGCGTAATAACCTTTAAATTTTTATACATACAAGAAAAATTAATTTGCTCCAAATTATTTGTTAGAGTAGGCCCATACCGAGAGCCCTATGTTTAAGGAGTAATTAAGAATTTTGTTTTCATTCCTAAGATAATACACAAGCATGTTGTTTGGATTGACATGAAACCAGTGGCCTGCAGTTTATCTTCTAATTTTATGGCCACGGATTAGCCCTGCAACAGTGAGTATAGGCTAGATTTAAACAATATCAGTGTCTTTTTCTCTCCCAGGAAAGCACATTAAACTGCCACTCTGGTACCTGGGAGCTCATCACCGTGAAAGCTCTCTACCCTTCAGACCTACCTTCCAACAGGAGCAAACAAACAAACAGAGGAAGAGGAGAAGAACATTTTCTGTAACAATTTCAAATATGTACTGTCAGCTTGCTCTCTTGATCAGTGCTCTTGACCAGAGATCCTCGGAGTGACTGGCTTATCAGCTGATGGAGGAATGATACCAGAGGAGACATCCACACAGACGTTGGTAGCCAGTGGCCAGCACTGAGCGCACAAAATGATAAGAATGCCAATGTTTAAAAGAGCTGGAACTTTTTGAAACAGAGGACTACATGGATTTTGTCAATCTGATGTTTTAACAAGGAGACAGATGCTGCCATTTTTACTTTGCCCAATTTTTTTTTTTTTTTTGGTGGGGGTGGGGATGGGGCTGGGGGACGTGTCTGAGGACACCAATTATATGTCAAATTGCAGCCAAGGAAAAATTGGCCTCTAGATGCCTGCTGCTACCAGGGATTGGGTGTTTTTTGTAAAATAGGCTAGAAGTCTTTTCATGCCTCTTTAAAAATACAAATCGTTTGAGCTTTTCCAGATTTCCAGTTTTTAAAGAAAAATCATTCAGGCAATTTCTGTCTCCAGGAATGCAACTGACACGGATGTATTTGAAGTGGGTTTTCTCTCTTCTACAATACTGCAGTTTCCTTGAACACAGTAACTCGTTACCAGTAAATGAGTTAATTTGTATTTTCCCTTTTAAATTAAGTTTCATATATGGTATGATTCAGTTCCACCAAACACGTTTTGAAGTAGATAAATATGCTCATAGTAACTTCATAAATGTCCCCTTGACTTTGGGTTTATTATTTCATCTGGATCTGGTGAAGGCATTCCGTATGCTTAGAAACCTCTTCGGTTTCTTTTTGTGATTTAGTGCTCTGTGTTAATGGACTTCATAGCTGTTGCATGAAACACATCTATCAACGAAGGTTTAGGAACACACATTTGTACCAGGACTGTTTAAAAGTTGGCAGCCTTGGTGAAGAGTAAATAACA
The DNA here is from genome assembly GCA_028533885.1 of Nasua narica. Lineage (NCBI taxonomy): Eukaryota > Metazoa > Chordata > Mammalia > Carnivora > Procyonidae > Nasua > Nasua narica. The sequence goes on along the minus strand of CM052809.1, from coordinate 15,217,422 downwards.
GAGAAAGGAGAGAACACAAAGCTACAGATCAAGTAACAGGTGGTCTCCAGAGAATTTTGCAAAAGGTTGCCTGAACCATCCAAGTAGACCCACCCAGCACTCAGATCAACGCAGCACGAAGGAGGAATCATATGAGCTGATTGTAGTGCCTTCGCGTAAGAGGACTCTCCCTAATTTTTGGAATATAATCAATATTCAGTCAATCTCTGACATCATTCTAAGTTGCAAGCACTATATTTATTGGCTCGCCACTTCTCATGGCTTCCCAATTCTCATACTCAAAGCCAACCAGGCTTCCATGTTCCCTTCACTAACCACTTGTGACCGCTGACTTTAAGTTAGAGATTTGTGAGGTCCCTGTCATGCTTGAAATTCATAGAAGCAGAACTGTTGAAGTTCCAGGTCCAGTTCAGTTCCTCAGTTTTACCTAACAGTATCTACCTTACAGGGTAGTGTGTCCAAGGTGACTTGTCCACAGTAGGGACTGAGTGACTGTTAGATTTGCAATCTTTTCCCACCTCATACCCTCTGGCCCATTGACTGACATGCAACAAATGTGACTTTAGATCGTTTAAGCCCTTTCCGTGTCCACAGCCTACCTGAAGCTCCTTGTGGGCAGGGAACCAGGCATCCATGCATCTTCGCCTTTGTACCCCAGTGCCGACCACAGGGAAGTACCAACAAATGTCGGTGGTACTGCTTCTTCTCTGGTTGGCGAAGGAGCTCAGGGAGGGAGAGGAGGGGGACACACCTGTCATTAAGAGTGTTGGTCAGGAGAAAGGAGGTGGGTGGGAGGAGGGGTGAAAGAGGTGATGGGGAAGAAGGAGGGCATCCGTTGTGATGAGCCCAGGATGATATATGAAGTGCTGAAGCACTATATTGTGAACCTGAAACTAACATTATCCTGAACATTAACTAACTGGAATTTAAATAAAAACTAAAAAAAAAAAAAAGAAAAGTGTTGGTCAGTTTTGTTCAGGTTAGCAAATAAAAGCAAGATCACTTTTTAATTCCTTGGAGACTTTTTGTCACGGTAAGTTTGGCAGAGCAGCCCCCAAAGGGGAAAATGCTTAGGTAAGTGACTAGCTCCAGAAAGATATACTGTGCACACAAAGACAAGAACAATAGGAAAGTCCCAGGAACTTCACCCCAGTCCTGAGTTCCAGCCAGTAGCCCCTACTGCCTTCTTATGAACTAAGGTGACTATTCCCTTCTTCATCATAACACTTAAATGTCCAGTCAGAATCTCACCATTCAGATAGCTAGTTATTGACAAAACCTTAGGCATTTATTTGCTAAGCAGGAACTGAATTTAACAAAGGTATTTGTGCCAGTATTGTTATTGTTTGAAGGGAAAGTAATATCTGACTCAACTAAGATGTTATTCATATAAATGAGGAAAAAATTAACAGTGCCCCAAAAACAAAGGGTTTTGAAAGACAATGAAATGTAGCTTTGAGAGCCATATTTATTTTGAAACTGGCAGAAATCTAAAATTTGCTTCTTATATACTAGGACAGAAGCTACATATGATAAAACTACTCTCTCATACTCATAAATCATTAGTAAATGGAACACAAGCAGTCCTTTTCTGTAATGAATGAAAACCAGAACAAAAGCGGCGAGTTATAACAGAATATTATACATTATTATATAACAGGATATTACAGAAGATAACTGCGAACAGATTAGCTACTCCCTCTTATAATTCATACAGGCAACATATTTGCATGAATTTAATATTAATCTTACATTTTATAATTTTAATTATATAATTTGCACTATGATTGCTTCAAATGTTTTTTGAAACGTGAAAGAGACTACAAAGGAATGTACACAAATGAAGGTAACTGTATTAGGGAGTGAGATTGATTATAAGTGGTTTTGCAAGAGTTAATGACAGAATTTTCCCAAACTGGTGAAAAACATCAAGTCACAAGACTTAAGAAGCCCTGTGAATCCCACGCAGGATAAATAAAAAGAAATCTACACCTAAGCAAATTCTAGTAGAACTGCTTAAAAAAATATATATGGAGAGAAAATTACTAATATCTCCAGAGTTTAAAAAAACACAGATGTGGGGCACCTGGCTGGCTCAGTCAGTAGAACATCCGTCTCTTGACCTCAGGGTTGTGAATTTGAGCCTCCACTGGGTGTAGAGATTACCTAAAAATAAAACCTTAGAAAAGAAACACATATTATTTTTAAAGGAGTAACAATTAGAAAAGTAGATTTCTCATTAGGCATAATAGAAGCTCTAAGTCAAAAGAAATGATACATTCATATTTCTGAAAAAACCTAATTTTATATTAGCCAAAAATATCCTGCACAAATGACATTTGCAGGGGCACCTGGGTGGCTCAGTTGGTTAAGCATCTGCCTTCAGCTCAGGTCATGATCTCAGGGTCCTGGGATCGAGCCCCGCATTGGGCTCCCTCCTCAGTGGGGAGTTTGCTTCTCTTTCTGCTCTTCCCCTGCCTGCTTGTGCTCTTTCTGTCTCTCTCAAACAAATAAATAAAAAATATTAAAAAAAGAATGACAATTTCAGATAAACAAAAAATAATTTCTCATAAGTAGACTAGCACTTAAGGAAATACCAGATGGAGTTCTTTAGGCAGAAGGAAAATGACCATGTGTGTGAAGTCAGAAATACAGAAGTAATGAAGAGTAATGATCATGTGGATTTGTGGATAAATTTGTGGATAAATCTAAGTATATATGACTTAACTAGGCAATAGTGATTATGTGCTATGGGGATATAAATAAAATAATAAGATACATGACTACCATTGTGTAAAATTTCAGAAAGGACAAATGGAGGAAAAGTGTGCTGAGGTTTCAGATTAGTCAGAAAGAGAGTAAAAGTAACAGGTAAATATTAGGCTTTGGAAAATCAAGAATGAATGTTGTAATTGTTGCTATACTATGTATATGTACACATATAATGTATTTGTTAGTATAATGTAATGATGTAATAATGTAATTGTTACTATAGCTACTGAAAGAGCTTTTAATGAAAGAGCATTGAAAGGAGGTGTAACTACTAGACTGGTAGAGAAAGAATATAGAATATTAGAATCTTTCCCATACAATCAGGATAAGGTAAGAGAAGAGGGAGAGAGGAACATAAAACAGGGCACTAAGAAAAAGGAAGCATTATGGTATTAGACTTAAATCTAAATATATATGTGGATACATTAAATGTAAACAGGTTATATTCTATTCAAGATAAAGATAACCAAACTGTCTTTTAAAAATTATGCTATTTATAAGAGATATATTAAAACGCAAGGACAGAATCACTGAATGTACAATCATTTAAGAAGATAAACCACGCATTCAGTAAAAGAAGGATGGTGAGTTACATTAGTATCAGACTTTAAGGCAAAAAGCATTACTGGAAATCAAGAATGACACTTTAAAATGACAAAAAATTCAATTCATCAAAAGATAGTATTAGATTTGTTGGCACTCAATAAAATTGCCTTAAAGCATACCAAGAAAAAAAAAAAGAGAAAGCTTACAAATCTACAAGGAGAAATAGACAATCTACAGTCATAATGAGAGATTTTAATACACTTTTCTCAGTAACCCATAACAAGCAGATAAAAAGGTGGTAAAGACAGAGATATAAAATCCAGGATTGACAAATTTGATCCAATGGACAGATAGAGACTAGAGAATCTAACACTGGTAGAATAATACACTGAATACACAGAGAACAATTTGCAAAAATTTGATCAAGTCCTATGTCATTAAACAAGGGTCTACATATTTTAAAATAATAGAGGTAAGCCGGGAATCACCGACAAAAAGATTTTTTTAAGTCATATTTTGGAAGTAAACTACTATACTTTTAAATAACATGTGGGTTTTTAAGAAGTGTACATTACAGGGCACCTGGGTGGCTCAGTCGGTTAAGCGGCTGCCTTCAGCTCAGGTCGTGACCCCAGGGTCCTAGGATCAAGTCCCGCATCAGGCTCCTTGCTCACTGGAGAGCCTGCTTCTCCCTCTCTCTCTGCCTACTTGTGCTCTCTATCTCTGTCAAATAAATAAATAGAAATCTGGAAAAAAAAAGTCTACATTACAAAGTACTTTTAACTGGGAATAATAACAAAAATATTACATATCGGGGTACCTGCATGGCTCAGTTGGTTGAGCATTTGACTCCTGGTTTTGGTTCAGGTCATGATCTCAGGTCATGAGATTGAGTCCCACACCTTTGGGCTCCACACTCAGCATGGAGTCTGCTTGAGATTCCCTCTCTCCTTCTCCCTATGCCCCACCCCTGCTTACACACTCTCTCTCACTCTGAAAATAATTACATATCAAAACTTGTGGGAAGCATTTAAAGCTGTGCTTAATAAGGGACATTTTATCATTATAATGGCACACAGAACAATATAGAAGAAAGAAAAAAAATTGATGAACTAAGTGAAATAAGCCAGAGAAACACATACTGTATGATCACTCTTACATGTGGAATCTAAAAAACATTAAAAAATTAAGCTCATAGATACAGGGAACTGATTGGTAGTTGTGGTTGGGAGAAATAAGTAAACTTTTATTTTTTTTCTTAATTCAAATAAATTTAAAAAAACCTAACTTCCTTATGTCTTACTTTTTTTTTTCTTTTTAGAGATGTTGCGATGTTCATGGATTTAAAAAAGAGAATTTGGGGGCACCTGGGTGGCTCGGTCAGTTAATACTCTGCCTTTGGCTCAGATCATGATTCCAGGGGCCTGGAACTGGGCCCCACATTCAGCTCCCTTCTTGGAAGGAGTCTACTTCTCCCTCTCCCTCTGCCCCCTCCCCATGCTCATGCTTACACACTCTCATGCTCTCTCTGTAGAGTGCTCTCTCTCAAATAAATAAAATCTTTAGAAATAAATATGAGAATTTGGCTTATAGAACATTAAAAGGTAAAATACTACCCCCCACATGCTTATTAGAATGGCTAAAATCCAAAACACTGACAACAACAAATGCTGCTAAGGATGTGAAACAATGGGAGTTGTCATTTATTTCAAGGGGAGAAGGCAAATTGGTGTAGCCACTTTGGAAGTCATGATGTCAGTTTCAATCAAAATTGAACATACTCTCACCATATGATCCAGTAATACTCTCTTAGATATTTACCCAAAGGAGTTGAAAACTTATGTTCACATGAAAAACCTGTACACGGCTTTATTCATAACTGTCAAAAACTTGGAAGCAACAAAGAGATTTTCTTTGCTTGGATGAAGGGACAAGCAATGGTATACCATACAATGGAGTATTACTCAGCAATAAAAAGAAATGAGTTATCAAGTCATGAAAAGACATGGAGGAAATATAAATGCATATTATTGAGTAAAAAAAAAAAAAAGAAAGAAAGAAGAGTCCATGTCTGAAGGAGACAGAAAAAATAACAGTAAATTAAACTCAAAAGAAAGTACAAGGAAGGAAATAATAAATTTAAGAATATAAGGTAATGAAATGAAAATAATAAATATAACTACCAGCTCCCTTGGTAAAACTGTTCAAAGAAAAATAAATAAACAATGTCAGAATGAAAAAGACTCTAGGTTTTGCAGATCTATGAAGTTGTTAAAAAGACGTATTAAACTTTACATAAGTACATTTTAAAATATAAATGAAACAGATTCCTCAAAACATACTACATGTAAAAACTGATGGAAGAAGATAAAATTTAAATAATCCTTCAACTATTTAAAACAAATCAAACCTATAATTTAAAACTTTTCAATACAGAAAACTCCAGGCCCTGAGGGATTCTAAGAAACATTCAAGGAAAAAATGAAGGCAATCTTTCCCAAACTCACTCAGAGCACAGGAAAAATAGCTACCGTTTGCCAACTCCTGTTAAGAAGTCCAGAATAATCCTGATAGAAAAACTGGCAGGAAATTTCAAGAAAAGAAAATGGTCCGACTTATGAATACAGACACAGATACCCTGAAAATAATATTAGCAAACTTCTCCATTAACTGAAAGATGTAATGTTAAAGATCAGCTCAAGGGGCCCCTGGGCGGCGCAGTTGGTTGAGCGACTGCCTTCAGCTCAGGTCATGATCACAGAGTCCCGGGATCGAGTCCCACATCGGGCTCCCAGCTCAATGGGGAGTCCGCTTCTCACTCTGACCTTCTCCCTTCTCATGCTCTCTCTCACTCTCTCTCTTTCCTAATAAATAAATAAATAAAATCTTTAAAAAAAAAAAAGATCAGCTAGAGAGCTAGAGCCACCTTACCTACTGTTTTTTCCCCAAACCTCAGGAGAAATGCCATTTTTTCCAGTTTTCACTAAGCTTGTAAAACAACAACAACAACACCACCATATCTAGACATATATAAAAAGGCTAATACATGTGGGCATATTCCAGAATGCAACACTGGGTTAAGATTTAAAAATTGATGCAATTCACCACATTCAGAGGGGAAACATTATTTCAATTGATTCCAATAGAAGATGTTGATCAAATTCATTACAAAAAGTCCTAACAAACTAGGACTAGAAAGGAATTTTTAGGGGCACTTGGGTGGCTCAGTTGGTTACGAGACTGCTTTCGGCTCAGGTCATGATCCCAGGGTCCTGGGATTAAGCCTCACATGGGGCTCCCTGCTTGGTGGAGACCCTGCTTCTCCCTCTCCCTCTGCTGCTCTGTCTGCTTGTGCTCTCTCACTATCTCTGTGAAATAAATAAATAAAATCTTTAAAAAAAAAAGGAATTTTCATAAGCTGGAAAATGATATCCTTTCCCAAAAGAACCTCAGCAAGTATCAGACTTATTGGTGAAATATTGAAAGCTTTCTCCCTGGAATTGGGACTACAACATGTTTGCTTGTTGCCTAGGGCTGCTATAACAAAGTACCGCAAACTGGACAGCTCAAAACAGAAATTTATTGTCTCACAGTTCTGGAGGCTACAAATCTGAAATCAAGGCATTGGCAGGGCCCCGTTCTCTCTGAAGGGCTTAGGGGTAGATCCTTCCTTGCCTCTTCCTAGCTTCTGGTGGTTGCCAATGACCCTTGGCATCACTTGGCTTATAGATGCATCCCTCCAGTTTCTGTCTCTGACTTCACATGGTGACTTTCTCTGTGTATGTCTTTATCTCACCTCTCTTTTTTTTTTAAGATTTTATTTTTTATGTTATTTTTTAAAGATTTTATTTATTTTTTGACAGAGAGAAGGAGATCACAAGTAGGCAGAGAGGCAGACAGAGGGAGGGGGGGAAGCAGGCTCCCTGCTGAGCAAAGATCCTGATGCAGGGCTCGATCCCAGGATCCTGAGATCATGACCTGAGCTGAAGGCAGAAGCTTAACCCACTGAGCCACTCAGGTGCCCCTATCTCACCTTTTTTTATGAGAACATCAGTCACAGTCATCTTGGAGTAGGGTGCCTACTCCCGTATGACTTCATCATAACTCATTACATCTGCAGAGACCTTATTTCCAACTACAGTCACATTCACAGACTCTGGGGTTTAGGACTTCAGCATATCTTGCTGGGGAACACAACTTAACCCACAAAACAATGACCCCCCCACACCGTTACATCCTTTTGTACTGAGTGTCTTAGCCAATGCAATAAGGCAAGAAAAAGAAATGAAAGATATAAAGATTAGAAAGGAAGAAATAAAACTCTCATGGATGATATAGTTGTGTATGCAGAAAATCCTAAATAATTCACAAAGTATTAGAATTTATAAGTTTAACAAAGTTGGTCTATTCCAAATTAATGTACAAATTTAATTTTACTACAATAGCAACAAACAAGAAAATAAATGTATAAAAAGGTATAATTTACAATAGTGCAAAAAAACCCCACCTAAATACTCTGCAGTCAATCTAGCAAAATAAGTATAAGTAACAAGTATAAAATCTTATTGAGAGAAATTAGAGAAGACCTAAATACTGTACCCCTGAAATAAATAATACATTATATGTTAATAAAGATAAATGTGATTAAAACATTTTTATTTGCTAAAAAAAAAAGAAGACCTAAATAAATGGAGGAATATGTCATGCTCATGAACTGGAATATAACAAATAGGCTAAGTATTTTCAAAATGATCTATGGAGAAAATGCAATACTTATCAGAATCCCAGTTTATGGAAACTGACAAGCTGATTCTCAAGATTATATGGGCATGGAAAGGGTCAAGAAGAGCCAAGAACATGCTGAACAAAGTGACAGTACTCGCATTACTAAATATGAAGACTTATTATAAAACTATTTTCATGAAGACAATGTGGGACTGGCACAAAGTATGATGACGAAGATGCCAATGGGACAGAAGAGAGGACCCACAAACAGATCCAGGCACATAGGGACCCTTGTTCCATGACAGAAATATCATTACAGAGCCATCAGTGAAGAAGAGACTTTCCCATAAATTGTGCTGGGATAAGTGGATATCCTCCCCCCAAAACTGGATCTGACCCCTACCTTGTCCTATGCACCAAAACAGCTGAGTGCAAAAACAGACATGAATTTCACAAGCGTAAATTTGAGCAAAAGAACATAGGCTGTAAGATACCATCTATATGAAGTTAAAAAACTAAACCACAATGTAAGAAATCAGGATTATGGTTAATTTGGGGAAAAGAAAATGTTAGTAATTGGGAGTGGGTACAAGAGGAGTTTTCAGGGAGCTCTTGAATATTCATTTCTTTGGGGGGGTGTGGTTTTAGTTGTGTTTGCTTGGCGATAATTCATTGACATTCTATGCACTTTTACCTGTATTACTTTCCCAATACAGTGATTTTTAAAAAGTAGGTAGACAGGGGCCCCTGGGTGGTTCAGTGGGTTAAAGCCTCTGCCTTCGGCTCAGGTCATGATCTCAGGGTCCTGGGATCGAGCCCCACATCAGGCTCTCTGCTCAGCGGGGAGCCTGCTTCCCCCCCCCCCCCGCCTGCCTCTCTGCCTACTTGTGACCTCTCTCTCTCTCTCTCTGTCAAATAAATAAATACATAATTTAAAAAAAAAAAGTAGGTAGACAGACCCATTCACTCACTGAACAAATATTTACTGAGGAATCACTATTTACCAGACATTGTACTAGATCCGGCTCATCAGCAGGCATAAAAACAGGCATGCTCCCTGCTCTGGTAGTGCTTACATTCTGGTAACAGAGGCAGACAAAAACAATTAAGTAAGTAAGTAAGTAATGAATACAGAAAATTATATACAATCACTTAGTGGGATAAGTGCTTTGATACCCTTAGATCACTACAAAAGGATGAATCTTTTTTTTTCTTTTATATATAAACAAGTAATAGAGAAGACTCTTTTTTTTTTCTATTTTTTTTTTTTAAGATTTTATTTATTTATTTATTAGGAAAGAGAGAGAGTGAGAGAGAGCAGGTCAGAGTGAGAAGCGGACTCCCCATGGAGCTGGGAGCCCGATGTGGGACTAGATCCCGGGACTCCGGGACCATGACCTGAGCCGAAGGCAGTCGCTCAACCAACTGCGCCACCCAGGGGCCCGAGAAGACTCTTTATTGGGAGTTGTAGGTTATAAGGAAAGCCTTTAGATCTTTCACTGAACTGAATTATCAAAGTGGTTTGGATGTGTTCTCCCATTCCTCCAAAGTGGCAGTCATGCCTTTTATATGTAAGAAATGGCTCTGGGGTGCCTGGGTGGCTCAGTCAGTTGGGCATGTTCCTTTGGCTCAGTTCATGATCTTGGGGTCCTGGGATTGAGCCCTGCATTGGGCCTCCCTGCTCAGCAGGGAGTCTGCTTCTCCCTCTTCCTCTGCCCCTCCTCTTCCTACTCATTCTGTCTCTCGCTCTCTCAAATAAATAAAATCGTAAAAAAAAAAAAAAAAAAAAGGTTCCAGTGTAATTTCAGATATCCACTTACACGTAGGAATCCTATCTACTTACCCAAGGAAAATCTTGGCTTGGAGGTCATGGCAGCCACTCAGAAAACCAAGAGAATACTATTATTAATTTGTAGTTAATTTTAGAGCTATGACTCTAAAATTGAAAAGTTTTAAGTCCAAATTCGGAAAGCACTGAGTTATAAAGTAACGTTTCCCTGATTATAAAATACTTAACAGTTCAACATAGAACACCTGGTAAATCAGCAAATTACAAAGAAAGCGAAACCCCATAATTCTATCGCCTCAGCTACTGTAAATGTTTTGGGACGTTTCTCTCCATTTAAAAAAGGGCTTTATACATATTTTTTCACAGTTGAGATCAGAATTTCTATATGACTTTGCAGTCTGAGTTTTCCATTAAAAAGTACGAGCTCTCCCCATATCATTAAATAATCTTCCTAAACCTAATTCATAAGTTTGTAAAAATTTTATCCCCAACTTGAATCATCTCATGGGTCACTTATCACATGTAATCAAGTCAACCCATCCAGGGGTCCCAAAGCACTGAGAGGCGTCCAAAACTTTAAGCTCAAGTCTTTGATGAGCTAACATCTCCCATGAACCTGACAGGTGCGGCGGGGGCTCTTTCAAGGGCAGCTGTGGTCACCAACCTGTCTGAAGAACTTCCCGCCCTACGGCGCGCAAGTTGCCAGGCGGACTTGGGACTTGGAGACCGGAGAGTCCTTAACTTTGGGCCAGGTTTAACACGCGTCTACGCGGTAAATTGCCGGCGACGTGCCACGCACACCCCGCAGCTCCAGGGCGCGGAGGGTCTGCGCCTCTCCCGGGCACCGCGCCCGAGCAGAGCTGGCTTGCGGCGGCCCCTGGCCCTGCGCCCCCGCCGCTGGAGCGTCGGTCCACCCCGGCCGCGCCCTCCGCAGCGCGCCGCGCCCAGTCCCTAGCGGCTCCCGGGGATGAACTAGGGAGGAGCGCGCCCCAGGTTCCGGCCCTTCCCGTACTGCCTCTTCCTAGCCGCCCCCCCAACCCCCCCAACCGGGAGCGCGCAGGCGCAGCGGCCCGGGAAGTCCAGCCAACGGTCCCAGAGTCTGTGGTGGCGCCGGAGCCGCCGCAGCCACTGCCACCGCTCGTCATGGGCCCGGGTTCCCGGCTGCTGCTACCTCTCGCGCTTTGCGTGGGGCTCGGCACGCTCGTGACTTCCGCGGGGGCCTCGGGCGTCAGCAGGCGAGGCCCCACCGTGACAGCCAAGGTGACTGATTGGCGGGCCACAAACTGCCCTCGCGCGGGTCAGGGGGATGGGGGAAGCTTTGGGGACTGGGTCCGCGGTGTCCGCGGCGGCGAGGAGGGGGCTTCCCCGGCGCGGGGGACGCGAGGCAGCCGCGGGGCTCAATGGGAGGGGGCTGCCGGCGCGCGGGGACCGCGCTGTTCGGGGCGACTTGGGGGCGCTGGGCCGAGCAGTTTGAACTTAAGTCTCCGGGCCGGTGGTCCGACGTGACCGGGCCAGGGGGCTGCAGGAAGCTTCCGAATCCACTGGGCCCTTTCTCCAGGAAGGAGGCGGCCCGAGTACTTCCTTCGGCATGGAGAGGACTCGGGAATAGAAGCAGGAAGAATGCAGGCGCGCGGGGGGGAGGGGGTGGCGGTACGGAAGAGACGGGCTTTGAGTCGCGGGGGTGCAGTGGGAAGCCGCCGCTGCTGTCACCGGGCCTGGAGGAGCCCGCGGGGGGGCGTCCGGGCAAGTTTAGGAGCCTTGCTGTAGCGAGAGGCTGCCTCCCTCCCCCCACCCCGGAGGGGAGAGGTGCGCTTTTAGCCTTTGACTTTTTTAGACTTTGCACTCTGAGCTTGGGAAGGTGCTAGCGCGGATAAGCCTTTTAATCTCTACAGGATATGGGCCGGGGAGGGGGGTGGGGGGGTGGGATCTGCCTTGGACTGTGTCTCTCTACCTTTGGTGCTTTTTTCAGCATATTTACCTAGGTTAGAAGATAATGGAAGGGTGTGGGGAGAGGCAGAGCAATGGAGGAAGGGAGGGAGGGAAGGGAATGATTTGGTGCCCTTGATCACCACTTCTAGAAAAACCCACTGGCAGCAGTGTCTTGGAATCTGGAAGGAGGGGCAGCTGCAAGTTGCTTTAATAATACATCCACTGTTTGCCAGCGGAATGATAGTGTTGAACCAGTAGTAGTGTGCTTAAGTCAGTCCTCTACCACATACCCCACCTGGGGTGGGGCAAGGAGAATGAGGGCCCATGGGGAAAGAGAGGTCACCCCAACATCTGATGTAGCCTAAGAATGAACAGAAAGGCCATAGGAGCCTTGGCCTGCAGACTGCTGTAGTCCGTGTGTGTGTGTGCGTGTGCATGTGTGTGTGTGTGTGAGAGAGAGAGAGAGAGAGGAGAGAGAGAGAGAAACTTTGCCCCACTGTTTTGAGCACTGATTCTCGGCCCTGCCCCTTGATATTTGAGGCATATCTATTTTTGAGAAATGTCTTGTCCAAGGCCATAGAGCTCAAAGGGTGGGGGAGAGGGAGTCTTTCAGTCTGGAGATACAATTTGGGTCTCTCGGGATACAACCCTAAGGGTAACATTCATAAAACAAGGAAGAAAATATATTCGTCCCCTCCTATCTGCAGGGGCTAAGCTCCAAGACCCCCAGTGGATTTTGAAACCCATACACTATGTTTTTTCCTATACATACATACCGATGAGAAAGTTTAATATATAAGTTAGGCAATTAATCATTAAGAAATGATTGACAATCATAACTGATAATAAAATAGAACAGTTATAACAACATACGGTAAGAAGTTTAGGCAAATGTCGTTTTTCTCGAAATATCTTAACTGCACTCACCTTCCCTTTTGCGATGCCACGAGGTGACAAAGTGTCTACCTGAAGAGATGAAGTGATGTGACTGCCATAGGCATTCCGGGGTGTTTGGGGTGTTTTGCTTCTCCTCATCTTCTGACCACAGCTGACAAGGAGAACCACCTGCTTTCGGACCAGGACCACGGTTGAGGCGAATAACTGAACCTTGGGGGGAAAATGGAAACCACAAATAAGGGGGCGGGAACTATTGTAAAACCTCTTATAGACTGGGTGATCCTGAAAAATACCTGGAGGATAAGAAAAACCAGCCTGGCAAACACTTGCAAGGCGAAGGGAGCTGTATGTGCAAAGGCCCACCAGCCGGGAAGGGCATCAGTGTCCAGAGGACAGAGAGAGGGGAAGGCTCCAGTCCAGGGGTGAGTGGAATGTCTTGAGAAAAGGCTGGATGGGGCAGCGGCAGCAAAATTGTGTAGGGCCTTGGAGGCCACAGTTAGGAGCGGGTTTTGAGGCAGTTAATCTTCTAATTTGAGGTCTTAGTCCAAGTGCAGTTAGAGCCCCTGGGTTTTAAGCATGGGACTGACATCTCATACTTGGGTTTAGACAATTACTGTGGTCGCTCAGCGGACAGCGAAGTGGGAGGTCATTCAGGCTCCGCGGCCGAGTCCAGATGGCGATGGCATGGATTTGGGTGGTAACCGCGGACGTGGGGAGCAAGGAGGAGGGATGTGAAATAGATGTTTTGAAGTATAACTAACAGGAGTTCCTGATGGTTTAGATGGGGGTGGGGGAAACAAAGTAGAATTACCAGATAAAATATAAGGTTCCCAGTGAGGTATGAATTTCAGATAAACATGAATCATTTCTTAATGTGAGTCATTCACCTGCAGGGTTTGGGAACAGACTTCACCAGGGAAGCTTTTAAACCTATCCAGTGCAGGGATGCCTGGGTGGCTCAGTGGGTTAAAGCCTCTGCCTTCAGCTCAGGTTGTGATCTCAGGGTCCTGGAATCAAGCCCCGCCTCGGGCTCCCAGCTCTGTGGGGTGCCTGCTTCCCCCTGTCTCTCTGCCTACTTGTGATCTCTGTCAAATAAAATAAATAAAAATCTTTAAAAAATAAATAAATAAACCTACCCAATGCAGAGACCTACCCCAGATCAAGTCAGTCAAGATCTGTGAGTCGCCCAGGCTGGGAATGTCCAGGTGGGGCGCCAGGGGGAAGCTTGTGGCTGCAGGAGGGGAGGTTGGAGCATCTCTGCCCCTCGGCTAGGGTGCTGTCATTCAGCAAGTCTTCCTGTGCTCTGCTCTCAGGAATAGTAATGTATCTCTCTGTTCCCTTCCTACCAAATTTATCTTGAAGTTCTTTTATTTATTTGTTTATTTATTTATTTATTTATTTAAAGATTTTCATTTATTTATTTGACAAAGCGAGAGACAGAGAGAGAGCACAAGCAGGGAGAGGCAGAGGGAGAGGGAAGCAGACTCCCTGCTGAGCAGGGAGCCAGATTCAGGGCTCTGTCCCAGAACACCAAGATCATGACCTGAGCTGAAGGCAGATACTTAACAGACCGAGCTACCCAGGCATCCCTATCATGAAGTTCTAAAAGTTATCGTGTAGACGAGTCTTCTACAGATTTGACCCTGCCAAGTCCAAGTGCCAAGTCCACTTTTTCAGTGGATTTTTTAAAACAACTCAATATATGGGAAAAGAGAGACATTAACAATTATTTCCCTGAGGGGCGCCTGGGTGGCTCAGTCAGTTAAGCATCTGCCTTCGGCTCAGGTCATGATCCCAGGACCCTGGATTGAGCCCCTACACCGGGCTCCCTTCTCGGCAAGGAAGCCTGCATCTCCTTCTGCTGCCGCCTCTGCTTGTGCTTGCTCTTTTTCTCTGTCCAATAAATAAATAAAATTTAATAAAAAAATATTTCTCTGAGTTCGGAGAAGCAGATAAACTGGCCATCGCTCTAGTGTTTTCCCCAGGAGTCCTTTCTTTTCCCTCTGATTTCATTTAAAGACTAGGAATCTGGAATATGAGAGGCGTGAGGCGCTGTCCCCTGCACGGCCTTCAGTGGCACTAGCCAGCACCCCCCTCTGCTGTCTGCCCAGCCCTGCAGCCTTGGGTCCACACTGCTCTAGCTCGCTGGTCTCAATGTCGCCGGAACACGCATCTGCCACCCTGCACTTCTGAGCAGATGCCACGGATTCTGAGCAAAGTCAGGCACCTAGACGAGAGAATAATGCCGCTGTCTTTCCAGCTGCACTCCTGCCTGGCCCAACTTGCTGGCACTTTCTAGAGCAAGGCCTGGTGCCCCCGGGGCAGGTGATTTAATGTGTGAAGCTCCATTTCCTTTTCTGTTAGTGGAGACACAGATAATATCTATCTACTGGGGTTTTTGTTTGTTTGTTTGTTTTGCATATTAGATATGATAAAGCCAGTAAAGTGCTTAGCCATGATTTCAGAGATCCACTGTTAGTGTTATTTATGTTACCACATTAATGCCGCCCTGAAAAGAAGGTTACTCTGTTGAACAGGTGGGGGGAATGGGAGCTCAGAGCTGAATTAAGTTGCCCAACGACCCATGGCCAGTTAGCAGTGGAGCAGGGGGTGTGAGAATGGTTGGCTCTTGTCCTCGCTGCTCTGGAAGTGGAAGCAGGATTAACCCTACAGGGGTTAGGCTCAGGCTGCGGGAGTGCCTGTTTCCTCTTCCCTCTTTTCTCTACCTCCAGGGGCCCATCATTTTCAAATGACTTTCAAAGGCAGCCCTCAGGGGAAAACAGAAAGGACTTGAGCTGACTCCTAAAGTACAGTGTGGAATCCAGTTACCACCTCCTCCGGGAAGCCCACCGGGATTTCCACAGATAATCTTCACCTCTACCCATGACATTTCATTAGTACTTATCTTGTTATAAAACCAGATTGTCCATTATATTACAGCTCCTTACATATGTGTTTTCTGTGAGACTATAACCTCCATGCGGCTAGGGGCTTTACAGCCTCACCCCGTGTCCGCAACAGGGCCTGTCCCCAAGGGCATGCAAGCAGTCAGGGATGATCTCAGAGTGACATGGTGTCAGAGTGACAGAGGGAGAGCATTTGCCTGGCAGCCACCTTGGGTCTCCTGCACCTCCTGACACACCACTGACTAGGTCCGGTTCCTTTCCTTCTCTCCCTCCTCCTCCTCCAGTTTCTCCTCCTTTATCCCAGTGCCTCTCCCTCTCCCCCGTCCTTAGACTCCCCTCAGCCATCACCCCACTGCAGGCCCTAGGACCTCATCCTTGAACTGGTCTCAGAGCTCCTCGATTCTCCTCCCCCCAATACGAGTAATATTCCCCAAGTCTTCCTGGACCCCATTCTTTCCCTTTTCTCTGCTGCCCAGCAAAACCCAGGTCTCCTTAGCCTCCAGCCTGGAACTGATGAGAGTCTCCCTTCCCCTTGCAGCTGCGGTCAGAAGGGTAGCGTTGCTTCCCTGCCCAAAGAGCCCATTTCCTGCACTGGTGTTTTGGCTTCAGAAAGAACTCTGCCCGGTGGGGCTCAGGCCCATTCTTGTCCCTGGAGACAGCTCCCCTCCCTCCAGGCCTGCCTCCCATCAGCCTTCTCCAGGACGCTTTCTCTCAGCCCTTAGCATCCCTCCAGGCCTAGGGGAGTCAGCGTTCTTGTGTACTTGACTGAGGAAGATGTGATTTTATCGTTTGCACCGGGGTCAGGAAAACCCTGCTGTATTTTCTTGCTGCCAGTCACGAAGTGGAAGGACCCTGCAGTTTGGAGAAAAATCTTATCAGTATGTGTGCGAGGCTGTGCCTCCCAAATGCACACTTTCATTGAAGAGTTTTGCTGGGTGACAGGCCCCTTTTCTTCACCTTCTCCCACTTGCTCTCCCGTGTTTTATGCCCCTTGCTGTCCAAACACCCACAGGCTTTATTTCCTCTACATACGTTAGAAGTCTGGTGGGCGTTTCTAGGGTCTTGCACGGCGTTGCTTTAAGATGGCATCCCCGATCCTTCTCCCGGGGCTGCCTCATCATTGCCTATGCCTGAGTTTACTTCTGGGCTTGGAAGAAATCCCTTTGGAGGAGCTGCTTCTCTTTGACAGCAGCCCTGGAGCCCCCATCCCGATCCCAGGCGTGTCAGAGCCAGGGCCTGTCCCCGAGCCACGCCCAACTGTCCCCGAACCACGCCCAGCTGTCCCCGAGCCACGCCCAGCTGTCCCCGAGCCACGCCCAGCTGTCCCTGAGCCACGCCCAGCTGTCTTCGTCCTCAAGCGCGCGGCCTCAGTCTCAAGGACACGGTCTTCGACACAGTCTGTAACTCCTTCTGTAGAAATAATAATACAGTTGCGGCTGCCATGGCCATGGGAAAGTCCTAAAATGCCACACAGAACGCTGAATATCACATCAGCCCGTGACAGACGTGCTGATGTATTGGCAGAAGCCCTTGTCTTGCACCAAAGTTTGACAGTCTTTACTTCATGATTTTTCTAAACTGTAAGACATCTTTTTTCTTTGACAACCCCTCTTAAATTTTTTAAAGCCATCTCTAGAAGGTCTGTTCTTTCTTTTTCTTTTCTTTTTTTTTTTTTTTTTACCCATTCAAACCGTAAATTGCTTCATATAATCTCAACCCGCTAATACAATGCCCTTCGACTCCGTAGCCTTTTCAAGCATTCCGTCGGCGTCATTCATCCTAACACGGGGGATTTGTGAAGCAAAACGGGTATCCTTTCATTTGGGGTGAAACAGGTTTTCAGAACCCGTTTCGGGGAACCGGTGGGGTTCACGCGCACGCAATGTGACTCACGCCCCCTTCTGGGTACGCGCTTGCTTTCATCTATTCCGACCTGCTGTGCCGCTGAGAGAACACAGCGTCCCCGCGGCACTTTGGGGGTCTGAGGACTGAGCTGGGTGTCTGAGTGCGCAGGGCCGATGGCCCGGTCGGGGCTCCGGACGAGGCTGGGGACCCGGAGCCTGACGGGGTCCGAAGTGAGCGGCAGGCCGTCCGGAGGACTAGCTGTGCGTCTTAATGCCTTGCAGTTCCCTCAACGGCAGGTGTCTACTGAGCACTCCCTGGGAACTGGGCACTGGTCGAAGTTACAAGAAAATAAATCTGGATGGTTAGACTATTTCTCTCCTTACCTGTTGTTCTCTCTTGCCAAGATCAAGAGCATCACCCTTCGGAACAGCGCAGGGCTGGGAAAGGGGAGGTGGCCGCAGGGCTGCCTGGGACTGTGGGGTTCTCAGCGACCTCACCGGCAGACTCTGGGCGGTGCTGAGTCCACAACACAGGGGGGGTGCTCACGAAATGTTGGCGGGATGAACTTTTTTATTTTTCAGGTGGAATGCAGCCACATGATGGTTGGAGATGGTTCTAGAGCTCCTTAGTCAACTGCTGGGGGGGAAGGGCTTTCACATGGGGACGCATTCTCAGATTGTACCTTTCACATCCCGTCGTTTGTGACCCTCTGCTTTGCCGGCCCCCCACACGCAGGTCTTCTTCGATGTGAGGATCGGAGACAAAGATGTTGGCAGAATCGTGATTGGCCTCTTCGGAAAGGTTGTGCCCAAGACTGTGGAAAATTTTGTCACGCTCGCAACAGGAGAGGTAGGTCTTAGTCTTCAATGTGCACAGAAGGGGCGGGGGTCTTGCTTCTTTTAAGCCCAGCATAAAGATGTCTGCTGGGAAAATGAGCGTGGATGGAGGAGAGCTGATGAACCTGAGACATTCTTAACAATAGTTTACTTTATTTCCCTACAAAATCTTACTCTTCTGGTGCTCAGTGTCCTCGGGGTCCTAGAAATCAAGGGGAAGCAGTCAGCACGTAAGAATGCAGACTGCTCTCTTTTCACTGACTCACATTAATACCCTATTTCCACAGTTGATTTATTTCTTTACTTTGGGTCCATCAATGGTACGTTTCTACCAGTAAATCATTGCAGGGACCTAATTCTAGAGAAAGTTGGTGTCATTTTCTCATTGGGTCTTGTCCCAATAAACAGTGGGGTTCAGCACTCATTTGGGCAGCACATATATTAAAAACAGTGGGGTTCACCTTGCAGTATGGGTTCCATCGACTTGTATATTCAACTGACGTAATCTCTTTAGAAAGGATACGGCTATAAAGGAAGCAAATTTCATCGCGTCATCAAAGATTTCATGATTCAAGGAGGAGACTTCACGAGTGGGGACGGCACTGGCGGTAATCATGTCTTTTGCGTTTCTCCTTTACTGCTTACCAAACTGAAACCCAAGACCAAGGCCGTGCATTTACCCCCTGAGCTGAATTCCCAGACGTAAGAAATGAATTCCTCATGACCACCAAACTAATGCTTCAGAAGGACAGGGTTTGGCGGGGGGGGCTCAGCTCCCCAAATCTAGTCACAGGTGCGAACGAGGGAGGCCTCAACACTTGAAACAGTATTGCTCTGGCTCCTTATCTTTCCATAGTGGAGATATATTCATCCAGGAAACGGCTCTGCAGTTATTAACATGCTAGACTCCCAGTAGGCAGTGGTCGAGAAAGATGCCCGCACGGGATGGAAAGGTCGAATGGGAAAGCATGCTCACGCTGGTTGGGGGGTGGGGGGTAGCCGGCTCCAGATGCGGATGTGGTGCAGGAGGGCTGGGGGCAACACTCCCAAAAGGAGAGACCAGAGTCGAGGGGGCAGCATTGCAGGTAGATTTACCAATACTCCCCCCTTTTTCTTTTTTTCAAATTCTTTCACTTTGTTGTCGGCTTTTCCAATAATAATAATAATAAGTAATCGATGAATTGTCCAAATTATATGTTTCTATAAGCCAAGTTAGAGTTCTGTGAAACACAAATAATTAAATTTATGGACCATCACATACCCCTGAGCTGATTGTTCCTCACTGGGGACTGCACGTAACCAAGCTCTCTGGGCTCAGAACTGTCATGAGTCCTTTTCCTGAACACACAGGATAGAGCTAACTACAATAGAATGTAAATTTACTGAAGTAAATTTAAGATTTTTAATTCAGCACATACTTGTTCTGATGGGTATGAAATCGCTAACTTTGTAAAGAAACCCTTAGGCCCATTTTCACACACTACCACTAATTGTATGTTTATTGCAATGATTTCTTTACAAGAAAATGGCTTGGATTTGCCAGGGCCTTTGGGAGAATTACTTTTAGTCCTTGCAAAAGTGCTGCAGGGTACAGGGATGGAGAATGGAGCAGAGAAAGAGGTTCAGTTCCTTGGGTCAGTGGGGTGGGGGAGGATGCCCAAGAGAGCAGCCCTCCCTCTCCCCACTGCTGAGAGCTGGGTCTCCCTGGAAGAGCGTGCAGCTCCCAGTAGCAATGCCCTTGACACTGGCGTCCCACTCGCCCACCCGGAGCCCAGCAGAACAGCGGGCTGAGATTTACTGTGTCCTCTTTCCTGATTTGTCTCTCTCTGTCTTCCCTGCTGTGTGTGTGTGTGTGTGTGTGTGCACGCGCACACACACACGCACCAATGTGGAAGTGTGCACACACGTCTTGAGTTAAAATTCTCTTGAGTTTTGGAGGAAGGACCTTTAGGGTCACTTACATTTAGCCTAGACCTCTCTGAGCAGAGCTTTCCTGCCAGGCCACCTATCAATCAGCTCTAAATTGCCTGCCGTGTATAGCCACTTCTGGTCCGTGCAGCCAAGCCACGATCTTGAGGCTGGCAGCTGCTGGATGTAGAGCCCTGCAGAAAGGTAGGAGGCGGGCATGACACGCATTCAAGGTGTTGGAGGATAGAGCAGACAGACACTTCTCATGGTCTGTACTCTTCTCAGGGGAGAAACCGGTTCTACCCTCCCCGCTGCTGGGCTGGAGCTGAGTCCTATGGCTGCTTCCGGCTCTTGTGCTCACTGTCGGATCACTGGGTACTCCCGTTGCCACCCTGTCTGTAGCCTGGTGAGCCTGGAAGGCGCCGTGCCTTATGACGTGCAGGCTGGCTGCCGCTCCAGCGCCGGTGTGGGCGAGAGCTGCCACTTTAGGGTCAGGAAGTCACGTGACTGCCAGGTTCTGCCGTGCAGTGTTCAAGCTCTGTAACCTCCGTTTCCTCATTTCAGGTGGGTTTGAGAAGACCTGTTCTGTAGGGTCGTGAGGCTTAGCGAGGAGTCTTTATTAAGTGCTGATTGTGCCAGGGTTGGGTGCTGAGGCGGGAATGACGCGAAGCTCGGGACAGGTATGGCACCAGTAAGATGGCCTACCTTTCCAGGTGGCTTAACGACGTCATCCTGCCCTTCCTTCTTCTTTCAGAGTGAAATCATTGACTTGTTTGGTTGGGGTCTTGCTTTGAGGCCAGAGGATAGCGCCATCTTTAAGGCTTTTTGTGTGTTTATCTGAGCCTCTGGTTCCCTGCTTCCCAAAGGACTGAATCCTATCACTTCCTTTATTTCTCCTTACGCTTGACCATCTTTTCCCCATCCCCATGTCCTAGAGAGTTGTGTTAACCAATTCTATTAGAATCTTATGGGTCCCTTTGAAGATTTTACTTTCATATAACATCTGGTGATTCTCCTTTTTTTTTTTTTTTTTAATTTCGTCTTACCCAGGTATAAGCATTTATGGTGAGACATTTCCAGATGAGAACTTCAAACTGAAGCATTATGGCATTGGCTGGGTCAGCATGGCCAACGCTGGGCCTGATACCAACGGCTCTCAGTTCTTCATCACCTTGACGAAGCCCACCTGGTTGGATGGCAAACATGTGGTATTTGGAAAAGTCATTGATGGAATGGTAATGTGATATGTTATTATGCCCCATTCAGAGCTTTATATTTATAGCGAGAGTACTTTCAGTGATTTATTTTCATCTTAAAATGGGCTTGTTAGAGATCCATCATTCCATGCTGACTTGCCTCTTCAAAGGTGAATTGCGTGTGGTCTTTTAACTGTGAGGAGCACCGGGGCAGAAGATGGAGACTTGACACGGAAAAATTGAGGGCTTAATTTATCTCGCTACTTGATATAAATGGAAACTCTTTTTTAACGTAACCAAGTAAAACCCGGGCCCCATGTGTGCATATGTTAGATTATTAGACCACCTTAAAAAGGAAGGAAATCCTGTCACATGCTACAAAATGGATGAACCTGGAATATGTTGAGTAAAATAACCCAGTCGCAAAAGACCACATGATTCCACTTTCAAAAGGTATCTAAAGTAGTCGGATACACGTAAAATGAAGTAGAATGGTGGGTGCCAGGGGCCGGCGGGGAGGAAGAAATGGGGAGCGGGTGTTCAGTGGGTGCAGAGCTGCACTTGTGCAAGAGAAAAGAAGTTCTGCAGATGAGTTGCACAGGAATGGGGATATCCTTAAAACTACGCCCCGGTACACTGAGAAAGAGATAAGGTGGCGCCCTTTATGTTAGGTTTCCTACCACAACTGAAAATAAAATATGAAAAAAAATCACGAGCACCCCACGGTTCCGTACAGAAACAAGTCCCCTCCAAACACACAGTCAGTAGAGCAACAGCAGTTACGAGAGGGAATTCAAATTCCGGCAGGTATGTCTCCAAGAATATCTCAGGGGTCCTATTCATAACCCAGAGAAACGCTTCTTCAAATCCTTATTCTCCTCCACTCCCGACATTTTTCCTCCTTAGCAGCTGCCCCCAGAAGCTCTCCCAGCTCCTCAACTAGCAGGAGGAAGGTCTGCCCAACCCAAGCCTGGACCACTCCTGACCACCCTTCACCCTCCTCTACATTTGATTTGGTTTCATTTGCTTTTGTTTTGTTTTCTTTTAGATGGTTTTATTTATTTATTTGAGCGAGAGACAGAGAGAAACAGAGAGTGAGCGAGCATGAGCGGAGAGAGAGGCAGAGGGAGAAGGAGGCTCCTCACTGAGCAGAGAGCCCGATGCGGGGCTGGATCCCAGGATTATGACCTGAGCCGAAAGCAGAGGCTCAACCAACTGAGCCACCCAGACGTCTCGACTTTGTTTCATTTTCACATGAGCTGCTCTGTCTCTTCCATCCAAATGCAAAGTGAACTAAGCTCACTTGTGACAATTCTTCCATAGTTTCTAGCCCCATCGTGATTCTCCCCATCGAAAAGCCGGGAACTGAGCTGACCCACTCAGAACCTCCCCCACAAGGCAAGGAAGTGTTCAGCCTGAGCCGCCCAAGACAGGATTCTCATTGGCAAGCAGGACGAGAGAGAAATAGGGCAGACACGTATCACAATAAAGGACAGACCTATATTCTCACGAGCTGTAACTGTCCTTCGAGGCATCAGGTTTTGTTTCTGTTTCTTTTAAGATTTTATTTATGTATTTGACAGAGAGAGAGCACAAGTAGGGGGAACACAGGCAGAGGGAGACAGAGAAGCAGGCTCCTTGCTGAGCAGGGAGCCCGACATGGGGCTCGATCCCAGGACCCTGAGATCATGACCTGAGCTGAAGACAGAAACTTAACCAACTGAGCCACCCGGGCGCCCCTCAAGGCATCTATGCTTACACAGTAATGAATGCCAGCCCTCCTCAGTCTCACATAGAACGATGCCCTTGAAGTGGGCTAAACGCACGTGTGCCCGTGCTCCACCAGTTTGCGTTTTTGACCGGTGAGCCTAACCAGGTTTTTTGTTTTTGTTTTTTTTTTAAAGATTTTATTTATTTATTTATTAGGAAAGAGAGAGAGTGAGAGAGAGCAGGTCAGAGTGAGAAGCGGACTCCCCATGGAGCTGGGAGCCCGATGTGGGACTCGATCCCGGGACTCCGGGATCATGACCTGAGCTGAAGGCAGTCGCTCAACCAACTGCGCCACGCAGGGGCCCCGAGCCTAACCAGGTTTTAAACATTTTAAATGTAACGAGGTCCAAACATTCACGTGATGAGTGTTTTTGAATACATCGTCCTAACCTGTAAGAGAAGAGTGCACGTGTCATGTTTTCTTCTGGCCACGGTTTTTCTTCTCGCTGTGTAGATCTTCTGTCTTAACTCTCTACCCGACTGCACCAACTTCCTTCCACCTTCTGGGGTGTATCCTGAGAGACCTGCTGCCTGGGCTTATGGGAGCAGTCCTTTACATGTTATGAGTCCTCGACTTCTTTGAGAGATGAATGAGAACTATAGGCTTTCTCTCCAGGAGGGAAAAAAAAAATGTGTGTCTGTGTGTGTTTTATACCGTTCCAAGGAATTTTCAGAATCTCCTGAATTCCAACCCAGAGATCATCTGGCTTGCTTTGTGAATGCTACACTTTTCTTGAGCTCGCCTCAGACTTACAGAATCACGGTGTCCACAGGTGGGCCCACAAATAAGCATTTTTAAACACTGTGGGAAAATATACATAGAAATTTCCAGGGACGCCTCGGTCATTGGGCATCTGCCTTTGGCTCGGGTCATGATCCCAGGGTCCTGGGATTGAGCCCTGCATCGGGCTGCCTGCTCAGTGGGAAGCCCGCTTCTCCCTCTCCCACTTCCCCTGCTTGTGTTCCCTCTCTTGCTGTCTCTCTCTCTGTCAAATAAACAAATAAAATCTTAAAAGAAAAAAAAAAAGAAATTTCCATTTTAACTCTAAATGAACATTTTTTAAAATGTTCCACAAGTAATCAGATGGGAAGCCACTGTTTAGGCAGACATGTGTACACCTGTGTGCACAGACACAATGTTTAGAAATATATCAAATTATTATTAGTAGACCGTTGGTCTTTTTTTTTTTTTTTTAAAGATTTTCTTTATTCACTTGACCGAGAGAGAGAGAGCATGAGAGGGGAGAAGGTCAGAGGGAGAAGCAGACTCCCCATGGAGCTGGGAGCCCGATGAGGGACTCGATCCCAGGACTCCAGGATCATGACCTGAGCCGAAGGCAGTCGCCCAACCAACTGAGCCACCCAGGCGCCCAGACCGTTGGTCTTTTATCTGAAGTTAACCTAAATTGACCAGCGACTGGGTTAGGTAGCGCCATGTCCGAGACAATGAGATGCTTTCTTGCTATTTTTTGTCTCATCCCCATTGGGGACACTGGTCAGAAGGCACCATTCCTAGTCCTGGACCCGTCCTCCCTCCTTCAGTGTGAAGCTCCAGGTGGTTCCTGGGATGTGCAGCCCTCCAGGGTAGAGAAGGGGCCTTCGCACCACCATGGGGTTGGGGTCTCTGTCTCCACCTGTAGATCCACGGCCTGGGTCAGCTTTAAAATGGGCAAACCCAGAACTAGGTCCACTTCTAAGTCTGCTTTCTGACCCTGTTTCTTATGCCTACACCGTTTACAGGATATTGTTGAAACGGACTCATATTCCATGTTGACTCTTACACTGGGGTAGAAAGTGGGTAGAAATACATTTGGATTAGAGCTCTGTGTTTATGAAAATATTATTTTTACGATATTAAAACTCTAATTACAAGAAGTGAGGAAATACACAAATGTGTTCTTTCAGTACCAAGGTGGTGGGTAAATTTTGTTCTGTTATAGGTACATTTCCTGACTGTTTTAGGTTTTCCACAGTTGGTTTGCATGACTTTTGTATCGTACCACCACCACCACCGCCACCAAACCTGGTTTCCATGGGGCGCCTGGGTGGCTCAGTTGGTTGAGCAACTGCCTCCGGCTCAGGTCATGATCCTTGAGTTCCGGGATCGAGTCCCACATCGGGCTCCCAGCTCCACGGGGAGTCTGCTTCTGCCTCTGGCCTTCTCTCCTCTCATGCTCTCACTTTCTCTGTCTCTCAAATAAATAAGTAAAATCTTTAAAAAAAAAAAAAAAAACAAACCTGGTTTCCTACCCGGGCTTTCAGACTAGGCACTGATTTCACCTGTGATCGCCATAGTTGCCAGTGAGACGTGAACCCGGGGTCTGCTTCTCTCTCCCCAGACCGTGGTCCACTCCATAGAACTTCAGGCAACTGATGGGCATGACCGTCCCCTCACCGACTGCTCCATCGTCAACAGCGGCAAGATAGACGTGAAGACCCCCTTTGTGGTTGAGGTCGATGACTGGTGATACAACGGGCGGAAAACTAGAAACATACTCTGACAGGGATGTGTGTGTGTGTGTGTGTGTGCGCGCGCGCGCACGTGTGTGTCTTTTGAGTCTCCAAAGTTGCTGTTTTGCTCTGTTTTCTCGCCTCTGTGTTTCACCCCCAATCACAGGACAGTTCAAGACATCAACCACTCGGTGTTTGATTGGCATGAATTGTGGTAAATCACTTGTCTAGGGACCTGGTGCTTCAAAGACCTAGCGCCTTCCTCCAGCGGTGCTATTTTTAAACTAGGAAACTTTGTATTGTCTGTTTTCGTTGGAAGAGCACAATCATTATCTTGCTGAATTAAATGTAACCCCCAAGTTGAGTGACGCTGAAGATTCGTCTGAAGAAGATGGGGACGTGAAGTCTGTTATTTTGTACTCAAACAGAAATTCTTTGCAGGTAAAGGGAGATTTGATGAGTGTAATCTGTAATCTGATATATGTCATAGGGACATTTATATGATAAAAAGGTGCTTTTATGTCCTCTCTATTAAATGCTTTTTATATAGGTCAACTCTCTTTTTGCAAGTCTTTTTTTTTTAAACTTAAAGTTCTTTAAAAAAAATTCATGACAAAAATACATGTACTCTCACGTTAACAATGAACAGATTAGAGAGGGTTCTGTAAATCAGAATGCTAACATAACTGGATAGTTTGGGATAGGAAGGCACAGAAATTATGCCTAACTACATCCCAAATACCTGAGCGGATTCATTTGCTAATTTTTACTCACTGTAACATTTTTACAAAGTTCCCTTGAGTCGAGTTGCAACAAAAGGCATTTTTTTTCCTCACTTACACAAGGAGCATGAAGATTTGGACTGTACTTAAACTAGATGGGAACCCTACTGGGGCCTTGTTGTAACATACCTGGTCAGAAGAGAGTGCCTGATTTCTGTTCAGGGTGGAGCAGTAGCTTTCAAAACAGCCCTGTTGCTTCTCCTCTAGGACCCGTGGAGTGAGGCCCCCCAGAATTCCATCTAATTCCATCTCGTCCATAAACAAAGAAGAAATAAGAAGTAAATCAATTTTGAGAACTACCTTTTCTAAAAAATTCCATCTCCATGGGGCACCTGGGTGGCTCAGTTGGTTGAGTGTCTGCCTTCGGCTCAGGTCAGGATCTCGGGGTCCTGGGATCGAGTCCCACATCAGGCTCCCTGCCCAGCAGGGCGTCTGCTTCTCCCTTGGCCCCTTCCCCCACTCATGAGCACATGCTATCTCCTCACTTTCTCTCTCTGATCTTAAAAAAAAATTCCATCTCTTGAGCTATATTCTAAGAAAACTGTTCGCAGGAGATGAGATGAGAGGAGCTGTCTCAGTTAAGCACTACAACCCTCTCAGTGAGCAATTTTTGCTTCTAATAAAAATTTACCAAAGGCCTTCGATGCGCCAGGTACCAGTTTTTGAGTTTTGGAATACGGCAGGGGACAGTGAGAAAAATACCTTAGAGAACCCACATTCTAGATGCAGAGACAGAATAAATAAGGGGACAAAAAGCGTGCCAACTGTGTGGAGAAGGCATGCCCACCACGTGTGCTGGGGCGGCTGGGGGGGTGCGTGCTGGGTGAGGGGTCCGGGAAGGCCTTCTGCGGGGCTGAGAGAGTAGGAAGCACTTGGGCAGCACTGCGGCCTTCCCGGCAGAGAGGGAAGCCGAAGTCGTGAGGGTCCTCCTGAGGGGAGAAGGAGTGGGTTCTGGGGCCTGCTGGAGCCTGAGAGGTCAGAGGGCCCAGGCTGAGACTGGGCTGTTTAGGGCCTGGGGGCCACGGTCGAGTTCTTCCTTGATGCACAGTACAATAGGGAGCTATCAGTGTGAAGCTGGGTTAGGGCATGAGTTGGTCTGCATTTAAGAAAGATTATTTCATCTGCCACAAGGAAGGTTTTTATAGGGGAGCTAGCAGACACATCCAGCAACTCAAAACATTCACATCCTTTGAAGTCCTATTCCTGGGACCTTGCTCCGGAAAGGGATGTCAGATTGTCATGGGCATCACTGTCTGGGTCAGTCCAGCATCCAGTCCCCATGGCCTGGGGACAGCCACCCATTTTCTTTGGGGAATCAGGGCATTCCCTCAAGCACTTCTTATCGGTAGAGAAGGCAGACCCTATACACGGGTGCATATGTGGCCCGGAAAACTCATTTACTAGCTCACTTGATAATTATTTATAGAGTGTTGTGAAGAGTTGCTAATAGGGGCAGCCATTGTGGTCCCCATGAAAGAAGACAAATGATTCAAACATCTACCACACAAATATGTAACAGGACATCAGGTAGTAACAGGTCTCTGAAGAGAAACCGCACGGATAGAGAGTAAAGAGGTGGTCTGGGAAGTCCTGAGCGTAGGCTGAAGGAAGTGAGGGGGCAGTGAGCCACAGGGACGTGGAGCGAAGGATGTGTGAGGTGGTGGCCCCCGGGCGATGATCGGGCCAGTGGCTTCAAGAAAGATCAGGGTCCAGGTGTGCAGAGCAAGGGTGGTGGGGAAGTGACGTGGAAGAGGAATGTCCTAAAGGATGTCCTGGGCCCAGTGACTGGCTCAGGAAAAGGCATTTGACCTAAGTCATGGTAGTGAGTCTCAACTGTAGGACTTCCAATGGAAATATTGGGAAAGGGTTGCTATCTTGCTTCCCAGAGGCTGTAAAGGAGCAAGTCTGAGAATGAAACCCTCACGAATGGAAGCTGATCCAGGAAACAGAAAGCTGCATTCCTGAAGACACCAATGAGCCCCTGAGTCCAGTCATGCCTGAAGCACATCTCTACCCCGAGCTCTTCAGCTCTGCAAGCTAATACATTCCCTTTTTTTTTTTTTTCCACTTAAGCCAGGGCAAATTGAACGTTTGGAACTTGGAAATTAAAGTCTGTCTAACAGAGCAATATTGAAAAGTTTTATGTACAAAAATGTGAATTGCAGGGACACCTGGCTGGTTCTGTGGTAAAGCATATGACTCTTGATCTCAGGATCATGAGTTTGAGCCCCATGTTGGGAGTAGAGTTTACTTAAGAAAAAAAAAAAAAAAAGATGTGACTTGCAGAATTATTTATGCTAGCAAAATACTGAAGCAACTTGAATGTCCCCAAAATGGTTATAAGTCATACATCCCATAATAGACTAGCATGCATTAAGATACATGATACAAAACTTAGAGCAACTTGAGAAAATGGCCCTTTTCAAGAAAAAAGTAGGAATTCTGTGCACAGCATGATCTCAGCATATAAATACATTCTCACAAGGCAAATGCAACAAAATATAAATTGCCACAAAGCAAATGTAAATGGTGGGATTTTTAAGCTCTTAAATTTATATACAAATATATTTTATATATTATATATATTTATTACATATATTACATAAATATGTATATAATATATAATGTATCTTTATTATTATATATAAATATATATTTATATAATATATTATATGTATTATATATATTTTATAATTATATATATATATATTTTTTTTTTTTTTTTGCTTGTTTTGGTCTTCTGATTTCCCTCTAAGGTACATTTCTTCTTGATAATTAGAAAAAAGTATTTAAAAAATGTTTTGGGGAGCCTGGGTGGCTCAGTGTTAGAGCCTCTGCCTTCGGCTCAGGTCATGATCTCAGGGTCCTGGGATCGAGCCCCACATTGGGCTCTCTGCTCAGCGGGGAGCCTGCTTCCCTCTCTCTCTCTTCCTGCCTCTCTGCCTACTTGTGATCTCTATCTCAAAGAAATAAAATAAAATATTTAAAAAATGTTTTTAAGGTAACATGGGAGGAAATTGGAAACAGATATGTGTTAGACACGGAAAAGCACTGCAAATCTCAGTGTCAGAGGGCAGGCACGTGAGCCGCTGCTCCCCATGTGCATGTAGACACGATTTTTTCCATGTAGTGCTTTTTTTTTTTTAATTAGTACAAGCATAATGACCTCCCCCTAGTGACAAAGCAAAAGGGGTTCATTTTCAAAGGGCAGAAACTGTGAGAGCACTTGGCACCAGGTAATAACACTGCCAGGCTGTGTATTCTAGCAGATGGCCAACGACCCCAAGGACACACCTCCCGCTCAGATCTGTTTGTTTCTCCTAGTACAGGGAGGGTGACGCCTTCGACGAAAAGCATCAGCAAACTCACAACTACCAACAACTGCTCTACAAAAAGCCTATGCTTCCTGCAAAAGCTTTTGAAATCAACAGTTCGGTTTTTAGTTTGTTTGTTTTTAAATATTTTATTTTATTTCTTTGAGAGAGAGAGAGATCACAAGTAGGCAGAGAGGCAGGCAGAGAGAGAGGGGGAAGCAGGCTCCCCGCTGAGCAGGGAGCCGATTTGGGGGCTCGATCCCAGGACCCTGAGATCATGACCTGAGCCGAAGGCAGAGGCTTTAACCCACTAAGCCACCCAGGCTCCCCATCAACAGTTCGTTCTTTGAGCAATCATGCTGTGAGAAGGACACATAGTAGCCAGAGGCATGTGCAGAATCAGAGGAAAATTATCCTGGCCACCCCCACCCCCACCGTGCCCCTATTATTAAAATTTGGTCCTGAATCACTTCAATAAGCAATTGAAAATATTTTGGTATCCTGAGCCCTAAGTTGTTTTATTCCAAGAGCTGTTTAGCAATTCTGGGGATCATCAAACAAGATAAATCTTAGTAAAATTTATTCCTGGGACATATTGATTAGAAGGACACTTCGAAAAAGTATTAATTACTTCATTTCTGATGAGTTTTTGGGTTTTGAGCAGGACTCACCAAACTCCTTTTTTGAAAAGTTCAGCCGTTTTGAGTTACATAAAGACAAAAACATGGCAAGGATTTTATAGCAGGAAAAGGATTTGTTTTTGTTTTTCGACATTCCTATAATTCAGACAGCTGAAGAAATCTTTGATCTGGAAGGCTTGGAAATTCAAAGCCCCCTTAAGGCATTTTTTTTTTTTAAATTAAGAAAGAGTAAAAACAGTATTTGTAATGGAAGATTTTTGTGCTGTTAAATACATAACGGCTTCTACTTAAGTCTGTCATTCATCCTGGGGACTCACCATTTTGACCAAGCAGAGGTTTTAGGTGTAATATAACATCACCTGCCTGGGGTTTGCTGGTGTTACCAATATTCTTTTTTTTGTTGTTGTTGTTACTGATATTCTTGAGTGATGGAAAAGCCCTTGGCACTAACGCAGAACAACAGTGACGCGTCACAGGAGTCCTGTCTGGAAGAGAGCGAGGAAAAAGGGGTCTATTTGACAAATACTGAAGTCAACACTAAAATGCATCACAAAACCCATACCTGGAATTTTCAACCCATCACTAGTTCCAACAGAAGGCTCAGGAGTCAGAGATTTGGAGCACAGGGAGAGCACCTAACATGCCAGTTTCCCCCCGATGCACACTTCTGAGGTTTTCTTAGGAGTCACCTGTTCCCACATCCATTACTTTTCCAGAGGGTGGGAAGGACTTTCTTCCCAAAGCACGCTGGGCTCCTTCTACAAGAATGTTGTGAAAACTCTGGTGATAAGTAGTAAGTCCTGTAATTTGGATAGATACCTCAATCTGAAAACTGAAATCTTTTCTTCCAACCTGGACACACAGACAGGTCTGCTCCCTGAGCCTCTTCTAAGCACCAGGACCCAAACTGTGACAGGATGTCATGAGGACAGGAATGAGAACCGGACAGTGTGGAGCAGGGAGATCCAAGACTTCATTTATCCCTGTCGGCCGGGAAGGACAGCTCTCTTACAAAGATCTCAGAACTTCCGAGGGGCTTCCAAACCTTGTACAAGCCGTTTGCTCTGCCTTGCAAGCCTCCCTCACCGCTTCGGCTCCCCATGACCCTTCAGGACTCAGTATGAGGCTCCGTCTGTGAGCCTTCACTGGAAACTTCCTCAGCTGCGGTTCTAACTGCTTATTTCTGGATGTTTCCCATCTGCTCCAGGACTGGAGCCTCCTTTAAGACAAGGATTAGATCTTCACTGTAACCCACGCCTGGTGTTTTACCCAAAACTGATGCTTACCTAGTAAGTGTGTTCAGAACCAGTAACCAAAAACACATCTGCATCTACACCATGAGGTACTTAAAATCTCCCAGGACCATAAAGATTGTTCAACGCTGGCGTTCATCTTTCGGCTCATTCTGCTCTTTTTCCAAGACTGTTTTATTTAAAAAATACGTATCTTCTGAGTTGAGGTTTGAAGGGTATGGTAGAAGTCGATCGACAAAGATGGGGTGGGTGTCCAGTAGTCAAAGGGAAAGATCCAGGCGGTGGTGAGATTTAAGTGGCAGCGTTTCTGGTGGATGGTGTCTGGCTTCCGTGTCATCTCTTGATTTCGAGCATGGCTGACTGCTGGCAGCTGGGGGGGCCCCAGCCCTGAGCCGAGCTGTTTGGGTTCAACCTGAGAGGCAATGAGCAACGACGGTCTCTAGTCGTAAATACTGCGGAAGTCAGGTCGTCCACCCTAGAAAGGCTCACGTTTAAATTCTCATCTGTTGGGAGATACACGTGGCCTGCCTGGTGCAGGGGGTGCGGGTGGTCAATGAGAAAAGAGAGCATGATCCCACCACACACCACGTGGACACTCAGGCAGGTACGGATGTCATGCCCTTGGCCATCAACCTCACAGGTTTGCTCTTGGGGCTCTGCTCTGTTCCCGGCTACAGAGCCTCTCCCCAACCCTTGTGCAAAAAGTGGGAAAGAATTCAGCACCCATCTGTCACCACAGTGGGAACAATCCAGGCTGGTTTCCTTCTGCCGGTGATACACCTAGTTTCTCTTTCTCCCGGCTGCAGACGAAACTCATGAAGGAGGGGGTCACCATGTATGCACTGGAGAAGCGACCAAGAAGGAAAGGGTTTATCCAGAAACCGGGAGCTCCCTGGAGTTAGGGGTTCTGTTCTCATTCAGGCTGCTACAGCAAAGTACCACAGACTGAGTGGTTTGTAAACACCATCTTGGAGGCTGGTGGCCAAAGTGGGGACCGCTAAAGGTCTTTTTCCTGGTTCATGGACTGACATCTTTTTGTGGTGTCCTTGCACGGTGGACGGGGCAAGGGAATTCCCTGCTCTCATGACCTAACCGCAGCCTAAAAGCCCACCTCCAAATACTGTCACACTGGGGAGTAGGTCTCAACATGTGACTTTGGGAGTGGGGGGACAAACAGTGTAAAGCAGGTCCCAACCTCCCACTCCCAGCCCCAATCAATGAATGGCACCACCACCTAACTCTGCAAGCCCCAAACCCTTGATTTCTTTCTCCCTTCCTGTTACTTACTACATCCAAGTTCATCATTAGGGTCATTGGTAAGCTGTGCGCTACATCTAGATATCCACATCTCATCTTCTTCACAGCTATCGCCCTCCAACAAAGGGTCATCTCTCACCCAGATTATTCAAGGGTCCCCTAACAGTCTCTCTGCTTCAGATCCTGCACCCGGCCAGTCCATTCTCCATCAGCAGCCAGAGTGATCTTTTAAAAATTAACTGGCTCAAGTGTGATACATCATGGGCATTACCCTAAGTGGTATATTGTTTGTTGATGTTTACAAGCTGTCTGAAGGATTTTTTTTAAAAATTCATGCTTTAAAATGTCTCATGCTGAGGCAGCTGACTGGCTCAGTCAGAGGTGAGTGAGACTCTTGATCTCTGGGTCATGAGTTCAAGTCCCACATGGGGTGTAAAGACGACCTAAATAATAAGAAAACTTGAAAAAATTTTAAAAATACCTCATGACTGGGACGCCTGGGTGGCTCAGTTGGTTAAGCAGCTGCCTTCGGCTCAGGTCATGATCCCAGGGTCTTGGGATCGAGTCCCGCATCGGGCTCCTTGCTCAGCGGGGAGCCTGCTTCTCCCTCTGCCTCTGCCTGCCACTCTGCCTGTTTGTGCTCTCTCTCTCTCTGACAAATGGATGGATAAAATCTTAAAAAAAAATGCCTCATGACTAATAAAAAAATAAATGAATGTAAAAAGTAAGATTACTTGTCAATTGTAACTCAATAAAGCTGAATAAAAGAAAATAAAATAGATCATATTTCTTCTGTGTAAAAGCCATCAGGGGCTTCCCATTGCACATAGGCTGTGAGTCAAAGTCTTGAATGCCACCTTTCGAGGGGAGTGCTGTGGGATCTGGCATCAGCCCCTCATTATCCTCCACACTCACTGACTTTCTGTGGAGACTTGATACAGTTCTCTCCCGACTCAGGGCTTTAGAACCTGCTGATGTCTCTGTAACACACTCCCCTCCCCCTTTCTTTGCCTAATTTCTCCAGCACTCTTTAGGTCTCAAGTTCAACGCCACTTCCTCAGAGAACTTTCCTGCTCTGCTCTGATCTAAATTAGGTATCTTCCTTACAACTTAAATAAAGCTTCATTTTCCTTCATAGCACTTAATACACTTCATAATGACAAATTTTGGGGATTTTTATCCATCCAATATCACAATACTCTGTAAGTTCCATGAAGCCACATTCAAATTCAGATTCAAATTAGAAAGATACCAAGGATCTACAAAAACATTTTGTTGTCTTCTGTGAAGAAAAATTACCAGGGTACCTGGGTGGCTCAGTGGGTTAAAGCCTCTGCCTTCAGCTCGGGTCATGATCTCAGAGTCCTGGGATCGAGCCCCGGATCGGGCTCTCTGCTCAGCGACGAGCCTACTTTCCCCTCTCTGCTTGCCTCTCTGCCTACGTGTGATCTCTCTCTGTCAAATAAATAAATAAAATCTTAAAAAAATATTACCATGATAACCAGATATAAAAGTTCATGTGAAAGAAGATAATTTCGAAGTGTGATAGTCTTATCTTTTACTACATTTAAAATACCTTATTAGTTTTGTGGAGATGCTGATGGGTTGGACAGCTGTCCTAAAGGTATCATCAGCCTTCCGTTGTAGCCGTCCTGATAATGTTTGACTCTGTGCCTGCTCCCCCTAGAAATATTGAAGTTATTTTTTTTAATTAAAAAATTTTTTAAAAGAAGTTTAAACATTTAAAAAATACACAACATGAA
Organism: Nasua narica; assembly: GCA_028533885.1. Lineage (NCBI taxonomy): Eukaryota > Metazoa > Chordata > Mammalia > Carnivora > Procyonidae > Nasua > Nasua narica. The sequence goes on along the minus strand of CM052809.1, from coordinate 15,182,842 downwards.
AATAATTTGAAATGTCCCAGTATGGTTCTCAAACTTCCCTGTGCACAAGAATCACCTAAAGGGCTTATCAGATCTCCAGGCCCCACACTCAGAGCACTGGAGTCTGGACGTCTGGGGAAGGACCTGAGAAATTATATTCCTAACAAGTTCTTAGATGATGCCAGTGCTGCTGGTCCCAGGTCCAAACTCTGAAAACCACTGCCCTAGGGCATTACCCAACCATGGCTTATAACCACTGAATTAGCTTCATCATTTGTTAAGAAGGGTAGTTCAAGAAATCACCCAAGTGTGTAGTTACCCAACCCGATCAAATTAGTGAGCAACTTTAGGAAATCATTGTTTTCAGATCAGGATGTAATGAAACATTAAGGCAACTGGGGAAGATGTTAGCAAATCCTCATTCAAGGTCACTGACTCTACATGCATTTATGAAGTTTCTGCTGCAAAGCATGGAGCCAGCCTTGGGCTGGGTGCTGGGAACACAGGCGCCAGGCATCTACTCCTTCCACAGTGTGTCCTGAGATCTACTCGTGGCCCTGCACTGACGGAGGAGTAGAAACAAGTCAGGAGATGCCCCTGCTCTCACGGAGTTCACGTCCTTTGCAGGGGAAAGAGAGTCGACAAATAAACAAACGGGATAATTACAGATGGTGAAAACGGCTATGAAGTAACAGTCGGCTCGGATGCACAAGAAGTCAGAGAAAGGCAAACACCACGTGATTTCACTTACGTGTGCAACCAAAAAACAAATAAACGGACACACAAGCAGACTCGCAGATATAAATTGGCAGTTGCCAGAGGGGAGAGGGTAGGAAGATGGGCTACAAAGGTGATGGGGATTCAGAGATAGAAACTTCCAGTAAAATAAATAAGTCACAGAGATGAAACGTACAGCACAGGGAACAGAGTCAACAATATTGTAAGCAGGTTGTACGGTGGCAGCTGCTGCTGACTGCACTTATCATGGTGAGCCCTGGGTGATGCACAGAATGGTTCGATCATGTTGCACACCGGAAAATGACATATGTCAACTCTACTTCAATGCTTGGGATGTATAAAAATCATGGTGCAGAGTGGCGTGACCAAAGAGAGGTTCTTTGTCGAGGGGATGTGGAAGCTGAGACCTAGCAGGTTTAAGAATGAGCATCTTCCAAGGGAGAATGGATATTTCAGGGAGAGACCAGCAGGTCCCGAGGAGGGACCAGAGTTGGCAAGTCCTGGGGATTGAAACACCAGTGTCACCAGTTGGATGAATACCTGCAGGGGGTGAGCAAAGGAACTTGGAGAGGGTGGCGGGAGCTTCAGCTTTATGTGGGAATGGAAGCTTCTGGAACACTGTGAGCAGGTGACACGATGTGATGGACACTTGAAAAGACACCTGCGGCTCTGGTGTGCAGATCAGACTGCAGGGAGAGGGGACCCATGGAGATGCGGGAGGAGGCTCCAGCCAGGCACAGAGTCTGATTTCGTCATGGGGGAGGGGAAAGCGCCCGGTAATTTGCTATGTTGTGTAGAAAGATCAGCAATGGCTACACGCCCAGCTCTTTCCCACCCGAGTACCCACATGTGGTTCAAATATGCACAGAAATACGAACTGTTGTACTGAGAAGCTCATGGGGGAGTGCATGAGCCTAAATTCGGGGGATAAAAGTTTCAAAATCCGATCTCCTTTATTAACTAGTAGCCGTGGTCAAGCTATTCTGTCTTTCTAGCTTTCATTTTTCTCTGTAAAATGGAATGGTAAGAATACAGACCTCATAAGGATGTCGTAAGTCTTCAGTGGGACAATCTATGGAAAGAATTTAGCCTAGTACTTCTTGGCGCCCAAATTAGCACTCAGACATGTTAGCTACTTACCAATCCCTCTGAACTTCACTGTCTTCAATAAAAGCTCATAAAGAGTTTGTAAAGTTATACTGAGATGAGGTCTGAAAAACCCTATCCTACGATACTAGCACTCAGGGGGAGCTCAGCACATAGGAGTAGTAGAATAAATAGAATATCAAGGCTGGAGACATTGTTGCAGTCTCTCTGACTGATGAGGGGAGAGCCCTGAAGACAGAAAATGTTTCACATTCTAAAGGTCAGACTTAACAGTTCTACTCCTAGGATATAAAACCAAGTTCTTCTCTATATAATTCCATGGACTCCAGAGGTTCACCATTTTAATGAACCCTGCTCTCCTTCACACAAAAGCGAGTGTCTCTTCACCCTCACCAGAGCCCAGACTTTCACTACACATGTTCCTGGGGCAGAAAACATCAATGGTGCAGAAATAGCAGTTTTGAGTTAATGACTGCTTCTTCCCTGGGTTTCCGCTGCGGAATTCAAAATCTGTAATCATCATCAAGGATGAAAACCACAACAAAGCCCGGATGAAAAGGACGGCTTCAAAGTCGTGTATATAGAGCCTTACTCCCTGAACTTCATAACCGATTCAATTAAACGGAAAGACACTCTCTGGTAAATGGCCCCAAATTCCAAACATGCAACGATTCTGGCTCTGTTCTTTAGATGTCTGACACAGTGCCTTAATCCGGTGAGGGAACGCAAATGCAGGTCATCGAAGGAGTGGACGAGCTACTGAATATGTATTCAGCAAGGGTATCAGTGAGACCCCGACTCACAGGTGCTTATCACCCTTGCTGCTTCTGCAGAGTCCTGCTGTCTGAATGT
>CM052809.1:15156407-15179666 GCA_028533885.1 Nasua narica | reverse complement strand
AGGAAAGACCACCCCACACCAGACCCCTAATGTGCCGGGGCCCTATCTTGGACTTCCCAGCCTCCACAACCATGAGAAATCAATCAGGATGCTCACAAGCCATCAAGTCTGTGGTGTGTGGCTTCCACCGCCTGAAGGACTAGGACCAGTACCTACCTCCCTGCGGCCGCCTGCTGGAGTCGGATGGATGCTCTCTTCGTGTGGGTCCTGCAGGAGGTATGAAAGTCAGCAGCCATGAACGAAGGGCAGTTCGTCAAGCATCTTACATCCTCACATCCCTCCAACAGGGGTTCCTAACATACGTGTGTATTATCGGCATCAACTCGGCGGTTTTTCAAAGGACCCAGGGACAGGCCCCTACCCAGCCCCGATTTAGTGAATCGGAGACCCAGTGATTCCGAGGTGGACCTAGCCCTGAGGGAGAACTGCTGTTTGAGACGGTGTCGGGGAGAGGAGCACTGCACTAAGGATGGGGGCCCAAATCCCTCCTGCTCCCCGGCAGAGATCATTAATCAGTTCGTATACGACATCGGTACTCGCTTAAAATCCTTTAAGAAGTAAGACTTGAAAACCTTTTTGGTAAACACGCATGACACACTTACCATTTTAACCACTTTCAAGTATATACTTCAGCAGCATAAAGTGCAGCCATACTATCATCCAGGCATCGCCACCCCTCCTCACCTCCAGAACCTTCTCATCTCCCGCCCCCCCCCGCCCCGCCGAAACCCAATACACATTAATTCCTCATTTCCCCCTCCCCCAGCCACTGACAGCCACCGTTCTACTTCCTGTTTCTAGGAGCTGGACTCCTGTAGGTGCCTCATAGAAGTGGGATCCCACAGGAGTGGTCCTTTCACTTTCACCCAAGCTGTAGCACGGGTGAGAACTTCCTTCCTTTTGAGGACTGAATAATATCCCATCTCATGCACAGACCACATTTTGTTTTGCCATTCATCCACGGATGGACACTTGGGTTGCTTCCACCTGTTGGTGCTTGTGAATAATGCCAAGAACTGGGGCGTGCAAATCATCTATTCAAGTCCCTTCACTTGGCTTCCTTTGGGTATTCACCCAGAAGGGGGAATTGCTGGTTCCCAGGGTAATCTTTTGAAGAACTGCCACATTGTTCTGCAGAGGATGCACCACTTACACTGTCACCAGCAATGAGGGTTTCAAGGTGTCCACATCCTCGCCGACACTTGTCACTGGCTACTTTTGAGAGTCGCCACTCGAACGGCTGTGCCGGCGGCATCCGTGGCCGAACACGTTGGGCGGCCATCTCCATTTCGTCAAAGGCGACAAACGAGGTGAAAGCCTTTGGTTCTTTCTAAACTGCGATCATGAGATTTCTATGCTTTCCGATGTGAAATGACTGCAGATTGACCAGGTCGGGATGGTCAGCAATATCGGGGTTGTATAGATGGCCAGTGGTTTGAAATATTGGGGTGGGGGAGACAGGAAACGAGGAGTGCTAGTCTGGAAATGGCCGCGAGGTAGAGGCGAGGCCGGAGAGGGGCTCTGCTTGCAGACCTGGGGGAACTGGAGACCAAGCCCAGGCATGCCACCAAATGCACCAATGAGGAACCCAGTAGATATCCTGCCTCCAGTGGCAATGGGGTTTCTCTTCCTTCTCTTTATTCTGTTTTAGTCCCTCTACTCTTTACTGCTCAATTGTCTACGAATCCTTGCTTTGAAAAATCCACGTTTTGTAAAAAAAAAAAAGCGGGGGGGGGAAGGGGATGGAATATGTACACTAGATGTCCATTATTTGCTTACATGTGGATGAACTCTCTCTGCAAATACACACAAAAACAAAGCTCAGTGGTTGTTTGTGGCGGGGGCAGGAGTGGGAATACAGGAGACAGAGTGGGAAATTTTTCTTTTCTATAGACCCTTACATACGCTATTACATTTTCAGCTGTAGAAATACAGTCTATCGTCTTTCCAATGTTCATTCCTGAACTTCGGCGACCAGAAAGTTCCAGCCCCTTCCAGGCTCCCTTGAAGCTGGGCATTGATACTAAGGTTCTGCCAAGTGGATGTGCTTTCATGAGATGGAGCGGAAGATGGAAGTGGCCGAACACCATCTTCCCGCTGCCTGGGGCTGTAGTTGTGGGCAAGCAAGGCCGTGGGGGTTCAGAGGCAATGGTGGTGTAAGTGGTACCAATGCCAGGCCCAGGCCTCAGCTTCCCGGGTACTGCTATGAGGCATTTGAGGTGGTCCCAGTCACTCCCTGATCTTACTTGCTGGTAGCTGGATCATAGGTGCAGGGGTGTTTTTTTACCTCAGCAGTTCCAGAAGCAGACTCCTAATTCCTCCTGAATTTAGCCTCCCTGAATTCCTGCTTAAGGCAAAGGCTGTAGCTCTCCTGGCAGGTAGGGTACCAGATGTTGCTGGAGATTCCGGAAGTCACTCCTGGATTATCTCCTAGGAGTTCACTCTCCTCATCCTTCCAAAAGATTCTACGAGCATCCAGTTTCTTATTAGTCCACTCTGCTTGAAATACCTACTGTGGCTTCTATTTCCTATAACGGAATTGAAACGGAATATGAAATTGTATATTAAAAATTATTAAATAATAAATGTCATCCCTAAAAAAAATTCTCAGGTTTCTTGAGCAGCGTGCCACCAAAAATGCTTGTTATTTAAAAAGATTTATTTATTTATTTATTTATTTATTTATTTATTTATTTATTTATTTATTAGGAGAGAGATCACAAGTAGGCAGCAAGACAGGCAGAGAGAGGGGGGAGCAGGATCCTCGCTGAGCAGAGAGTCCGACGTGGGGCTCGATCCCAGGACCCTGAGATCATGACCTGAGCCGAAGGCAGAGGCCTCAACCCACTGAGCCACCCAGGCACCCTGCTTGGTTTTTATATTTTAAAAAATTTCTGGGGTGCCCGGGTTACTCGGTAGGTTAAGCATCTGCCTTGGGCTCAGGTCATGATCCCAGGGTCCTAGGATCGAGTCCTGCATCAGGCTCCCTGCTCAGCGGGGAGCCTGCTTTTCCCTCTGCCTGCTGTTCTCCCTGCTTGTGCTTGCTCTCTCCCTCTCTGTCAAATAAATAAATAAAATCCTAAAAAAAAATCCTGCCCTCTTTGTAAGTCATCGCCTATTTAATGAGTACCTATTGGCTTAAAAATGAGGTAACTTAATACTTAGATTAGAAATAATTGCCCAAGAGTATGTGAGGGGTGTGTGTGTGTGTGTGTGTGTGTATGTGTGTGTGTATAAAGAGACAAGACACAATTTGTGTTTCCAGTAAAATCCTAGAAGACAAGTTCAAATACTTCTTGTTCTTTGTTTTTATTTAACTCAAAATAGCTAACAACAAAACATTTAAAAAATACCTCCCACACGTGAGTATTCAGTTATTTTTGGTTCATGACACCAGATTACAGAGTCCTTGCCTGGTTCCAGCCTGAAGTAACACATCTATCATAAACTCTCTCTCTCAAAGTCTGCAGCAGGCTTGAAATCTGTGTATTTGGATCCTAACCAAAACCACGACTTAGTTATTCATTTTGAATCCAAATGTTTATCTCCCACCCAGGAGCTTAGTAAAATGAATAACCATAAATAGGCTACCTATTAATCCGTTTTCGACGAAATGCCCAAAGACAGCACATACATAAAGTTTGTATATATGCTTTTGTCCTTTACTACTCAAAATATGAATGTCAGTGAGATGGACAGCGGAGTTAGATCATTCGTTGAACTTACATTAAGCATATAGGAGGTCAGTGAAAAGGAAACAATAAGGAAAATAACAATGAATCCTGTGAAAATCCCACCAATTGAGTGAATGAGTAAACGCTGATGAGGGTTGAAGAACCTTGAGGAAACCAAGTGTTACCACCGTAGCATCTCCTCAGGTAAAGTCAGTTCACACAGGTCTCAGAAGACAAGCATTTTGCAGGACGCAGGGTGATTCTAGTGTTGAAAGGTATGTGGTTCTAAGCAAAATTGCCCTAAACCAACACCGACAATGTCAAATGGTCTTCCACGGAAGAAACAGTCCTTTCTTCCAACTCCGGAGGAAAACCTGGTTGTGTTGGACGCACAGATTTCCAATATGGCGCCTTTTGAAAGGGCTGTCAAGGAGAATCTCCACATCCCTTTTTATCGTAGGTCCTGACACTAGAAGCTAAGCCCCAGGTAAGAAGCGCCTCCACAGCGGTGTGAATAGCAATGACAAGATCCTTAGAAATGCCCTAACATCGTCAGCATAGTTTAATTTCCAGTTTAGCTCCAACCTCACATTGAACACAGGGTGTTTCTGTGATCTTCCCACAGTGCCGGCACATAAGAATGCACCTATCACTGACTGAGAAAATCTCAGGATGAAAAGATTAGCGTCCTAAAATCTCAACAACAACAAAAGCGACCAGAGTAGATCAGTCTCAGGATGCTTCAGGATAAGATGCTCAATCAGCAAACGGTGCAACTGAAGCAGAGAGTCACTTCTGTCTTGTTACACTTGCCGCTCCCAGCCCTCTCCTATAGCTTCGAAATTGGCAGCTACCTTCTACTTCTCAAACACTAGGCCTTCACCTCAGCACCGCTCTGGTTCGGTTTCTATTTTTAAAAGCACCATTCTAATGGAAATGTCCCTGCCCTGCGTGAAGTTGGGCTGCGGATTTTACCGTGAGCTAGAGTCCTTATGTCACAGAGTTTAGGTTAATTTGGCAGATATCGATTTCCGTGAAAACCCGCTTCAGCTTCTTCTAACCGTGGAGGATTTCTACCTGGGCTGCAGATGGGGGTAAAATACCCCATGGAGGACCCCTTCGATAACCACATTTGGAAAATCTGAAAAACAAAAGGAAAACGGCTTTTCTCAGGCACAGCAATAAAACACGCCAGCATTGTGTAGATCGGAACAAAGTGAGGCCCCCCGCAACTCAGGGAACCCCGTCACCCTGCAGCCCGCTCTCGCTGAGGATGCGCTATCTGTCATGTCGCCGCGGCCGAGAGCCACTTGGGCGCACGACCAGGCTCTGCAGGAATGCACGGCCAGATTTGTAGCTTATTGATTGAGGGGATGTTCTAATGGTTAATGCTGCTCGGCCCCAGGTCTTTATCTGAATGTTTTCTCACAAGGAAGATGGATTACACTGGCAATTCAATTTCTAACAAAATCTCAATATACTTGAAGGAATTCCAAGATTTCTACTGGGAATACTTGGCTGCAGTTTTTCCATTGTGGTTTACAGCAGCGTTTAGTCCCAGCCGTCTTGGGGACGGTCACTCTGCTGCACACGCTCCCCGGGAGCAGGAGGAACGGGGGCCGTCCTCCTCACCGAAAAGGGTGCACTTCTGACAAAAACCAGCCCGTCAAACTGGAAAAAACGAGCCATGTTTTTAGAGGAGATACAAAGGAAAGCCAGAGGTGTGCGTACGATGGGGCGTGTTCCAGTTACCAGAGCGGGTAAACTACGAACAGATACCTTGCACGGGGGACCCCATCCATCACACGGCCCGGAGGTTCAACTTTGCAACTTTGATCTTCATCTAACTATATCCAGGATTTACGCAAAAGCCCACCACTTTCAATAAATATCGTATGGAGATTAGTTGATCTCATACTTCAGGGAGAAACTAGTACGCTCACTTATGAACCCAACCTCTGTACAGCACCTACTACGTAAAGCAACGCACAAAGGGAGGGCAGAAAGGTTCTCTGAGGAGGGGACCAGGCGGCCAGTCTGAGGGAGGAGGGAGCCAGGAATGGAGGTCAAAGACCGGAATGGAGGCTAAGAGAGCAAGGGAAGAGGCCTGAGGGCAGCCCCGCGCATGCCCGCCCAGGAATTCTGGCTCTGCCTGAAAAGCAGTGAGAACCCCCGAAGGATTTTAAGCGGAGTGACACAGAACTGCATCCTGATTGATTGGCAAAGATGGCTCTGGCAGCCATTCAGGGTACACAGGGACAAGTTCACGGTGGTGGTTACAAGGGAAGGGTTTCGTAACACTACCTGAAAGGTTGTTGTACAAACTGGAGGGTGAAACAAAGCACCTGAACCTGAACTGGGCCCACGGTTAGTGTTGGTTACCATCACATATCAAGTACGGTGTAATCCCGGGAATAGAAATAAGTAACAGTCCCTGCCCACACCGTGGAATTTCCATGCTAGAAGGGAGACAAGCAAACGAATACACCAACAAGACATGCTTTAAAAATATCTTCAGGACACGAGCAACTCAATGACTTCTGGGCGATGATGCTCGATTTCTTAGAGTATGCTTCAGTCCAGCATGAAACAACATAATTTTCCACACAACCTATCTTTAATAATAGGTAGTAGGACTTAAACCTACCTATTTTCAACCCTATCAAGAGCAATGATTTTGCAAAGTTCATTTTAAAGAATTTCTCCCCTTCAGAAGTGTACTGAAACCAAGAGCCATCCATGGAGATATTGATCAATTTTTAATCAGATGCCCAAACGGGACATGCCAATGGGCATTAGCATGTGGGCATTCCTCCTTTGCCACCCAAAATATAACAGTTTATTTGTTAGTGAAGTTAGTGAAATGACATCATCAGCATATTCAGCTCAAAGGAATTCCAGTAAGTTCGGAAAAAGGGACCAATAGGGAAAATACCATTAATGATTTAGAGTATTGCTATACCACCTGAATAGGTCAAGCAGTGGTTTAAACGCAAGGGGAGGGGCACCTGAGTGGCTCAGTTGGTTAAGCGTCCGACTCTTTTTTTTTTTTTTAAATATTTTATTTATTTGAGAGAGAGAGCGCACACAAGAGAGCATGGGGCAGGGGCACAGGGAGAGGGAGAAGCAGACTCTCCACTGAGCAGGTACCCTGATGTGGGGCTCGATCCTGACCCGAGCCGAAGGCTGACGCCCAACCAATGGAGTCACCCAGGCGCCCCAAGCGTCCGACTCTTGATGTCGCCTCAGGTCACGATCCTGAGGTGGAGCCCTGCATCGGGCTCCACGCTCCGCACAGACTCTGCTTGCGATTCTTTCTCTGCCCCTCCCCCTGCTGGAGCATGCTCTCTTTCCCTCTGTCTCCCAAATAAATAAATAAATCTTCACAAGAATAAACAAAAGAGGGGCGCCTGGGGGGCTCAGTGCGTTAAAGCCTCTGCCTTCGGCTCAGGTCATGATCTCAGGGTCCTGGGATCGGGCCCCGCATCGGGCTCTCTGCTCAGCGGGGAGCCTGCTTCCCCCTCTCTCTGCCTGCCTCTCTGCCTACTTGTGATCTCTCTCTCTCTCTCTCTGTGTCAAATAAATAAAAAAAAATCTTAAAAAAAAAAAACAAAGGGGAAAACTGAAGCAGGCTGCGGGATTTGAGGGTGAGGACCGGGAAGGTGAGGAAAGACCTCTGTGGGCAGGTGCCATGGGCATGAGGGTCCAGGGGCCACACACGAGGGTGTCCGGGCGAGGGGCATTCTTGGCAGAAGGAAGACAGCCGGCCAAGGCACCGCGTTTAGGGTCCAGCAAGTGCTGAACAACTGCCCGAGGCTGGAGATTCAGAAGGTAAACACGACAGAGAGAGAAAAAGGGAACGGTGTGGGTCATCACCGTGGATTAGCAAATGGGATTCTAATCCATGTGAATGGAACAGAGGTGTTTTATGACAAGGTCCACCAACCGAGGCCAACGAGGAGATTATCAGAGGTTATTTTTTCCCCCTCATCTGTTCCACTCCATTCTACACTTTGGATTTCGGCTTCATCATACACAGGATTTTGATTGCATGTCCACTGCTGCTTGAAAACTGCCCTAGCCTTTGTTTCCCATTGAGACGGGATGACAAGGAATGTGATTTAGGAAAGGTTTACTCGTCTTTTGTTGGTTCTCTCCCTTTTTTTTTTTTAAGGTTTATTTATTTATTTGACACAGAGAGAGAGAGATCACAAGTAGGCAGAGAGAGAGGGAAGCAGGCTCCCTGATGAACAGAGAGCCCAATGCGGGGCTCGATGCCAGGACCCTGAGATCATGACCTGAGCTGAAGGCAGAGGCTTAACCCACTGAGCCACCCAGGCATCCCTTGTTGGTTTTCATTCAGGCTGATGAACATTTATTGTGGACCTTAAAAAAAAAAAGGCAATGGGATGAGAGGGGTCGGGGGGAGACTCCTGAGGTACCCTTGAGAACAGAGCAGGCAAAGGCTCTCTCAAGCTCCTCCGGAAAGGTTCAGAGGCAGCACGGTGTGGGGATGAGAAGAGGGCTCAAGGGGGAAGTGGGGGAAACAGCAGGGCCCTGAGGGGAATGAAGTGCATACCTCTGAGGCCCAGAAAGAAGTCAGCAGAGCATGGGAGGGGGTCCTCTAAGAAATAGGATCTGGGGCCGGAGCATCGAGGGTCATGAGAGCCTGGTTGAGTCCAAGCTCAAAGAGAGAGTGGGGATGGAAACCCAAGACTGTGTCCCAGGTACACACACAGGGCCATCAAGACCACACACAAGGAGATGATCCAAAAGAAAGCCAAGGAGAAGACAAGAGGATCTACAATGGCCTGCCGGTGGGCTGCCCAGGATGGGCAGGAAAGTAGAAGAGTGGGAAAGCCCCAGGGGAGACAGTGGTCAACAGTGGCCGAAGCGGAGGCGAGATCTGATGAAAGCTCACGAAAAATATCCAGAGTGTAGCCATGCCAGAGCATGCTGGGGACCAGGGCATGAGCTGTTCCGAATTCCCCTGAGAAATTAAACCCAAGGCCAAAAAGCTTATGTTCAGAGAAGACGGAGGATTATCATTTTATAAGAGGATAGCGTCTGTCAGTTCACCTGCGACAGTATTTCCACAATCAGAATCCTCTGGATGCGTACCCCCCACATTTTGTTAAGAGGCCTAAATAACACAGAAATGCGATGCCAGTAAAATTCATCTCTTGATGAAATGCTAAAGATCTGCAAGAGCCTATCAGCGGCGCCACGCCTGTAAGACAACAGGAATCGAACTCATGAAGGTGGGTTGGCCAAACCGCACAAAACGAGATCTGGTGCCAGGCCCTCCCCTACCTGGGGTCATCCTGCCCATAAACCTGCCCGTAGATTCCCACATCCTCTCCAAACAGCAATCCCTCATTTGCACCATCCGTCCACACCAATGTGCTACCAACGTACCCTTTCTAGCTCCAAGATATTTGCCTCTGGACTTCTTTCCCCCTCAAGTTCCTCCTGTTCTTTGGTGCCCACCAGGTGCATAACACACGCTGCTTAATCAGCCGGACGACTTGGACTCAGGGATCCTAAAACACCTTCCCTCTTCCACAGAGCACCCTGGCCACGGTCACAATGACCATTCCATGCTCCACATCTCCACAGGACTGTCGGGCCAATGCATGAAATTTCAGACCATCCACCATGCCCGGAAAAAGTGCTTCTAGACCCAGGTTCCGAAGACAAAAAGAATGCTTTACAGGACATCATCCATTTCATGTAGCCTAGATTACGTGATGCGTATTTGTTAACCGTAACATTTTGTGGACCGAACGTCAACTAATACAATACGCATTTTTTTTAAAACACGGGAAGCAAACGCTAGAGAAAGGCAATTATTCCTCATGGAAAGGACTGTCTCGGGAAAATCCTGTGAGAACGTCTTCCTACATAGCAAAGGCAGCTCTCTCGGATCAGGGTGCCAGGAATGGTCCCTCCATGGAGCTGGGCTGGGTCCTGGCTGGCCTTCTGCACACTTCCATCTAAGTCACTGATTGCAGTGCACACGCTGCTGCCACAGCACGGTCCCCTCTCTCTTGCTGGTGATAAAAACCTTGGTGATAAGGTTTTATTTGTCAGAATGCAGGAACGATTTCAACAGATCATTTATCTACTGCTATTGAGTTGCTCTGCTGTTTAGTTATTCCCAGGGACAAGGGCCAACCGTTCATTCTATGTAAAGAGCACACAAGGGGAAATTACACACCAACGGGTCTGCCCATCAGTCACGTGACACTGGACAAGTCAGGGACCTCCTGGGGCTCCAACGCTCTGATTAGCCAATGAGGATCCCCACCTTGCCTATTTTATGAGGCTGTTAAAAAATTTAAGGAGTAACATCTGAGAATGTACTCAGGAAGACGTGCAGAGCAGGCCATTTAGAGAGGGACTCTGAAGAATTTAAATTTCTTGGCACAAAGAGAGGACCCAGGCTAAAATATTGATTACACGTCTGCATCAATTCATTATATTTAAGTATATAACTTCTAAAAATACATATCTGACCATCTAAGATGCTCTAAGCTAAACGGAAGCAAAGATAGATGTGTAATATACATAAACTGCTTTGGGGGAAAAAGCATTTGAAAAAAAAAAAAAAAAAAAGAACCAGAGCCTTAGAATCAAACCTTGGCATCTGGATACAAACAAGCAGAGACCAAAATATAACACCACCAAAAACAAAAACAAAAAAAGAAAAAGAAAAGACAATAAATATCTTTCCTCTTTATCACTCTCATTCAAAACTGCCTGGTAAGGTAGAAAGAAAAATTACATTTCGTGCGGAAAGGCCTGCCCCAATTAAAATTCTGAATGTCTCCTACACCAAGAGCACTGGTTTATTGGCAGATTATTAAGCCCTGGACCAATGTCACTCTGTTAGACCTGTATTAAAAACGTGGTTTATGTGGTGCAGGGTCAGATCAGTAAAGAGCTGTTAGCAGATGACAGGTTTGATTACCGCTGGCTGCAGGCAAGACGTATGGATCCCTGAGGAACAGCAGCACCGGCTGGTGGGACAGTTTGCTGGAAAGGTCAAGAACAGGCATGTCAGCATCAGGGGACGACGGTAAACAGAAAACACTACAAACTAGCTTTGAGGGGATCAAACTGCTGTGTGGGGACATCTCAAGGTCTGTGTATCTAACTGTGTGGGTGAATAAATAGCGAGAGAGTTAGAGGAAACAGACCAGCACTCTGGTCACCTGCTCAACGTTTCTTTGCGGAATGTGAAACAGGTGTACAATCTATGTGATAAATCAGTGCTGCAAAGTACACACTCTCGGAGCCCAACTATTGATAAAACAGTATTCGTATGACTTGCACAAAACCACGTAGGGTTCTTACCCCTTCGTTGCAAGGGTTACTTCTCTAACTTTCTAGCAGATATTTGTAAATGAACTGCCTAACAAATACTATCAAGAAGGTCCTGACGTGATACGCTTACGCCACAGTAATTCAACACGTGGCAAAACCACAGTCCTATTCCTGCTTTTATGTAACTCCTGATTGACTAGCATCCGTTCTTACCTTGATTCTTCAGATTCCGTCTCATCAAAAGACCTAGAGTTTTTTTTTAAAAGAAGAAGAGGAAGACCATGTAAGTTGGGTGACTGTTGCTGCAAACCAAGGGAAAGAGAGCCAGTATTCTCAGAGCTCTGAAATGGGAAACACTGTGAAAAGAGAGATGTCTTGACAAAGCCACAGCATGACTGATGCCTCCTTCTAAAGAATCCTAAAACCACCATATTCTTGAACTTCAATTCTCCTGAAGATCACTTATAAACCCTATGGTTTGACTTTTGGGCTTCTATAATGGAGCTAAGATGTCACTCTGTCATTCCTAAAATCTCTTCTTAAAAAACATCCCCAAGCTCCTGGCAAATATGCCCAAGTCAGAACACGTGGCCAATGCCTATCATTTGGCGAGCTCGGTGTATAATTCGCGCCACGGGGTGAGTAGAAAGAGGCCTTGAGCAAACCCTGCCAGGGAGGGGGGCTGGGGTCTGCAGCCTTTCCTCCCGTAGTCAGCTGGGGTTTAACACGGACGCTGGGTGTGATCCACGTGACCGTCTTACAGTGAGTGTGCTTCCTTCGGGGGGGCCCTGGAGGCGGCAGGAGGATGAACACCACCCCTTCCCCTGCGTGGGTCTGCAGACACTTCGTAATGATGTGTTTTCTGTAAACGGATTTACTACGTCAGGGGTGTTGGTGATGGCCTTTGGAGGCCAGCTCAACCTGAGTCAGGTGCCCAGAGCTGGGCAAGGGGCTTGTTGCAGAGTTCGTTCTTCAGAAGAACACTTCCCAACTGCTGATGATAGCAAAGGCCTGGTTCCTTGGTACACAGGGACTGGGATCTACAGCCCCATACGAGGAGGTCCTGTGGGAGAGGCAGCGAGACAGCAGGGAAGAGAGCTCACGTGGGAAGGCCTGGGCTCTGCCAGCTCCAAGGCCAGAGATCTGGGGAAAGACACTTAATTCCCGTGTGTCAGTTTGCTCAAGTCAACAATAAGGGAGTTGGCTAACATCATCTCCAAGGTCAGTCACAGCTTTTAGATGACGTGACTGCACGTGCATGGGCATGTAGACTTTGCACGAGTACCCACAAATAACTAGAGTAGACCCTCAACAGGCTATCTAGAGTCAAGATTCCCATCAGGTAACATCACTCCACGAAGCTGCATTTTTTAAGAAGTCAATTCCTTAAGTCTAAATCTGAGTTACTGAGCCTTGGTCATCTGGCCACAATATAGGGATGAGGAGTGCAGAGGAATTCCTTTGACCACAGGCAGGGGGCGAGTGAGTGCTGTCCCAGCAGAGGGAATGGGTGAGACCAGGCTGGCCCTTCCAGCACCACGGGGGGGTTACTGGTTAGGCCAATAAGTACGTGACTGTAGAGTAGTTTCAAATACACGTCCGATAGGGGAACAACACTTCTTACCCACAACTCTCTGCCTTTGGTAGCGACGGCAAGTGTCGCACATTTAGGAAATCAAGGAACAGTTTGGGAAGCTCTTCATTTTCCAAAATGACAGCCTGTGAAAGGAGAAAAGAGGATTTAGAAAGCAAAATTTACTGTGCAATTAATAATCAAATGAACTATGTCAAAAGTCAGGACTGCCCATCTAAGTTCTTACCAGCATTATTCTTTACAATCTGTTGGCGGGGGGTTAGCAGTCTCCATTTCACCCACCAAGAATTCAGGAGACAGGCACGCTCTTCAGCGTCCCCAAATACTCCATTTTATCTATCCTCTCACCCAACCAGCATTTAAGACACATCAGCTGCTGACTAGGGGGGAAAACAGTGGGCCACCAGGTAGAAAGAATTCTTGCCTTCATGGAGATTCTGATTAGAGTGTTCTAAAAACCTAGGAGCATCAATAATACTGCTAAGATATGTGCATCAAATTTTCTTTACTGGGGGCACCTGGGGGGCTCAGTGGGTTAAAGCCTCTGCCTTCGGCTCAGGTCATGATCTCAGGGTCCTGGGATCGAGCCCCACATCGGACTCTCTGCTCAGCAGGGAGCCTGCTTCCCCCCCTCTCTATGCCTGCCTCTCTACCTACTTGTGATCTCTCCCTCTCTGTCAAATAAATAAATAAAATCTAAAAAAAAATATTTTTTTTTCCCTTACTGGGGGATCAAGCGGTCTGGGTGTGTGTGTGTGTGTGTGTGTCTCTCCAGGAGACCACTACTGTAGAAAATACTACACATGGCTTTTTTAACTGGAAGATTTAGCCAAGATCCCTCAGCTATCCCCTCTTTCAGCATTAGGATCAACTGACATTTATGGCCATTTGGACAGCTCCACTTAAAGGGTCAGTAACAACTTTACCACTAAGTGTAAATCAGCGTATACACTAAAAAAAAAAAAAAAAAAAAAAAAAAAATCTATACGGTTCTTCCATTTAGGGAGCTCTGCTAAAGAGTGGGGATAATGGCATAACCGTGCCTGTTCTCGGCTCTCCGAATTATGCAAGTGCAAGGTAAAATTGAACAGAGAACAAGGGAGTGCATTTTCATGGGTATCTATTTTTTAAAAAGAGGGCCACAGTGTATGAACTGATTAAACAGTTGCCCCTCTCTCCCACCACTTTTTTTTTTTTTTTTTACAAAGACCACGGAAAAGACATCAAAGATTGTACAATCATCTCTGAAAGTGAGAGAATTATTTTCAAAGGTCATTTCTATCATTTACCATGGTCCTCCTCCCACATGTGGTCTAAAGAACAATGAGAAGGGGTGCAGAGGTATCACCCCCACTGCCGATCAGAAAAAGCTATGTAATGTGATGTGTAAGGCACCAAGGACAAAAGGTCCGATTATGTATATTCTGAAATATGCAATTCTATATAACCTATTGCTTTTTATCATAATTTACATCCCGAGTGGACCCATTTCTAGCGGAGTTTTAAAACTGTTACTCAGTTCAGGACATGTGCCTGGAATGAGGAATGGATGCTGAGCCCCAAGCTCCACCAGCACTCAAGTTTCTGGAGAGGAGGCATCTGGAAACCCAGCCCTGTCTTGGTCTCTTCTTACTCCTTACCTAGCTGATTACACCCACTGAGGCTTAAGGAAAGTCAGGAGAAGGTAGGAAAACAAAAAAATGCATACAATAGAAAAAAAGCTGCTCTTCCCAGATGCCTGCTTTCATTACTATTTTCGCTGACCTTTTTTCATTTACCTGGGGAAATTTTGGGGGTGCCCATAAGGTCATCCTTTCAGTGCCCACAACTCAAGGATTGCTAAGAATCACTGTATATGTGAAGCTCCAGGGAATTTTGGCCATAAAGTCAGCTGTAAAGACTATCTCCGTGTTTCTAGATATCTGTTTAAGAGAATGACACAATACCTATTTGAATAATAAAGCTTAATGTTGTAACAAAAACAGAGCTGTTCACCTAGGCAATAGTTTTAATTATGTGTACAAGTGGCAGCTTTCAGATTAAAAAAAAATGGGGGGAGGTTAACACTCTTATCTCCACCCCCACCTTTTAAAATAAATTAAATCAATAACAAGTGTGGGACACTTTTAATGACCTGAACTACTTAATTTCCAGGATCCTTAGACGTGTCATCCATCACTGCGGTATAGAGGAAGACATCTCTTGAGTGTTCAGCGGGTTAGTTTGGTTTTATTAATGCAAGATTTAGGGAATTTTAACAAGGTGAATTGTTTATTTGCCTTGACAGATTGGCTTACAATGCACTGGCTACATCTACAGCATGATCATTAATGACAAAAGACAGGCAAAAAGCTGTTTACACTGCAACACCAGGACAGGAATTAATCCTGTCCAGCCTCCCTAAACAGAGCACTCCAAATAGAGGACCACATTTTTTTAGGTAAGACATACTGGCCAAAAAAAAAAAAAAAAGAATATAGAAAACTCCAGGAATTTGTAAGCATTTTCATTAAATGTTCCCTGAAAATTCTCAAATATTTTTCCTAAGAGAGTCACCAATATGAATTTCAGGATTTACAGTTGCAAAGAAAGTAGGGCGGGGGGCGGGGGGGGGTTAGTTAAACATTCAGTTACATGGTGGCAAGATTTCCTAAACTCTGCTTGTAAGAAAATCATTAGGACTTAAATCCAAACAGAGATAGAGTGTAATAGGGTAGAATTTACTTAATTTAATATGTACAAGTGAAATGACTGTCACTGATTAGTACAGAGATGTACCAGAGAAATTAAATTAGTTTAGCCAAATCTTCCGGTTCATCCACACATGATCTCACTCCCTGAGAAGCCCAACAGTGATGTGGGGCTGCTCCATTTCCCTTTACATCTTCTCCTGTTTCTTTTTTCTTCTTTTCTTTTCTTTTTTCCTTCCTTCCTTCCTTCCTTCCTTCCTTCCTTCCTTCCTTCCTTCCTAAGATTGTATTTATTTATTTATTTACTTATTTATTTAAGAGAGAGAGAGAGCGAGCGAGAGCATAAGCGGGGAGAAGAGGGAGAAGCAGGCTCCCCACCCAACAGGAGCGTGCCCTGGGGCTCAATCCCAGGACCCTGGGATCCTGACCTGAGCTGAAGGCAGATACTTAACTGAAAAGCTTTCACTCAAGAAGATCCCTCCCTCTTAAAGCTGCACCCTGGTCCGTTCCACTTTCTTGGGACCCCAGTCTGGTCTAACTACCCAACTTTATTCAAGAGATAAATAAATATAAATGCATAATAAATGAATGAATGAATGAATGAATGAATAAAATTTTATATGAATAAATATAATAAAGACAAATGTATAGGGGGGCTTGGGTGGCTCAGTGGGTTAAAGCCTCTGCCTTCGGCTAGGGTCATGATCTCAGGGTCCTGGGATCGAGCCCCACATCGGGCTCTCTGCTCAGCGGGGAACCTGCTTCCCCCTCTCTCTCTCTGCCTGCCTCTCTGCCTGCTTGTGATCTCTTTCTCTCTCAGTGTGTCAAATAAATAAATAATAAAAAAAATCTTTAAAAAAATAAATAAAGACAAATGTATATAAATTGCATTTTGAATATCAAGCCCTACTGCCCTTTGTTTTAGCGTGCTTACCATGATTTTTGATTAACCTTCACTTGTTAGTCGTTTCCATTTTTTAGAGAGGCAAGACGGTGTGGTAGGAAGTCCGGGGTTTAGAGCCAGAGCTAGGTTCCCATACCCGCTGGCGACCTCATGGGGTCAGTGTGAGGATAAGACGATGTCCTCAAGAGTCTCTGGTGCACACTTAGCATTCAATAAATGTTCACAGTTTCCTTACAATCTCTTCGTTCTATCAATCCCCAACAGCCTATTTTATCGGTTTTGGAAGTTTAGATTATTGTCTATCCAGCAAACATGGCTTCCCTCATTCTCTAAGATTCATGGATCCCTTTGAAAAATGGATAAAAGCTGAGAATCTCGCTGGCTGAAAAATATGCATCCATCAATAATCGTGCTGACGGCGGCAGGGGGTTCAAGGCCCCCCATAGCCCCATCAAGGACACTCCCATGTGGCAGCGATGCTGCTGGGTACCCTCTTCACCTGAAGCCCTCACTGCCAGGCCTGTGCTGGATGCCAGCCCCCCCAAAGGACGCGCTGGCCTTCTCATTGTAGTTTTCTACCTCTCTGTCAATTACAACCCCACTGGAGTGTGCGCTGCCTTGCGATTGGAATTCATTAGTGCTTTCCGCCCTGGGCTGTGGTTGAAAATTGTGTCTGGCAGGGAAGCTACCCCGCTGTAGGATTCTTTCTGGTAGGTCAAAATCTACTAGTGCACTGAATTTAGACAATCATGTTCATGGCTTCTGTGCTTTCCAGGTGAAATTCTAGAATTTAACAATCTGTAGGGTTGAAGGTTCCCAAAGTCAGCAAAACATGGAGGAAAATAGTGTTTCAACTCCATCTATCGCTGCCGGGGGCGCCTGGGTGGCTCAGTTGGTTGAGCAACTGCCTTCTGCTCAGGTCATGATCCTACAGTCCTAGGATCAAGTCCCGCATCAGGCTCCCTGCTCAGCAAGGAGTCTCCTTCTCCCTCTGACTTTCCCCCTTTCATGCTTGCTCTCTCTCATTCTCTCTCTCTCTCATAAATAAATAAATGAATAGATAAATAACATCTTTTTAAAAATAAATAAATAAATCCTATCACTGCTGGGTCAGAGTGCAGCTGAGGAGGCATGAGTACCCTACATTTGTTAGGAGAGAAGCATTTCGAAACACAGGGCAGTGATGGGTCCCAGACTATCTAATCAATTAACTAGTAACTCTGATGGCAGAGTTCCGACACTAGATCCTACCTTGGACACATGGCTGGGCAACTAATTTATACAGCAAAACGTCAGAATTCAAAACGAGGATGACAAATTTGAGAAAAAATTGGGGAAAAAAATCCCACTAAATTAAATTTTATGGTAAAAGTACCGAGTCAAACACTGTATGAGGCAGAATTAGGTACCCAGACGTAAGATGAAGAGTCGCTATTTATATACAAGTGCTGTTGGTCTCAAGCAGTAGGTCAGCAAGAAGTGTTGCTTCCAGAAGATTTAGAAAAAAATGAGCTGAGCAATCCTCTTGCTCCACCTAATGCAATATTATCTGGTCCCCAAAGAAAGGGAAATAAGAATAAATGCAGAAAGGCCTACAGGGGAGCAATGAAAATGAAGAGAAGATTCAAAATCACTTCTGTTAGAAGAGGTCCCCCAATAGCAGGTACCGAGCAAGGAATGAGGTGTTCCAGGGCCTAGGAGTGTGGTCTTTTAGTTAACTATTTTTTTTTTTTTTTTAAGGAGGGTGGAGATTTTCCAGGCTGTTGGGACCGTAAGAAAGGACTGTCCTAACCAGCAGAGAAGGTGTTGATCTCTAACTGAAGTCGGTGCAAAAAAAAAAAAAAAAACAAGCAAAAGTCGTCCATGTATGGGAAAAGCCTGCAATGCAACAGTTTCTAGAAAAGCCTGGGTTCTGAATGTCTTTTAGGTGCTCTTTGATACACATGCACATGGGAGAAGCTAGAGAATGAACGGAAGAATGCGTCAAAGAAATTTCCATGCAATTTATCACTTGGGAGTAATGTAGACTAAAAAGTAGGTTATTAAGATGCACATAAGAAATGGGATTAAATAAAGAACTGTAACAAGTGTGGGATCTACTTTATAACAGACTGTTGTTACTGTATCGAACTCTGATAAACATTAAAACTGGGAAACTGTACCTGGTAGGAAGCAAAAAATAATATTTATTCTTCTTCATATTGTGTTATTTGCTCTCAAGATAAGGAATGAGTTTCCTTAGAACACACCAGATACTCCTTCAGAAACATCACTCTAAAACAATGGGGGAAAAATCCCCTGGTCTACAATAACATTTACAAAAAAATTGCCTGGACGGGGGCAGAAAAACAAGAGCATTTCTACCAGCATCCCCTGCAAGCTCAATGTTTACCCGAGGAGAAATGTCTTTTTTATTGAAAAGGTGCAATTATCATCATGTAACACAAATCACAAAATCCCGATTTTTCTACCTTATCAGCTTTATAAAATCATGTTCCCAAAGGATACCATTGATTAGTTGCACATGTTCTCTCTGTGACATCCCAAATACTTAATTGTCAGTTATCTTTTCTTCTTCCCTAAGTAAAATGCAGTCACAAAATTACAGAGGGACCTGTTCTGCCTTAACCTTCACTAGATGCCATCATGCAGTGGAAAACACTGGTAAAATATCACAGGATAACGCCGTCCGACAAGGGAGACATATAAACACTGTAATGATTTCCCACGAGTTTCCATTTTAGAAAATTGTCACTAAGGCGAGCATAAACGGTGACACGTCTCCACCGAGGACACGGTGAAATCGAACGCTGGCATTCTAGTTAGGTCCAAACCTACCCAGCAGCCAATTATAACAGGAATGGAACATCTTGTTGAAAACTTGGACAAGACCACTTTGCTAACCTTCCCAGACTGCTGCACAAAGCTGCATTGTTTTCACCGATTTGATCCTTTTATTCTCTCCTCAAAACACTAGAGAAGAAAAAACAAAACAAAACAAAAAAAAAACCACGCACACTTCCACCCCATCGTCTATCAGGGTTGGTTACAACCTGCGGGGAACCTCTCTGTCACAACGGCCAGGACACTGAACCAAGCCGAGAGGTTTTCCTTTTTTCCTCCTTTTCCACCTAGTTGGGTTTGAAATGCCCGATTGCAGGGGTGACAAAGTTCATGACGGTTTTTTCTCTGCCCACCAGGAAAGATGCTTCATTCGTACCATACCTGCTTCAGAGGTGCGGCGAAGAACAGAGAGGGAGAAAATCAATGCCTTCTCACCGCAGTTGGTGCGCGGCGGCGTCCCTGTCCTCGGGGACTGCAGCCTCCCCCTGGTGCATGGAGCCTCCCAGTGCACGGAGCCTTTGCAGCCCGCAGGCTTCTGCTCACCCACGCCCCAGCCCTTACTCACAATTTCACAAAATGAGCCGTAGTTAAGGTTATCAAAGGAACACTTTTTAAAAGTCAGATGACCACCTAAAAAGTCCAAATCAGAGGTATATCTGAAGAACGCTCCATACCAGCCCATCTTTCTGTTTGTGGGTGAGTTAGGGTGCACCTAACTCTGTGCCTGGAAAAAATTGCACCATTCAAAGAATTCAACTGCTGTGGTTTCACAGGGCTTCATGGACTATTTTGCAAGGAATCTGAGGATCCGCACTGAAAGTTGAATGCTGACAAGGACCTATTTAAATTGGTTAAAAAAAAAAAAAAAAAGTCTGTGCAAAGAAATACTGTATTATGGCTTAAGACAGATTTGAAAGAAGAAATACCATTTCCGATAATATAGCTAAAAAGACAAACCTAATGGTGGAACAAGAGAAACGGAAACATCAACCATTTTTTGAGCTATTTTGGTATCAAAATTTATATTCTGTGTATTTCTGGAATATTTATCTAACACCTAGTATGTCCAACCACTGGCGCGATGGTTGGGCCAAACAAACATGGTTCTGCCCACCTGGGACATACAGTCCTATAAGGAAAATGGTGTTTTAATTTTTTTTTCCCCCACATACGTTTATTTTTTCAGTGTTACAAGATTAATTGTTCATGCACCACACCCAGTGCTCCATGCAATATGTGACCTTCTCGATACCCACCACCAGGCTCACCCAACCTCCCACCCCCTCCCCTCCAAGCCCCTTAGTCTGTTGCTCAGAGTCCATAGACTCTCCTGGTTCATCACCCCCTCCGATTTCCCCCCATTCAACCTTTCCTTCCTTCTCACAATGCCCTCCATGATCTTCCTTATACTCCACACGTAAGTGAGACCATAAGATAATTGACTCTTTCCGCTTGACTTATTTCACTCTGCATAATCTCTTCTAGTCCTGTCCATGTTGATACAAATGTTGGATATTCATCCTTTGTGATGGAGGCATAATATTCCATTGTATAGATGTCCCACATCTTCCTTATCCACTCATCTGTTGAAGGGTATTTTGGTTCCAAAAATGAAGGGTATTTTAATAATCGCAGTCGTGAATGTGGGATTACAAACTGAAGCCAGGACTTTGCAGGGACGTAGCTAGCTGTTTTAAACGTTGGTCACGAAGCCCCTTATGAATCCCTGGGGTGAAGAAATGCTTCCCTGGCTTCCCTGGCAAGGCGATCCTGGAACTGGAGGAAGAATGAGCTGATGGGTGGAGGGAATGGCATAGCTCAGACGTAAAGCACAGGAGGCTGAACGGTGGAACCACTGGTGGTATCGAAAATCCTGAGGCCAGTGTGGCTGGGCCTGAGAAGACAAAGAGGCCAGGCTGGAGAGGCTGGGCGGGGCTTCTGGGTCAGGGCAAGGATTTGGCTCTTTGCCCTCCACAGAGTTAGGGGCAACGAGCGGTGTTAGCGGTAAGTGGGAGGTGGGGGAATCTAGGTATACATGACCGCATCTGAATGGGTAAGTTAGCCATGACTGAAACAGCAATAGTGCCCCGCCCACCCAGTGACCATGGATAAAATCCGCTCTCCGGCGTGTCTACACCACTTCTTAGTCAAGCCACAGAGTTAACATCCATGACAGATATTTTCATTTCTACTGGTTCTTTTCCACGTCTGCCTGGTCTGTTTTCCTTTGATGCTTGCTCTTTCCTTATGCCTTCCCTTATGTCACCCACTTTTATTTTTAGTTGTCATCAAATCGCCCTTTCCTTGAAATTCTTGGGGTTTAATCCTGCTGTGACGTGTCCACCGATTCTCACTCAACAGCTGTTTATTTTCTTCTGTGTTCCGTAGTTTTGGTTCTCAGCAGGGCTTTATCTATGGGACTGGTCAGCCCAGGTTCAAGGCCTATCCTTTCTGAGCGGTTCTGTTTCTGCTCCTAGGAAACAGATCCTCGACTGGGATCCCCACGATACACTCGTAAGTGAGCCAATGATTATGCTAACTTTTTAAACTGGAAGTTATGAGACCCTGCAGACACTGAAAATATAAACCTTAAATTCTCATAAAACATGATTGGGAAGCATGAGGAAAACTTCTATGCATGCTCAGTATATTTTTCCTAGGCCAGCGGCCTCTAAAGTAGGTTAGAGGCATGTGGGAAATTAAGGAAGATCACCAACTACGATTCAGGAAAACAGGGATCAGAATTTCTATTTCTTTCCCATTAAAAAATAAAAGAAATCTATCCTTTCTAATTTTTGACATATGGATTCATAAAGTAGCACAGGTATATAAGTTATTATTAAATATGCATATACTGGAGGATTATGCTCAAATATTTTTCTGATAAGGATTCTGGGCCAGAGGACACTGCCCCCAACTAGTACAGTAGAGCTGGCAAGAGAGGGTGAGAAACAATCTATCCACACAACACTTCTGAAATAGTCTACTGAGCTTATCTTTCCCTATGGGTGTGGCTTCATTCCTGGAAATGCTCTTCCCACCTCTTTTCAACTGGCCAACTCCTACCTGGCCTTCAAATTTCAGCTCCAGCATTACCTCCCTTAGGAAACTTTCCCCAAGCCCTCAGGATGGGCTAAGTTATCTATGTGGGGGGGGGAGGGGGAGGAATCATTTCATGCACTGTGATGATTAATAGTGGACTGAGTCATGTTAACTTTCAAGAATTTTAACCTACTAAATAGGGAAATTTCCAAGGTGGTTTAAAACTACAATACTATTTATTTAATGCCTACTCTGTGCCAAGTTCCTTATCTTGGGTGATTTTCACAATACTGTGAGAGGCTATCATTGTCTAAATTCTATCAGTGGAAAAATCAGGGGCTCAGAAAGGCTAAACACCTGTGCAAATTGTCTCAGAGGGCAGAAAGGCAGTCGAGATCAGCTCTCCAGGTCCACAACTACTGTTCCACTGATATCTCCATTCATTCATTCATTTATTCATTCATTCCATAAATATTTATTGACATTTACTGTATATACAACAGAACTGTGCTGTTCTTTTCCTAGTGAATTTTTTTTCCTTAGCGAGTTCAACTAGAATCCTCATTTTTCCCAATATATAGTTTCCCACTGTATTTATACATTTAATTTATCCCATAGATAAATTTAAAGGAGCCAAGGAATCGACTCCCTTAAAATATATTCCTGATTATCCTTGGATTTTACATGTATCCTAACAACTCAACTAAGTCTTACAAGTATATAAAAACTCCCAGAAGAAAGGCAATAAATTCCATCAATCTCTTCCCTATATTTAAGCAACAACAACAACAAACCCTGAAAAAACAAAAGCATAATTCAAAAGGATCTGGCCTCATAACACTTCCAAACCTATTTGACAATCTCTGAGCAACTCCATTCTTTTTTGACTGTTGAAACACTTTAAATCCACATTTTCTGTACTTCTGATCCTATTACCTAGTAGTATGTTGAATAACAATGTGACTCAATGACAGATTACAGATAAACAGATAACACCAGAATTTTGCCAGGCATTTATTTCCCTGATGATCCAATAAAAACAAAACAAAAACAAATTCTAAAAGCCATTATACACGAACTTCTTACCTCTAAGGCCACAGAAGTTATGAACGCATTTGAACAAAACAGTGTATTACAAAGCCAACCAAAACTGATTTAGGAATTCCAATAATGGGGGCATGC
>CM052809.1:15110871-15155907 GCA_028533885.1 Nasua narica | reverse complement strand
TGAATGGGAAAAGGGGGGCAAGCGCCAACCGTTAACATGCATTCGAATTTTCCAAAGTTATAATGAAAGTTGCTCGAGCTGTGCAGGAAACAAAAAAGATTCCGTGGGCATGAAGGGAATCGTGAGAAAAATGTCCTAAGAAATGGATGGTGCTAGTGGTCACACAACTCAGTCAGCTGACTAAAAAAATGACTGTCCATGTAGAATGCCTGTCTTTCATAGTATGCAGTTGACACCTCACTTAGTAAAGTCATTAAAAAGCGCATGTTAAAAAAAAAAAAAGTGCATGTTTTCTGTCTGTTCACCCTCTTGCAGGTGACATTCAAGAGTGGGGCTCTCTGTTGATTTGGCTAAAGAAATACTGTACACTAACCAAGTTTTTCTTGGGTCAGCAAAAAGATGGTTAAATATGGCTGAGAGCTGTTGTCAGATATTTCCGAGAAAACAGGGTGGCATCTGTTTCTCTAACGAAAGACGAATCAAACATGTCTCCTTTTGTACACATAACTGTACGGCGGGTAGAAAGAGTACTCACCTACACACTAAGTTGGCCCACATTACAGGTTTTACCCGAAGGAGGACATGTCCAAAATGAGAAACTTATAGCGGATTTTAATCATGGACTAACTGCCTAAGAGAGTCTATCAATCCTAAGCTTCATAATCTTTTTTTTTTTTTTTTTTTAAGATTTATTTATTGACTTTAGAAAGAGTGTGTGCAGCAGGGAGGGGCAAAGGGAGAGGGAGAGAGAGAGAAACTCAAGCAGACTCCCTGCTGAGCGTGGAGCTGGATCTCATGACCTGAGATCATGACCTGAGCTTATTTTTCATGGAAAAAGCACCGAGTAGGTATTGTCTGCCTCGCGCTGGGCAGTGGAAGGGACTCAGAGTAAGTAAATTGTGCTGATGGCCATCAGAATATATCCCCCACTCAGCACACCAGCACTGCACGAATGCCTCTCTCCCCCTAAACGCTCCTGTTCTCCAGGGTGGCATTTCTCACGTGAGAAAAAGAGAAGAGAAAGAAATGTGAAGAAGACGTGCTCTTTGTTACGGAAGCAAATACAATCCACCTCCCCAAACCTTTATGCCCAAGGTAGAGGAAAGGTTGGAGGAGATGGAGCTCACATTCACTCAAGACTCCCCTGGGAGCATTGAAGAGCACTTCCCCTCTCCCTTAAGACTAAACAAACTTGCCCCTCTCCCCACAAAGAGCCCATAATCAAAGGTTTCCATGATAAAGAAAAGCAGTTATGGGAATGTTTTCAGCACTGTCATTTGTAATAACAGTTTATTTATGAGAAAGAACCCAGTAAAGTAAATCTGCAAAATTCTGCTTTTATGGGTGAGAAGCTTCGTTTTAAATTTTTGTTGCAGGTATTTTACTTACATGAAAATTATAAATTGCAGGGGTGCCTGGGTGGCTTAGTGGGTTAAAGCCTCTGCCTTCAGCTCAGGTCATGATCTCGGGGTCCTGGGATCGAGCCCCGCGTCGAGCCTGCTTCCCCCACTCTCTCTGCCTGCCTCTCTGCCTACTTGTGATCTCTCTCTCTCTTTCTCTGTCAAATAAATAAATAATATCTTTGAAAAAAATTATAAATTGTAAAAAAAAAAAAATTTAGTATTTAGCTCAACTTCAGTCATCTGTGTGTCCCCGAATAACAAATACGTGTTTTATTCTGTACACATGTTTGCTATCTGCTCATATTGTTTTTGACAAGTGGTTTTTAGTATTTAATAAGTCTGGAAGGGGGAAAAAAAAATGCCACCCTGGGTAGGTTCGCCTGTCCTTCGTTTTGAGATGTAAAGTCATTGTTGGATGCAGCTGCAAGGAAAATATTTAGCAATTCAACATCTGTAACTACCTATTAGAGAAAGACATTTCAAAAGCAAATATGAAGGCTGAAGAAGGCTCTGGGCAGACCCTTGTATAAAGAGAGATTAAGGTCAAGAAGAAGTGGCCGGTCGGCACAACTTAGGTGACGCACCGGCCGTGGACATGACGCGATCTATCTGAAGATCACCTCATTCTACCCCAAAGGCAGGAGGAAAGATTTTATTCGGTTCTCTCGAGATACGACACGCTTAAAGTGGGTATTCTCAGATCGTTCCCCCATTTGTCATCCACTGGCGACATCTGCCCAAGTGATGACCGCAAATGTTCTTTCTCTCAAAACGCCGGCACACGTCAGGCTACGTTCATTCGAGTTTCCGTTTAAGTGGATATTCGTGGTTTTTCAAATACGACCTTTTTTTTTTCTTTCTTTCTTTTGTCCTCATCTCTCCGTAGGATTTTAGAGAGGGCTAGTCAGTCTGTCTTGGCTTCCGTCCTGGTCCCTGCTTCGACACCCCTTTTCACGATGCCGTGGGCAGGCAGGGTTGCAGGCGGCTCCTTAACTATGGAAGCAAATCAATAGCAGCTGAATGCCATCTGCTTCGGGCCGCAGAACAGAACCAAAGCGTAAGCCATGCATCTTCCCTTATTGAAAGGTTATTTTATGCAAGTAAACAATTCATCGTCTTCTTGCACGCTTGATGCTCATTTACCACTGTGATCAATAAAATATGCAAAACAACAAAAAAATTGAATCCTAAGAGTAGTTCTGATGCCAGTGTGATAGTTAATCAATACCCGGCCTCTGTTCACTAGGGCAAGTGGCGGGGGACGCCTGTTGTAACCTGGGAAATCCGCAGCAGTAGACGGGGCTCTTCCCAAGAAGACAGTTTTCGGAAGGGAGATACGTTACATTTACCCTATAGATTAAACAGGGGGACACAGCCTCGTGTTATTAAATCAAAACACTAACATCAACAGGCTTGAATGTTACTGATTCAAAGCCAGGCCTTCTCAAAGCTTAAGAAAGAGTAATGTGGGTTTATATGCCTTCCGCAATCTCAAAGACAAATATTGGATGAGATTCCTGACATGGACCTTTGGACAGCAACCCTTTCCACTCCTTCTTAAGGTCTTATTAAGTCTTGCTTTTCAATGTATTCATGTTTCCTGGGAGCTCAGTTTTTCTTCCAAAAACAAACTGCTGTGGGAATTTCTTGTGTGCGGTATTTCTTTTAGTCATACCACAAGCTGCCTTATTATATTAAACCTCTTGACAATTGATTCAGGCAGAAGACTTTTCTCCCAACAAAGAAAACTATACCATTGCACAGATGCTACCGTATAAAAAGCCCTCCATTCAAGACGGTTTGTTCGCAAAATACAAAGCACTGAAACAAAACAAAACAAAAAAAACCTGATTTTTTTTTTTTTGGCGCCATTTCCACCAGATAGCCCTAGCTGAATTGTGAATTTTGGCATAGCATGGGAAGAAGAAAAAAATGAAGATAAATTAGACAGCTTTCCAGAAAGTCTAAAAAAGCAGTTTAAGAGACAGAGAAGCATTGTCATATGAAGAAGAAATGCCCCGAAAAGGTGGCTTTGTTTTCACCATGTTTTTGGATTTTCTGTATACCGTACCATGAAAGGGACAAGTTCACCCATCAGTCAATGACGATATCCAGAAACTACGGCCACAGTTTAAATACCTAACCCTTTTCTTACTTATTATGATCTGCTGAACTCACCACACTTTACACACACCTCTCTGACCACTGGAGAGAATGTGCCCTACCCAATAAACATATTATGTCCAATTTTTCCCATGTGTACCGAAGCGCACCGTTAAAAATCTAAGTGATCTATGAGGGAAATGACTAATGCTGTTTAATACGTAGAAGGAAGGAAAAGAGATACGAAAGGCCTTAATGACTTATCTTTAGCATGAAGAAAAGAACAAAGAAAAATCCCACCAAATTTCTGTCGGTATGGGTTTGTCGTCGACCCCCCCTGAAGACTATTTCACAAAGACTTGTCTTTACAAAGTATTTAGGTGAGGCTAACCTGTCTCCAAAGTTCTCCGTTATGAGACAAACTGAGTTATGTAGCACCGACCTTGGGAAGTAATTTTCCTTGTCATATCCCCCGTTTCATACCATAGAACTCTCTATTTCTAGCCACTACTTTAAAATCCTCATTCTAGAACTGCATCAGATGTGTCCACCCGTCTTCAAAACACCACGTATACAGAACCATTTAAATATTTATTTAAGTCAGATCACAGTGATGCAATTAATAACAACAGCATGACTCCAGAAGTGTAGTAGCTTCGAGTCACTGACCCAACCAGCGGCAAGGGTATAATTTAAAGGCAGAAATTTCCAGTGCATGCACCGTTAGCCACAGTGAACCTGTTACTGCTCTAAAGGGAATTGTTTGCCTCTTATTAGATTTTCTACAGCACAGCCATAAGTGATAAATGTACTGCTGTACTCACTGTCAAGTTAATCAATGCTGCCAAAGTTTTGTTGACCTAACAGTAATCCATAAAGAGAGCGGCATTTTCTCCATGTCTATGACATCTCAGTCCACAGAAGGGCTACGCATCCGAAAGAAGAGGACCATGAGAAGGACTCGGGCTGGGGGAAGACAGGAGCTGATAGGAGAGGGCTGATAGGACAGACGGGTTGATTTTCAGAATTAGCACGTGTTCTGGGTCCCTTGTCCTGATAACAAAGCGCACACCCAAAAATCCAACTGGGATGTGTAAAATCCTAATAGACGAACAACTTTCCCAATGGAAGATGATTTCTTCAACAGTAACTCCCCATCCCGTACCACCCCCACCCCTGCCCCCGACTTCCAAGCAAAATGAATCCGCAAATAATAGAAACACCCAAACCTCCAAGAACCTCACAGCAAAAGAGCCATGTCTAGTGCACGGGCTCTGCCTGTCTACAGTTCACGGATCAAACGCAGGACCGGGCGCCGGTAATAAGGATGGTAATGCGGCCGAGGGAAAAAGAAAGGGCCCCAAATTTTGCTTCACTGAAACTCAGAGCACGGGAGCGACATGTCCATTAGAAATGAGGAAAGAAACAACAGGAGAGGCAAAGCTGCCATGCAAACAAACCAGTGCCATGCTTTCACAAGCAATTATAGATGTATGAAATATGAATTGCAATTGATTTTTCTTCCTGGGGTCACTCAGCTCTGTGCTTTACGCACTCTAGGCATTTATTTGGGCAGCAAACTGACAAGTTCTATAGAATGATCTGAGCAGTGTCACTCTTGCTCAGTCTCGAGTACTTCATTGTGGCTTCTCAACACTCGGCTTGACACTCGTCCCTCCCCAAAACTTGCTGGCATGGGATGCCTTGATAAAGACATGGAGCAATGTGCAATTACAGCCACAAACGCCTGGCACAAGCTGACCAGGGAATGCTCAGCCCCCTTTTCTGTGCCAAGGAAAAATAAATAGCATCCATCTGGAAGAGTGACTATCAGCCTCACACGTCTACAGCAAATTTTCCTATTCGGCTGGTGGTAATACGGCAGGATACAAAGCTCGTGTGATCTGCCTTGCTGGTAAGAAGAGCAAGAGAAAGTGGAGGTTCTAGGAATAAATAAGTACCACAATGTCTTACACTTAACCAAGGCTTTTAAAAACTTCAACCATAAGAAGATAAGATCTTTCATTTGTCCATTGCCTCTAACTCCCAGGGATGACAAGATCTCCCCGTGTTTTGGTCTTCAAAGAGCTTTAAATTGTGAATCTGACCAATCTTAAGACAAAGCATTAAAAAAGTTCCTGTCTCTGGAAAACCTTATTTCCTTAACAGTCTGTAAGTCTTAGACATCTTTCCCTGTCACTATATACAGACAGTTACAACATGCTTTTGAACTGTTAGGGGTATTTTGTATAGCTTTGCTTCTTCTTCTTCTTTTTTTTTTTTTAAAGATTTTATTTATTTATTTATTCGAGAGATAGGGAGAGCACAAGTGGGGCAAGGAGCAGAGGAAGAGGGAGCAGTGGGCTTCCCGCCGAGCAGGGAGCCCGATGTGGGGCTCAAGCCCAGGACCCTGAGACCACGACCCGAGCCGAAGGTGGACGCCGAACCAACTGAGCCACCCAGGCGCCCCTTGTATAGCTTTCTTTTCTTTCTTTTTTTTTTTTTTAAAGATTTCATTTATTTATTTGACAGAGAGATAGAGAGCACAAGTAGGCAGAGTGGCAGGCAGAGGGAGAGGGAGAAGCAGGCTCTCTGCTGACTGGGGAGCCCGATGTGGGGCTCGATCCCAGGACTCTGGGATCATGACCTGAGCCGAAGGCAGCCGCTTAACCGACTGAGCCACCCCGGTGCCCCTATAGCTTTCTAATGTATGGATATTCCAATAGGTTTTTAACCAATTCCCACCTTACTGGGCAATTTTATAACTATGTTGCAGTGAAATACATGTCTTATCTGCAGCATAGCCCAATTAAGCAGGAATAACTGTAGGATCAATTCACAGAGAGGGAACTGCCAAAATGCTTTTCCAAAAGGCTGCCACAACTGGCAGTCGCCTTAAAGGTAAACGGAAATGTTTATTCCTTACCAACGCCGACTACAAACGCTTTGCTTTAATCTTTGCAGTTCCTTAAGTAAATATCTCATTTTAACTTACTACCTTCTAATTAATAATAAGGTATCTTTTTCTCTTGTTTCCTGAGCATTTACAGTTTTTTAAAATGAATTCTGTTTTCCTATTGGATTATCTTCCTTTCAGTGGTTTGTAAAAGCTCTTCGCGTATCATAGAAATCACACTTTTGTCTTATGCTCTGTGCCCACTTTTTTAGTCATTTTGTCTTATAATTTGAATTTGTGGTATACGAATCTGCTGTATACAATTTAAATTTGCTGCATACAATGTAAAATTTACACAAAGCCCAATTTAAATGTTGCACATACCTAATAATACAGAAACACTACTATCAACTTAGAGAACATAATGCAATAAAATGTTATATGATGAAAATGGGTATTACTTTTATTTCAATATAAGATTATGTTCCAAACTATCCCTCCGGCAGGCTTGGACAGCAGTCAGGGTGGACTGAGCTGAAGCTAGAAAATGCTGGGAGAGCTCCACTGGGGGGGAGACAGCCCTGGAAAACCGGGTGAGGGAGGGAAGTAAGACCAGTACCCTAGGAACTATAACAGAAGGTAAGCTATGCTGGCAGGGCGGTCAGCTAAGGTACCCATGGGCTTTAGAAGATCACATCTGGGTATGGAGAATCGAGGAAGGTTTCATGAAAGAGAGGGTACTGCAAATGAGCTTTTCAGGGTGCTTTGGTAAACAAACATGAGAAGAAGGGATGTGCCAGGGGTATGATAACCATGAGGACCAAGATCAGGAGGCAGGCAAGTAAGCCAGTGTGGCCGGCACATGAGAGACAGGAAAAGTAAGGCTGGAATTTTGGGATACCTGGCCCAGGAATAGCACAGCCTGGTACCCGACCAGGAGCCATGGAACAATTGTTTAGCAGGGGGGTATCATGGCCAGAGATGAAGTTGGTGGATGAAGTCCACCTTGGGGTGAACTCGAGGAGCTCAAGCTAATGAGGAGGCTACCATGATGATCTTGGAGAAAGGGAACAGAGCTGTGAACAATGACAATGGCTTGGCAATGTCAACCAAGGAAAGTACTTCTCTAATTCCGATTAGCCTGCAGGACACAGTCATGGGACTATTAGTAGTGAAAAGAATGATTTTATAAAGGAACCTATGAATGGCCCAGAATGGCCCAGATTTTTCCATAACAGTACAAGAGAGGCTCTGTAGTGAAAGTCTCCACTAAGAGGGTGACAAGGCAATGATGAGTAATATTGGAAATAAGCCAAATAATCCTGGGTATGATGGTGCTGAATTGAGCTGTGGATCTGGAACAAGAAAAAGGTCTCAG
This sequence comes from Nasua narica, assembly GCA_028533885.1. Lineage (NCBI taxonomy): Eukaryota > Metazoa > Chordata > Mammalia > Carnivora > Procyonidae > Nasua > Nasua narica. The sequence goes on along the minus strand of CM052809.1, from coordinate 15,148,127 downwards.
TAGGGTATGAGGCATCCATCGTGAGTCTCCTACAGCGAATGGTGTGAAACTGACAGAGACAGACAATTAGAGTTCCAACAATATATCCTCCACTCAGATGCCAATGCCTACCTTCCTGCCCAGGTGGATGAGGTAGAAAAACCAATTTATTTATGTATCTGCTACATGAAAGGCACTCCGGGGCAAGAGACAATGATAAGTCCTCTCCAACGACTATGAGGGTCGGGGAATACAGAAAATGGGATAAAAGCCACAATCTCCACCAAAGCAGCAAATATCCTCTGTGGAAAAAGTAAAATTAAAAACAAAACAAGAGACTGCCCACTCTGTAAACGAGGACAAGAGAAGGCAAAGCCAGAGAATGTTTTTGAAAGTATCAGACATTCTTCAGACTTCCAGGTGTTGCCACAACTAGAATTCGCTCTGGATTCAGGGATGTGGAGGTGAGGCCCTTCACCTAGCCTGAAAACAACCCCACCATTTATAGTCCAGAAGCAAGACGGGAACTGGCCAAGCTTCGAATTGGGAAAGGCCTTTAAAAAAATTTATTGTGGGAAACAGAGCACTTTGTTGAATAAATTACAAGTAAGTCCTACTGGAAGAATTTATTTATTTGTTTGTTTGTTTGTTTATTTATTTATTTAGGAAGTTCTAAACACACTAGAATGACATGATTTTACTTACTTAAAACATTTGGGCATGAATGGAACAGAGGATGGCCTGAAGAGGGAGCAGCGTATCCCAAACATATTTCATCATATGCCTCTCAAATGAAAAAGAGTTCAGCCCTTACCCTGAAATACATGTGTTTACTTAATCGTACACCATATAAAGCTAACCCTGCTTTAATTATGTGCTATGAGGGGCACCTGGGAACCTCAGTTGGTTAAGAGTCCAACTCTTGATCTCAGCTCAGGTCTTGAGTTCAAGTAATGAGTTCAAGGTCATGAGTTCATGACCTCAGGTCATGAGTTCAAGCTCCATGTTGGGCTCGAAGTTGTGTATGGAGTCTACTTTAAAAATAAATAAATAATTATGTGCTATGTAAAAACATACCGGAAAGGAAAATTTAAAGTAATATAAAGATGAAATAAGATTTAAAACCAAATTTTATTGTGCTTATCCACAAGAGAATGATTGTTTTTATTAAAAATCACAAATAATGACACTGTTTAATGGGAGAGCGATGTGACTGAGTACACTGTCTAAAGGCAGAACACAGTGATTGTTCTCCATGGTATTCGAGAGTGACTGAGAAGTTTATTTCATAAATATTTGGTGTCAAGAACTGCCTTTGTCAAAAACAGTTACCTCACAAAGACAGGTACATCCAACAGCTGCACTTACTAAGTCATAATACCAATTTTTCCAATTCCATCCTCCAATAACACCAAGACATTTTAAGGAGGTTTGGCCACGAAATTCCCTTCTTCCCTGATGTCACACAGTTGTTCTTGGAGAACAAGTGGAAAATGTCGCATTTAGAAAAATCTGGATCCAAGACCCACTGAAACTGTTCTTGTGAAAAGTTTTTTTGAACAGGCTAGAAAATCCTGTTTCCAAGTTTTCAGGGAAATAGAGAGAATTTTAGGTTACACACATTCATCCTGGCAACCAAACCCCATGATGACAGAAACTTTGTCAAACATCCATTTTCAGAATGTTCTCTCCCAGGCTTGTGTTCTTTCAAGAGCCACACTGACTTTCCCACTTGGGGTTCTCGGGGCCCTCAGTGGGTGGGGGCAGGGCGGGCCGGGCTAACGCCAGCCAGCAAGAGTCGGGGTGGCGCCGACACCAAGGCTGCCCCCTTCCTGCCGTTCCCCGAACTATTGGGCAAGCACATTCTGGTTTTGTCTTCAGTCCATAGTTATTTGCAAGGCTTCCTTTTATGTGACCTGCACCTTCTGAGAAGTTTCACTGGAAGCAGGTCATGCAGTCCACTGTGTTTAGTGGAAATCAGCTAATACCACCTCTTCAGGCACCTCGGAGTGCAAGACGCTGTCACAGACACCAGAGCGCCTGAATGAGGCCCCTGGTGGTGGACTCCAAACTGTCTGACCTCTGGACTCGTGAAAGGGCTGGAAGTCGTACGAACAGCAATATTAATAAAGCCTGCTTCATTTCTCTGCCATATAAAAAAATAAAAAGAATTGCAAGTTTCATGACCGCTTTCCACATTTGAGTGGGGGTGACCGTGCACACTCGGCCTTGGACACTTGCTGGGAAGAGAGCTGCGTGCACTGCCCCCTCAGGGACGAGAACCCCTACACAGGCACTCTTCAAATTATCTCCCCTGACTAGCAGGTTCTTCTTTTTTTTTTTTTTAATTTTTGTTTATTTATTTGACAGAGAGAGAGAGAGAGAGAGAGAGAGAGAGATCACAAGGAGTCAGAGAGGCAGACAGAGGGAGAGGTGAGGAGGCAGGCTCCCCGCTGAGCAGGGAGCCCGATGCGGGCCTCGATCTCAAGACCCTGAGATCATGACCTGAGCCGAAGGCAGAGGCTTTAACCCACTGAGCCACCCAGGAGCCCCTGACCAGCAGGTTCTGAAAAAGGTTCAAACTGATTTACCTGATTTACTTGCTACTACTCGGTCTACTGAGGAAATGAGAGGTGCTTTACACATAGGCTTTGCACATGTGAGCGTATACAAAACAGCCCGTATTTAGGCAGACGGACTTCAAACACCAGATGATGCTGTTGAGCTCGGATGGCGGTGAGGACGTCGAAGGAATATATGCAAAGCACCATGTAGAGTATGTGGTCCCAGACGGGTCCTTCAAAGCTATTTTATGAATCAATGAGTGAGTGAGTGAATGGATAAAAGACTTCCACTAGAACTTCCTAGTGACAACACCCTGCGTCATCCTGAGGAGGGTTCTTTGTGTCTATTAGCTCATGTGCTCCTCTTGCACAACTCTACGAGGTCTGCCTTTTTACCCTCTTGACAGAAAAGGTGACCAGCGCCCACAGAGGTTAAGTTACAACCCTGGCTGAGAGCAGTGAGTGACGTTTAGTTCTCTGAACCCACATCCCCCTGATGCCATGCCTTGCTGGCAATCTGCCCCAACCTTCACTGGCCTCTAAATGTGAGGATCAACCACAGCCCAAGGGCCAAATGTGGCCTGCTGCTTGCTTTTGTAAATAAAGTCTTATTAGAACATAGGCCCTCTCCTTTGTTCAGTTAACATCTCCCGGCAGCCTCTGCACTACAGTGACAAAGCTGGGGGTAGCTGTGACAAAGACTGTATGACCTGAATAACTTAAACTATTTACCAAGCTAGTCTTTTCAGAGAAAAATTATGCTGACTCCTGCCTAGTGGAGGCACCCTGGGGTTTACGACTCTACTTCTTCCTGTCAGAGGGATAATACGCACTTCTCTTTCAATGCATTCACTAAATTCAAGGGTCAGTTTTGATTCAGAACGTATCAAAAGTCTTTCTCACATAACTTGAGATTTGGGAAAGCAAACAGTTGTCAACCCTAAAAATGATAAGTAATATGATAACTTTTCCTCAGTTTCCTTTTTTTGATTGGCTAGAAGGCATGACACTGTTACCATACCCAAAATTGTCAAGAACCATTACTAACGCTGGTTCACATTACCTATTTTAAGGAATCTGGAACTAATTGCTCTCAATTAATCTCCTCCACTCTTTGATCGCTTATTTATCAGACCGGGAAAGATAGATTTAATAGTGCTTGCTTGAAACAGGTTCCTTAATTGGAAACATCACAGCATTTAGCTCACTTTGTACTCTGGCAATTAAGAACAATTTGGAAAAGTGTTGTTGATTTTTTTTTTTTTACACTATTGTCTCCCTGATTAGTTTTCCAAAGATCCAGAGAAAACAAATGACAATTCTAGTGAGCACTATTGGTCCAAATGAAAGCCCAACAGCCAGATTACTTACTATGAGAAATGTGGGCCATCCTCATCCATTTCGTCCGTGTCTTACATTTATTTCCCTGTACCCTTGTCTCTGGTGTAGGTAAGTGGCAATACCTCTTAGAAAAGGCATCATTTTGCACCTACCTTTACACAATTATCTTTTCTCCAAATAAGCCAAATCAACAGAAGAAATTATTTTTCTTGATTAAGCGCCCACATTTCTCTTGGGAGAAACCAAAACAAACAATTAATCTTTCCTTATTTGTTCTCCGAAGTCCCTGCCTCCTTACACGCAGACTATCCAGGTACCTATGGCAGCCAGTCGGCCGCAATTAGGCCTGAGCAGAAAATGAATGGACTCTGGGCTGAGGGCCTAATCTGCTGAGAGTCTGTGGGAGAGGGCAAGGTTAGACCAGGAAAATTCCCTTGTTGTCGGAACACTGCTCAAAATTACTACCTGACTTCAGCATAATTAACCAGGCCTGGGAATTTATATGAACTAAGTAATTGGAAAGAATTAGCAAGAGATATGGACATTAATCTTTCCCGGTTACACAGTGTTTAATGAAATTAAGGGTCCCGTGCTCATTCTTCCCTTGCTTAGTTTGCACACTTTCTACTTCACCTGTAGAACAAGCAGAGTACGCCATATGAAGAGCTAAAACAACAACAACAACAACGTTTGAAAATTAAAGACAATCTAAAAACTTAACGGCAGGCTCTTAAGTAAATTATAATGAATTCATAGGATAGAATATTATGGAGCCTTTATTAAAAAGGCATTTTTTAAAAGAACCTTTGTCTGTTAGAGATACATACTGAAATATTTATAGATAAAAGACCCCTTTGGGTTTTTCAAAATAATATGGAAAGGTGGGATATATTTGGGAATATATGTAAGACTGCCCCTGAGTTGATAATTATTAAAGATGGATGATGGGTATCTGGAATTTTATTATATTATTCTATTTTTTATATGTTGAGAACTTGAGTAATAAAAAAGTTAAGATATTTTTAAAAACCTTGTCTTTGGAAATACTTAACACAGTTATGGTAAATGCCTGTGATATGGTTTTATGGTTCTATTTTTTTCTCAGTGCAGATTTGTGATACATTTTTATTTTTTTTTTAAGATTTAAATTTACTTGACAGAGAAAGAGAGATCACAAGTAGGCAGAGAGGTAAGCAGAGAGAGAGAGGGGGAGGCAGGCACCCTGCTGAGCAGAGAGCCCGATGTGGGGCTCGATTCCAGGACCCTGAGATCATGACCTGAGCTGAAGGCAGAGGCTTTAACCCACTGAGCCACCCAGGTGCCCCTTGTGATACGTTTTTAAGAGAAGAACTTATAAAGCATTAGGGGCGACATATCAAATATATTAAAATATAGGATTAAAAATATGCATAGAAAAAAGGCAAAGGAAGCACACCCTGATTTTGAGATGTTTCAATCAGGGCTTCCCTGTCATGCCACTATGAACATTCTGGACCAAGTGACTACTTGTTGAGGGCTGTCTTGTGTGTTAAAATTTATAGCAGGATCTGTGAACTCTACCCACTAGATGCTATGATCACCCCATCCTCAAAATCTGACAACTGAAAATATCTGTACATAACATCTAATGTCCTCTGTGAGGAAAAACTGCCCTGGGTTCCTTAACAGTGGTCTAAGGAGAAGAACTGTAAACAATTATTTTTACTTTTAAAAATTTATTTACTTATTTTTAAAGATTTTATTTATTTGACAGAGAGAGACTGAGAGAGAGAGAGAGAGAGAGAGAGAGTGAGAGAGCACAAGCAGGGGGAGCAGGAGAGGCAGAGGGAGAAGCAGGCTCTCTGCCGAGCTGGGAGCCTGACGCAGGGCTTGATACTAGGACCCTGGGATCATGACCTGAGCCAAAAGCAGACGCTTAACCTACTGTACCACCCAGGTGCCCCTATTTTTATTTTTACTCTTTACGTTTTTCCAAGTTTTTGAATAGGCTCACGTGTATAAATCAGAACAATAACAAAAATACTGACATAATAAAAATATATTCATCTGCAGGGGGAGAACTCTTTATGGCTATGAAGAAACACACGATTTATATCAGAAAATAAATTACTGTGTAACAGATAGGTGGTGATCTTTCTTTGATGAAGGTGGAGTCCTCAAGCTAAAAGTGAAGCTCACTAACAAAGGCAGTTCTTTTAAAACTCAGGAGTCCATCACACACACATTTGATAACATACAAACCAGAAAAATCTCAAAAATAACGTCAGCCTTCCTAAAACCTTCTCTGAATGGAAAACCGTAGTACCAAAGAGGGATTCAAGCCCACTGCCCCGCCATCTTAAAAGAACTAATACTCACAGAAACGGAATGCTAGCTCAGGGTGTTAATTTTTTATCCGAAAAAAAACCAAAAAAACAAAAAAACATCTACATTGTCATGGGTGTGTGAATGTGCAGAAAAAGCAGGATATGGCTTTGTGTCCGTAGAGTGGAAAGGACATCAGTGACCACTTGTTTCTACAACGTGCTTCGAGCTGGCTTTTCAGAAATGAGTCCAAGTCTGTGTGATAATACCCCACATCTCCCCCGCCCCCTTTCTAGAAACGACACGCAGCCCCGAGCCTGCCAACATGCCAAGACAGCTCTACTGGAGGACTGAGCCCCTGAGAGTCACCTTGTTAACCCAGGGCTCTGAGTTAGGGCATTAAACCTAACTTTATGACTCTTGAGAAGTTGTTGGGTTTTTTTAAAAAAAATATTAAATCATTTTAATTATATAATTTTTATATTTTATTTAATAATATTTAATAAAATCTAATCAATATTTAATAATTCATAGTTTTAAAATTCCCAAAGTTTTAAGTTTTAAGCCTGATCAAGCTTTGGGTCCCCAGGGCACTGGAGTGCATATTTCCAAACCATTCCCTTCTTCCACACAGATTCCTCTCCGTGAAACCACGGACGTTTTTGAGGTTCCAAGAGCTTTTCAAATTGCCATTACTGACCTTAAGTCCACTGACCTATATTACCTCTGAAGGTTCATTATCCACAGCTCTGTAAGTCAGGCTTCTCTGCCGGGCTTACCCACCCAAAGGCAGCAAGAATGCATTATCTGAATTTTTAAAAGACTGGTTTAATTTATTTCATCAAAAGGAAAGGGTCCTGCTTTCTTTAAAGAATTAATATATATGGCTACTTTCAAAAATTTTAAAAATTGCTCTGTACTAAGAGTTATTTTAAACGAAGTTCTTGTCATTTTGAGATCAGGGGAAGCAAGCAAGTCACAGAGAAAAATAAAACACATTTGATAAAAAGTACCAGAATTCTCTATAATGAAAGTACACATCTTTAACATATATGAGAAGAAATACCATATACCATATACTCTGCTACGTATTTACAGCCTTCATAGTTTTTTCAGCTTAGCACAAAAAAGGTCTTAAAGAACTATTACACAGCCTAAGAAACTAGAGGTCACGGCTATAAAAAGGAAATTTAGGAAACAGATTTGTGAAAATTTTCTTCTTCTTGCTTTGTCTATCATTTCACCAATTATGACGACAAACCTGTCTGCCACATTCTGGTTAAGGTTTTCCTGTATGAAGAACCAACCACTGAAACAAGGATTTCTAAGCAGGCACCACAGAAACGTATGCACAAGAGAATCTGAAAACACTCGCTAGCAATGATGGATTTCAGTTATTAACAGATCAAAAAGAGATGGATGGTGGTTTGCTTTTCTTAATCTACATCATCATCTAGATCTATTTAAAGATACATGGTGCACCAACACACTTGGTTAAGGTTTCGATAAAATCAGTAAAAATAATCTGCCCCCGTTACATTGAGTTGGTATCGATCAATAAAATCACTTGTACAAGGAAAGTACTGTTAAGTACTGACAATCCCAGCCATTAATATTATTTAACACACCGTTCACAATCTTTAACGAGAACAAAGAACAGTGTGTCTCAGGTTGTAAGTAGGACCTTCATAGATACTGTTACTTCGATAGGCTTTTCCAGGGTTTTTGTGAAGTTCCAACTGTATATCCCTCTTTCACAAGTGTATCCCCGCCCCCACACCCCCAGGACAAGATCTTTTTCTTTACTTCAGTTGCATTTTAAAGGAACATATTTGTAAGAACCCAAACTGCCATTATACCACTTCTTAATTAGTGAATGAAACTCAAAACTCTTAAGGACCTAAGCTGTAGGATGTGGGGTAGCCGTGGGCACAGTGTGGGGCTACCCCGCTAGACTCCGACATTACACACCTTCATCAATGGCACTACTCTGTTGTCACGGGTGGATAAAAAGAGAAATTTTCAATTACTCCTCAGAGCTGGATGGCTAAGAAGAGATACATGTGAATGACTTAAAAACACCAAAGTGGGGGCACCTGGGTGGCTTAGGTCATGATTCCAGGAGCCCTGGGATCGAGCCCCATACCCATCAGGTTCCCTGCTCGGCAGGAAGTCTTCTTCTCCTCCTCCCTCTGTTCCTTCCCCCTCTCATGCTCTCTCTCTCACTCACTCTCTCTCTCTCTCTCAAATAAATAAATAAATAAAATCTTTAAAAAAAAAAAAAGCTCCAAAGTGGAAGGTGACGAATAAGAAAGGATGAAAATATTTTACAGAAGAAAATTTTCACCTTTGTAAATATCGATGATTATATAAATGAGAATAATGACGAGAAAACAGCTTTACAAAGTAAAACTGACTTAATAATGCTAAGATCTTAAGCAGAAACCTGTTCTAAACTTCACCTTTCCAGTTCTGACCACTCACAATCCCAGCAGGTTATGATGTGTAGTGCTTTGCAATTTTGCTGAGATAAAGCAAGAGGGAGCCCCTCTCTGGTAAGTGAACCTTGAAAACACTGGACCCGAAACTCAGTTCAGTTTCACTTACTCTTGTTCTCAGCTCAGTTCTGCCTCTCCTACGCTTCTCACGGAGTGATTAAAACATTATAATACACTTTAGCTTTCCTACTGTGTTGCCGAAGTACTCATCATCTTTCAATGTCTGGAAACATCATCTTTTTTTTTTTAAGATTTTATTTATTTATTTGATAGAGAGCATGAGCAGGGGGAGGACAAGGGGAGAGGGAGAAGCAGGCTCCCTGCTGAGCAGGGACCCCCCCCCTCACATTCCCCCCATGGGGATCCCCCCCAATCCCAGGCCCCTGGGATCATGACCTGAGCTGAAGGCAGACGCTTGAGTGACTGAGCCACTGAGGAATCCTGGAGACATCATCTTTAAAGTTACTTGCAAAGTTTTCAATGAGCACAGTTAAATAGTCAAACTTCAATTTTTTACTCAAAATAGTAAAGGAAAAAAAAAAACGGACAGAGGAAAGTCTTTTCCAACTGTTAGAAGACGCAATCACAACAGAGACAGCCAGGAATACTCGAGACCACCACAGTCCATAAGAACTACGCTATAAACCACATATGTACTTTATAATAATTTTAAGTCTATATTTAACATTTAAATTTTCTGGTAGCCACAAGAAAAAAGTAAAAAGAAACAAATATATTTTGTTTCATCCAATAGATACAAAAATATGACTCCAATTACGACTTCAAAATATGACTTCAAAAATGAAAACTACTGAGATATTTTATATGCTTTTTTGTACTAAGTTTTTGGAAGCTGTGTATATTGTGTAGAATACTTTGGTGCACACGAGCCACATCTCAAATGTTCAAATGTTCATTAGCCACATGTGACTAGTGCCTTCCATAATATGTAGCAAAATTCGTTGCATAGGTAAAATCACAGATCATGAGACCTGAGATGCGGTCACAGATGAATTTTCTCACACTTAGGGATCAGTGATGAGAATGGAAATTCAGTATTCTCTTGGAGCTATTCATTCAAAAGGAAGAACCTTACCATACATTATTTTGGATCAAGAACCTGGACCATTTTATTTGGCTAAAAGAATGTGGAACACTACTTTTTTCACTTTTTGTGATGTTTGTGCACCAAGATTTATTTAACAAATACTTTATTTGACAAAAGCATATACAAAGGTGGATGGAAGGAAACAGCAGTGAAGAAATTTTTTAAAAAAATGGCTTTTTAAAGATTTTTTTAAGTGTTTTTTAAGTTTTTTTTTAAAAACACTAGTCATTCTAGTTGTGACTGTAAATTGAAAAAGGAAACTATTTTGGAATAATGCAGCAAAGATATGTCACTGCTTCTTCAACAAATCTACTAACCACCAAGGTTTCCAAAGATATGGTTATCAACAATGCATAACTAAGAAAAAGAACCAGAAGAAATGATAAGCTGGAACCTATTATATATATATATATATATCTCTGTGTGTGCGTGTGTGTGTGTGCATGTATGTGTGTGTGTGTGTATATATATATATATATTTATGTTTCAGGTTCATGTGTAACAGTTCATGACCCATTTATCAGTAAAGTACATGGTTCAAAGGATGCCGCTGCCCATTTACAAAAGAGGGGGGAAAAAAAGACTAAGACTTTGACTTTGAGTTTGCTATGCTGAAATCCCAATCAAAATTCTAGTGAAGTTGTCTTTCACCTTTCTCTTTATTTGAATTTCTGTAAATTCTTCTTTTTTTTTTAAAGATTTTATTTATTTATTTGACAGAGAGAGAGATCACAAGCAGGCAGAGAGGCAGGCAGAGAGAGAGAGGGGGAGAAGCAGGCTCCCTGCTAAGCAGAGAGCCCGATGCGGGGCTCGATCCCAGGACCCTGAGATCATGACCTGAGCCGAAGGCAGAGGCTTTAACCCACTGAGCCACCCAGGCGCCCCGAATTCCTGTAAATTATTCATTAAAAAAATCTTAAAATTATATAGACACTAAAAATGGCTCTCTGGATTCAAATAGCAAAAGGCGATTATCATTTTTCTCAGGAAAAACTGAGAGTTAATGTGCTCAAAAAGATCAAACAGACCCCTACACAAACATCCAGGCAGATGGGGTGGTGGGGGGAAGCAAAGAGAATTTCTGAAACAAAAAAAAAGTGTAATATTAAAACTTAGAAGTCAAAGGATAGACTTCCAGTTCTATTAAGATGGAAGGGGTACACTTTTCCCTCTTTCTCCAGCCAAATACAACTCACACATTAGACCGGACATCGTATCTAAGGTTGCGGGAAGAAATGAAATCTGCCAGCACCTAAGGAGCGACACAGTGCTGAGTTGTTCTCTTTCCTGGGTTTTCCTTTTGCCTCGTATATCTCGACTTGGGGCAGAAAAAGCTGGAAGCTAGGAAATATCAAGAGAGCCAGATAAATCAAGCCCCAATAAGAGCCTGTTTCCTCTCGCAAAAAGATTGGAAAAGAGACAGCCTAGCAAGACAGAAAACTGTAAGACACTGACCACTCTACTCGACCCAAGCGCCATAGAAAAGATTGTTGGTCCACTTCCACTCAAGCCAGGGGGTGCTGGGGTGGCTCATTCGGAAGCCAAAACCCAGTGGGAAGCCTAGATTTCCACCCTCATGAGGCTGCAATGAGGTACTCGATGCCAGGGTGCTATCAAAGAGGCCAAGGAAGAAGCCAAGAAGCCAAGACTCCCATCCCCCACCTAAGCCAGTCCAGTGGGTCAGTGGAGACACAGTTCGGAGCTACAACTCCTATCTTCTTAGCAGTCATGAAGGATACCTCTCCCAGCCCAGAGGTCAACGAAGGTCAAGTGGGGAATCTGGTCTTCCACCTTCACCAGGCAGAAAGAAGGCAGCATCCTCCAGACCCCACCTTTCCTGGACTGAGCAGTGTCAGAGAAGGCCAGCTACCACGGGAGGCTTAAATATGGTTTTTTTTTTTTAAGATTTTATTTATTTGTCAGAGAGAGAGAGGGAGAGAGCACAAGCAGGGGAGGGGCAGAGGAAGAGGGAGAAGCAGGCTCCCCGATGAGCAGGGAGCCTGATGTGGGACTCGATCCCAAGACCCTGAGATCATAACCTGAGCCAAAGACAGAGACTTAATCAACTGAGCCACCCAGGAGCCCCAAGACAGAAGGTTTAACTAAGAGCCAGAGTTCATAACATAATGTAAAAATGTCCAGGAATCAAGTGAAACCATTCATCATATCAAAACCAGGAAGATCTCAAACTGAATGAAAAAGACAATCAATAGAGGCCAACACTGAGAAGACAAAGATGTTAGAACTATCTCCTAGTGACTGTAGAGAAGCCACGGCCACAATGTTTCAATGCACAATTATGAACATGTCTGAAACAAAAGAAACGGTAGGAAAACTCAACAAAGAAATATAAAGGGGGGCGTCTGGGTGGCTCAGTTGTTAAGTGTCTGCCTTCGGCTCGGGTCATGATCCCAGGGTCCTGGGGTCGAGCCCCGTGTCTTGCTCCCTGCTCAGCTGGGAATCTGCTTCTTGCCCTCCCTCTGCCCCTCCCCCTGCTTGTGCAGGCTCTGTCAAATAAATAAATAAAAATCTAAAAAAAAAAAAAAAGAAAGAAATATAATGGGTCAGCAAAGAAATAAAAGGTATAGAGAAGAATCAGTGGGAATTTTAGAACTGAAAAATACAGTGACCAAAAATAAAAAGCGCCACGGACCAGGTTCAAGAGCAGGATGGGAGGAGTGGAGGAAAAAGACAGCAAATGGAAAGACAGAAAAACAGCGGTGACCTTATCTGACCAATGGAGAGAAAAAAGTCCGAGACAAAACCATGGAGGAGACCCAAGTCTCTATGGGACCAGAGCAAAAAACCATATATTCCTATTATCACAGTCCTGGAAGGAGAGGAGAAAGCCGGAAGGAGAAGAGAAAGAAGACAACTCCAAACAAGAAAAACCCAAAGCAATACACACCGAGATACATCATACGTGAGCTTCTAATGACAAAAGACAAAATCTTGAAAACAGACATCTTAAAACAGCATCTCACATAGACAGGGAAAACAATAATATGACCGTGGATTTTTTTATATTAAAAGGCATAATAGCGAGAAGGGAGCAGCACAGTATTTTCAAGTGCTAAAAAAAAAAAAAAAAAACCAAAAACGCTATCAACCTAGCATGCCGTATCTAGAGTGAACAGACTTGAAACATCCCAAGGTCCTTGTCATATTCTGGAGGAGACTAAAGAAAACAGGTAACCACAACAAGAACAGATATAAACTAACAGAGGAGAGAAAATGGAAAGAGAGAAAGAGGGGGGAAAATGTGCCACCAATCCAAGAGCAGACAAGAAAAGCAAAAACTCAGCAAGAGAGGGGCTGAGAGAAAGCGGGGATGGTCAATCTAAGCTCCATCATAGGAGCAATCACAGAAATGTCTAAGTGGGACATTTTAACACACCTTTCTTCTTAGCGATCGGCAAGCCAAGTCTGACTGATTAGCGTGCTCAACAAAGTTTATCCGCTATATACAGCTCAAGAATTAGCGAGGACGCATTGTCAAGCCCGTAGCGTCAGTTTTGATAAATGCTTCACATACTACTGCCCGAGTTAAAAAAAATAATACTCTCGTCCACCGCAGACTCCTGGTTCCACGAAGCAGTAACACTGTCTCGGCATGATTTTAAAGACACGCGAGGGGCAGGCTAGCTAGGTAATCGGGTCTTCTGAAGACAGCAGCCTGCATATACTAGATAACAAACCCCACACCAGCTGGGCAAATGTCTTCTTCCAGTGAATTTGAAGCCTCTCTCTCTCTCTTTTTTTTTTTTTTAGCTTATATTATCCTTAATCACGATTTCTATGAGCCACTTTGCTCTACCTCCCAACATTTCCCATCTCATGTATGTATATGTATATATATAACATATATATATGTCAAAGATTTTATTTGTTTAGTTGAGAGAAGAGCATGAGCAGGGGAGGAGGGGGAGGGTGAAGGGGAAGCAGACTCCCCGCTGAGCAGGGAGCCCCAACAAGGAGCTTGATCCCAGAACCTGAGCCGAAATCAGACGCCTAACTGACTGCACCACCGAGCAGCCCCTCCCTGTCTATTCAACTGTGGTTCCCTCCTTACACGTGAGAGGAAAACATAAGCCTCCGCTGTTCTCCAGGAAGTGACCTACGATGTGGGTCCCTTTCTCAGAAACATAAATCTCCCGGTGTTGCAACAGATGCAACAAGGGCTGAATGCAAGCTTCCCACGGACGACGGCTGTCTAAAAGCCAAGCCAGTTTGCAATTTCACGCCGCTCCTGAAGAACAGAGAGGGACCTGCCCACGAAGCCAACCTCAAATAAGGAAATGGAGCCACAAATGAACCTCAACCTTGCCCACCATTTGGTTTTCTTTTCTGGAAGGGTCTGGGTGGATCTTCATCTGAGACACGCTGAAATTAGCCACTATGTCTAAGCCTTGGTTTCCATCATTCTTGATGCTTGATGTCCTTGGGGTACCCCGTCTCTATAAAAGCCTCCCAGCCCCCAGCTTGGGGAAATGGTCAACTACGTCTCCCTTGATTATTCCCTCCTCGACTTTGGTAGTTGCACCTCTGCTTTCTTTCTAGGGCTCCAGGATGAGAGACGTGGATAGATCCTCAGTGTGTCTTGTCTTTTGATGGAGAGTTTTGGGATCTGTACTGTAGATACAGATACCAAAGAGCAGCCACTTAATAGTTCCAGTGGGAGGACACAATGAATCCTAAGAACTCCTCCGTGTCCCCACAGCTTCACTTACGCTTTCCTAGTGTCATCTTTCGGACATAATGCTTTGGGGCAGCTCTCTAGATTTACTAAACCAATTTTTGGGACATATTTTGTGTCGTGAATGACACGCGAGTGTTTCAGTTCATCTTGGTCTTTTTGTTTTTCAAAGGCCTGGCAACCCCTGGTTATCAGATCTCACTGAAGAAAGCAGTGTTGGGGGGGCGTGTGTGGGTTTTGTCTGTGGCTCCCTCAGACCCCCTTGAGCAGCGTGGAAAGATCGTGTGAGTGGAGCGTGCAATATGGTAAGCTCTCCTCTGGGCTCAGTTGGCGAGAAGGGGTTGTGAGCTCAGGGGGGCCCTACTATCTACATGAGAAGCCAAAGCTCTCCACGGTCATTCTATTTAATATCTGGGTGTATTGTTTTCTTTTGAAGAGAAAAGTCCTTAAAAACATTTTTGGTCCAGTCGCAAACATCAGACTGCCTATATTCTATAGAGAACCAGGGGCCGGCACATCTGTCCCATGTGTGCACTCTGAATGGCCTCACTGGTTCTTGGTTTCACCTGCCGACTCTGGATCCAGAAATTCTCCAGCAAAGCAGAGGGCAGGCAGCCTCCTGCCTCTACTGCATGCTCCCAGGGCTGCTGCTTTCTGCTCTCTGCTGTATCCATTCATGCACTAGCAGAACTTTCCACCTTCTTAAAAGTTATTAAAAATTCTTCCTCCCAGGACGCGTGGGTGGCTCAGTTGGTTAAGCAGCTGCCTTCGGCTCAGGTCATGATCCCAGGGTCCTGGGATCGAGCCCCACATCGGGCTCCTTGCTCAGCAGGGAGCCTGCTTCTCCCTCTGCCTCTGCCTGCCACTCTGCCTGCTTGTGCTCTCTCTCTCTCTCTCTGACAAATAAATAAATAAAATCTTTTAAAAAAAAATTTTTTTTCCTCCCCTGATGATCCCCTTTTCCCTCTGCCTATCCATGTGTAGTCCTGTAGAGGTTCACTCCTTTTGGAGGTTTTGTACTTTTATTTCAGAGGGGTCTCAAGAAAAATGGGAAGTCATCTCAAAGCAGGATGTATTCTGGGGTGGTTCAGCTGGTTAAGAATTTGCCTCAGGTCATGATCCCAGGGTCCTGGGATGGAGCCCTGCAACAGGCTCCTTGCTCAGCAGGGAGCCTGCTTCTCTCTCTCCCTCTGCCTGCCGCTCCCCCTGCTTGTGCTCTCTCTCTCTCCATCCAATAAATAAAATCTTAAAAAAAAAAAAAAAGCAGGATATATTCTATAAACCATGTCTGAGGGTCAAATCAGTTTGGGACCCCCCCCCACGTAATATATTCTTCTTAAGATGTGGGTTTCTCGGGTGCCTGGGTGGCTCAGTTGGTTTAAGCAACTGCCTTCAGCTCAGGTCATGATCCTGGAGACATGGGATCAAGTCCCGCATCAGGCTTTCTGCTGGGCAGGGGGTCTGCTTCTCCCTCTGACCCTCCACTTCTCGTGCTTTCTCTCTCTCTCTCTCTCTCAAATAAACAAATAAAATCTTAAAAAAAAAAAAAAGATGTTGGTTTCTCTGCAGATGACTTAACATGGAAAACAGATGTATGCTGACACTCTTCATAGCATTCTACATATTCAAGTGACAGATTTTAAAAATAACCAGTCAAAATAAAAACGAAACAAAAACAAAAGCAAAAAATCACTAATCTATCAATCTATCAAGGGAGTTGAGAGGTAGTCAATCAAATTGTGACCATCAATGATTATAAAGTCTTTTCTTTTTTGATTATCAATATATCCTTTTTTTTTTTTTAAGATTTTATTTATTTATTTGAGAAACAGAGAAAGTGAGAGAGAGCATGAGAGGAGAGAAGGTTAGAGGAAGAAGCAGACTCCCCGTGGAGCTGGGAGCCCGATGTGGGACTCGATCCCAGAACTCAAGCATCATGACCTGAGCCGAAGGCAGTTGCTCCACCAACTGAGCCACTCAGGCGCCCTATCAATATATCCTTAAGTAAAACTACGTCAAGGGTGAGACATTGGAAAATGCACAAGGCAGGATGAAAAGAGCCTCCGGGGAGTTCAAAAACTAAAATTTCAGCCCAGGTCTTTAAGTGATGAGCTCCAAGGAGTGAGGCAGGCTTCGTAACCGCACCAGAGCTCCGTGTCTCCATCGCTGAAGTAAAAGAGCAGTGCTGGCAATCTTAGGGATGCTGTCGCACTCCCCTCGGTCCCGAAGGTATTAGTTGATCTTTGGACAAGGGGCGCAGTTGTTTTCTGTGCCACTCTCAAGTGCTCATCTGCCTGTGCTATCGGTGGGAAAGTGCGGCCAGAAGGATAATCACGAGCGTAACTGAGGGGTAGGAGGTGGGCTGGACTCGAACACGTTCTAACGTCACCGGGAGCTTTAGGTGCCACGGCTGTGGGTGCGAACACCTTCTCGGGCTTACGGGCCAGAAGACGGCCATTCCGTCCGGCGCACGCCCAGACCATCTAACTCCTACGGGGACTTGAACGTCAAAAGGTATCCATAACTGACATGCGACCCAGGGTTTTGATTTCTTTTGACGTTGATAAAGCATTCCCACCCATTTTTCCAACCTCCATCTAACTCCCACTGCCCACGAACAGAATCAGGTAGGGAAGGGAGAAGGGAGAGCTCCCTGGACGTCCTTGGGGACCTAAGTGACAAGAAAATGAATATTAAATGCACGACAGGAAGCGAGCCCTCTCAGTCCCTAACCACATCTTTCAAGCCCTATTTCTTGAGAATAGAAAATTCTAAGCTCAATTTGAGAGTCACTGTAAACTCCTCTCTGTGCCAGATGATTTTATCTGCACATTTACATCCAAAGTACAAACAGCTTAAACTGTTTACACTAAGGAGTAATGGAAGTCATGTGTCAAATACAATGGGAGGAAAAGGAGGAGAGCCCGCTTCACAATGAAAGCCTGAAGATATACAGTATCTGTGGAAAATGTGGCCTATGAGAATGCATTGTTTACCTATTCCCTTTAATTACAGAGAACAAGAATGCTTACCCTTCGCATACAATGTCTAAAGTCTTAGTTTTGGGGTTTGGTTTTACCCGACAGTGTTGCCAGGAGCCCTGGAAGTCTCACAGCCCCGTATCCATAGCCTCAAGGAACGCAGTCACACACACACGTTCCTGTCATCCGTGGCCCCCATGTCCTTTTGTCTCCCGCCTCCAGAGAGAGGCAGGGAAGGGTCTGTCCACAGTGCCCCAAAGCACATCGAGAACGGCACAGAGAGCCCTCCGCAGATGCTCGCCAGGCCTTCTGCACGTCAGCTTTCCTCGCTGAACGTTGTCAAGTCAGGAAAACGAGACAAGGCCACCAAGAGACGCCTGGAGTCTCTGGACGGGGAGAGAGTCGTCTGACTTTATCCCTGAGTACAAGCCTGTGGGGACAGCTTCTCTGCAACTTCTAACCGAGAGTGACTCAGGCACGACCACCCAGAAGAAGTCTGTCCCGCACACTGTGGGCTGGCTTCCCCGAGCCGCCAGCGACCCGTCTACACAGCATCTATCCTGGAGTGAGAGCCTGAAGGGGTCACGAGGTATTATTCATGGAAAGCACAGTACAAGTTGCTGTTTCTCCAACAGCACATGTCTTAGAGGGAGAGATCATCGTGGATGAGCCGTAACCCTTGCTTGAGGTCCAGCTCTTCTCTTCCTCGTCCTCTCGGCCACACTCACGGGGTTGTTCCCACATAGCTCTCTCAGGGGATCAGCGTCCTGGCTGAGTACTCAGCCTTCCCAGCACCTGCCCTTCGTGGTGCTCTGTGGATCAACGACGACATGGAATATACAAGGCCACTGCCCTCTGTATTTTAAGACAGAGAAACTAACAGCAGCGCCTGGGTCGCTCTATCGGTTAAGCGTCTGCCTTCGGCTCGGGTCATGATCCCAGGGTCTTGGGATCAAGTCCCGCATCGGGCTCCCTGCTCAGCGGGGAGTCTGCTTCTCCCTCTGCCTGCCGCTCCCCCTGCCTGTGTTCCCCTTGTGCTCTCTCTCTCTCTCTCCATCAAATAAATAAATAAAACCTCTAAAGAAAAAAAAAAAAAAAAGCAAAATGGAGAAGACGATGACATTGTTGCAACATTCCTTTTTTCTCCAGATAAGTGCTGTCTTCCCCGACTTCCATAGTTCTGCTTGCTCCTCTCAGTGGCAGAAGAGAGCATCTGAACGCGTTCTTTTAAAAACACACATTCTAATTTTCAAAGTCGGCCATGCATCAAAGGCAATTTTTATGCTCTCACTCTCAACATGATTCCACAGATGGACTAGCCAAGCCCAGTGAAAATTCAGTTTCTCTATGTCCTCAACAACCCAAACCTGACAGCTAGGCAAATGCTAGGAGAAAGCAACAAATCTCGGAAAGAAAACAAAAAAACAAAAACAAAGTAATGTGTAGAGTTGAATTAAAGAATGGTCAGATCCGCTTTCCACCACTTTTTACCGTGACACGCAATTTTCACTTCCTCCATTCACATTCTTACAAACAGAAGCTAATTAAAGCTAAAAGAACAATATGCTTATCATTTTAAACCTCCTTTACTTTAATCCAGAATGTCTGACTGCTTGATGTACTTTGCATCTCACCCATAAGTTGTGAGAATAAAATATTGAGATACACATTTATTTAAGTTACATTATATTAACTGAGGATCTAAACACATCTTACCTGTAAATATGTTTCCAAACCTTGTCGCCGTTGTTCCAAGACCTTTGGGACCCAGTTCCTAACATGTTTAGAAGGGATTTCTGGGGTTTTTATACACTTCTTCAGCTATAAAGACAGAAACAGAAGAAACAACAACAACAACGTCTCAGTTATAAACACGTTCTTTGAGGGGGGAAGCCAATAAAGAAAAAGGAACCACTACTATCTCCAATAAAAAGACAGAAGGAAATATAATTATATTGAAATTTTGTTAAAAAATTCTTTACTCAGGGGCGCCTGGGTGGCTCAGTCATTGGGCGTCTGCCTTCGGCTCAGGTCAGGATCTCGGGTCCTGGGATCGAGCCCCGCATCGGGCTCTCTGCTCAGCGGGGAGCCTGCTTCCCCCCCCTCTCTCTGCCTGCCTCTTTGCCTACTTGTAATCTCTCTCTCTGTTAAATAAATAAATAAAATCTTAAAAAAAAAAAAAAGAATTTACGGATTATGACCTGCTGAGGGAGGGGCACATGCCCTGAGCATCTAAGTTCCCACACAGGGGAAATGAATCCTAAGGGCTTGTTTTGACTAAAGGCACAGTTTCATTATACACATGGAAAGGACATAGAGTCACAAGATTTATTACAGATCCCAGAAGTAAGGGAGGGGTAGCAGGTTATGAGCAAGCAGGAGGTAAGAGAGCAGAGTAGCAAGCACCTATCAGTTACAGATGGTCCCAGTGGAGGTCACTACCTTGTCGAGGGCTTAACTCCCAATGGTTATTTTAAAAGGTGCCAGGGAAAGCAAAGTGAGAACTTATGACAGAAATCCTCAACTCAAGTCCTCACCTAAATGTTTTGACTCTGGGTCTGAGCAGGGAGATCATACTATAAAATGCCTAGACAGCAGCTCAGAAAATCAAAATTGTTTGTCAAAGTTTCAAAACCCAGACAAACAGAAGTTTTTCTCATCACAGACTGATCCTTTACTACAGACACGGACATAAGGAGTATAATAACCACTAAGAAAATGCACAAAGTTAAAGCCTACCAGCTAAATCTGTACTAAAAAACGTCTTCCTGGACATCAGAATATATATATCATTCACTGAAAAAGAAGGGTCTTTGTACATTTCCCAAATCAGCACTTCCAGTTCAAGCCATCCGGCTGAGCCTCGATTTGCTGCCTCCCTCCGTATCTTACGTGCTATTAAAATACTAACGTGGGTGCCTGGGTGGCTCAGTTGGTTAAGCCACTGCCTTCTGCTCAGGTCATGATCCCGGAGTCCGGGGATCGAGTCCCACATCGGGCTCCCAGCTCCATGGGGAGTCTGCTTCTCACTCTGACCTCCCTTCTCATGTTCTCTCTCACTCTCAATCTTTCCTAATAAATAAATAAATAAAATATTAAAAAAAAATACTAACGTGACGAAGCGCTAGCTGCAAACCACGAACCCACTCTCCTTGCTTTCCTCACCAATAGAGCTCCTGTAGTATTAGGAATAATCATGTATTCAGCTACATTCAGCCAAAATGCTAAATTTCCCAAAACTCCCCTGCAGAGAGTGGAAGATAGTGGTGATCAGAAGTCACTGAGGACTTTTCACAAAAACTCTCTTAAAATGGAACAGACTTGGGGTTCCGGGCTGGCTCAGTCAGCACAGAATGCAACGCTGGATCATGGGGTTGTGAGTTCAAGTCCCATTTGACTGTCCTTAAAAAAAAAAAAAAAAAGATATAATTTAAAAAAAGAGAGAAAGAACGGACCCAACTGGCTTGCACCTTCTTTCTGCTCCACGGAACCCAGCCACGCCCTTCCTACCACCACGGGGCAACTCTGCGAATGGGAGACAGGTGTTTCGGATGACTGAGCAGAAAGGAAGCAGCAGCCACGTCCCTGAGAGACCTCAGGAGCAGCATCAACAGCCTTGGACTGCCCATCCTTAGACTTGTTTTTTGAGAGGAAACAAAGAATCCCCCCCCCCTTTTTTTTTCTTAAAGGTCAATGGTATTTGGACTTTCTGTTTTATGTACCTGAATTTAATCCTGATAGACATCCAAAAGACAAAAAAAAAAAAAAAGGCAAAAAGCCAAAAGTAATGGGACATAGAAGAATGAAACCAAAGGGGCAGAGAAGAAGTAATTACCAAGTGAGAGATTAAGAACTTTCTATAAGACAGAAAGCAGGAGGGGCGCCTGGGTGGCTCAGTGGGTTAAAGCCTCTGCCTTCGGCTTGGGTCATGGTCCCAGGGTCCTGGGATGGAGCCACACATCAGGCTCTCTGCTCAGTGGGGAGCCTGCTTCCCCCTCTCTCTCCACCTGCCTCTCTGCCTACTTGTGATCTCTCTCTCTGTCAAATAAATAAATAAAATATATTAAAAAAAAAGTCAGAAAGCAGGAGTGTGTCAATGAAGAAAACAGAAAACAGGAGGAAGCCCCTGGCCAGGCCACCTCAAGAAAGGGATCGCAAAGAGCGGAGACCCCCTCTTCCGCAGCAGACTTGAGAGCTTTGTGCCAGGATGGGTGTAAGAGGAGGGGGGAGCCAAGAAGAGGGATGACACAACGTCATGGGCATGCCAACGGACACTCTACCCCTACCCCCATAAGCAGGGGGACTAGCAACCAGGCTGTATCCCTAGCACTCATCCCCCTACCCTATAAAAAAGGGTCAGTGTAGGAAAATGAATGAAGCATCTGGGCAGAATGATGGCATCCCATTCTCCTCATCCTGTTATGGAATCCCCACTCCCAACAGCTGGCTCTCTCCTTTCACTCCCTATGAGAAGCCCTCCGGCTCACACACCCTACAGAGGGACCGGGCGTGCGTCCCCAAGGCAGAGGTGCCGGTGACAAAAACCACGAATAATCCATCGAGTTGGATGGGCAACTGAGGCTAGCTATTACAGCAACGACAGCACTATGGAGAAGAAAGAACGAGAAAAACAAGTGGAACGATGAACCTCAAAGAAAACAAGTAACAGAGGAGATCTTGGACATCTACTTAGGACTTGCAGGGAGATTTGAGAAGATATTCCTTCTATAAAACAAGAGGAGGTTGCTATGAAAAAAAAAAGAATATTTTTTTAGAAGATAAAAAGCATGACATGGAAGTAAAAAATTAAAAGAGGTAGAATATAAAATCACAGAGGTCTCTCCAACTGTACAACAAAGAGAGTGAGAGCAAAGTTAGGTGAGAAGAAAAACACCATGAGGATTAATCGGGGAAGTTTAATACAAAATCAGTAAGCATTCCATAAAGGAGAAAAGAAATTCTCAAAGAAACGATGAAAGAATTATGTGACTTCAAACAGATCTTCAGATTAAGAACCCACTGAGCACCAGCATAATATGCTTTAAAAGCCCCACAGCTACTGACATTTACCTGTGAGCTCTTAGGATAACGAGGACAGAAAGAAGACCCACTTGGAAAACACTTGGTGGTGAGCACAGGAAGGGGAACGGCAGCCACAGCTGACTTCTCATCGGCAACGGGGGGGCACTAGGACGTCAATGCGGCAAAGACATGGGAGCGTGGATTGCTACCACCAGCCTCACCATCAGTCACGTGTGGGAGAACAAAACCATCTTCCGACATTCAAGACCTCAGGAAGTTGACCTCCTATGGCTTCTTTCACACAAAGGAAGTTGAGGATGTCACTCCAGAAAACAGCTTCAAGCAAAGAAGGGAAAGAAGAGGATCAGGACTCACAGCTCTGCCCCATCCACGTGAGGAAGGGAATCCAAGCACGGCAGATCTGGAGAGGGGACTCTGTGGGAGAAGACTGTTTTCATGCAGTAGCTAACATGGGGGGGATGAATACATTTTAGGTTTGGTTCAAGTAGATGATCTTCTGCCTTTTAGAAAAGATGAGTTCCAGGGGGAAGCAGGAGCCCCTGAAGGCAGTCACGGAGCAGAAGGCACTGAGCCTCTCCTCCACGTTAATTCAGCGCTCGAGATACTCCTGGCGCGCGTAGGGCTTACATATCAGGAAAAGACAAGAAATACACGAGGTCATAAAACAGAGTGGGCGCAGATAGTAACAGAAAGGGGTAGGAGTCGGGGGACTGTGTGATACAAGGATGTCTGAGGAGTGATGGGAATCATGCAGGAAGGAGCCTTACAGCAGACAGAACAACGGGGAGGAGGGGCCAAGCCTGGTGTTCGGAACACGGCAAGGAGGAGACAGGCTCAGGGAGGAGACAAGTTCAGAGAGGCGGCAGCACTGCACACTGTAGGGCCTTGGAGGCTATGTAGGAAATCGTGTTCATTTTAAACGGGAAGCTTCGTGAACGTCTTCAGCAAGGGAATGACTTGATAGAAATTTCTTTAAGGAGGTCATGCTAGGTTTCATAAGCAAGATGCACTGTAAGAGGGAGGGAGTCAATGTAAGGAGACTGGGCAGAAGCTTCTGCAGAAGAAATCCAGACAAAAGACTAGGGTGATTTAGACTGTCGTCCTGGGAGAGAAAATCGGACAAGTAGAGGCTGTGGGAGTATGTAGAAAGAAGAGATGCTCAGAACAAAGAAAAGAAAAAAGAAAAGAAGAGGAAAAGAAAAGAAGAAAGAAAAGAAGCAAAGACAGAAAGAAAAAATAAAATGGCCCATCCTCCTGACAGAAACGCAGAAACAAGGGCTGGAGAGACAGCAGCTACATTATAACCAGAAGGATGCAAGGCAGGTGCAAAGGTAAATAATGGAGAAGCAGAAAGACAAAAAAGGAGCTTGGAACATGGATACTGTAGAATTGCTACATCAACTTGGACTGCCTGCTTTTAGTTTTGTTGCCGTGTGAGAATCATATCTCAAGTGTTTAAGAAACCTAGTCCACTTTCTATTACGTCCAACCAAACATAATCCTGGCATAAAGGAATCCGTTGTTTGGTTTTGGTGATTTTAACAGGAGGCCCGCTGGGCACTCAAACAGAGATAAGGTGTAGGCAGGTACACAGGGGTCATAGATCTGGGCATTAGTTACCTAAGTGGAACCCAGAGCCATGGAGCTAGATGACAGTGGGACTTTCTCCATTGGCATGGACAGAAAAAAATTACTGTGACAGCAGAATCCTGAAACAGCTCCCAAGCCCCCCGTCTCTTGGTGCATGTGCTGTAGAATCCCTTCCCTTGGTTTCAGACGGCATCTGTGAACGTGCTGGGGGATAGTCACTCCCTTGAACAGGTCATTTTTTACGCGACCCAGTCCTAGGAGACTGTTGGCTTTCCCTTATTACAGCCCCGTGGCTCGGACTTGGGGGTGGCCTCGAAGAGGTGAGAGTTACCCCTGGCCAACAGTCAGCAAGCAAAAAGGGACCTCAGTCCCACGCAGCAAGAAATGGAGTCTCCCCAAAATGAGCTAAGAGGACCCAGAGCCCCAGACAGGACCACAGCCTTGGTGATGCCCGGATGTCGGCATGGTGAGACCCTAAGCAGAGAACCCAGTAAATCTGTGTGCAGACTCCTGACCCGTAGAAACGCTGAGCGGATACGGTCGTCTTGTTTTATGCTGCCGAGTGTGGGGTGATGTGGTTCACTTCCGTGGGGCACGGATACAAGGGCTAAGACCTCCAAGGCCAAGAAATAGGGTGAAGAAGCAGGCAGTCCCTCACCAGGCAGGAGTGGAAACCGCACGTTCAGGCAGCAGAGTGTTCCAAGAAGCCAGCATGGTCAGACTGTGCCCCGAGAGGCTGGGGAAGCCAAACACTGGGTAAGGAGTCAGTAAGAAGTGGGACAGCAGAGCCTCCTCTGTCAAGGAATTCTACCAAGGAAGGGGAACAATGGCGGCGGGGGGGGGGGGGGGGCACGCCTGGGTGCCTCAGTGGGTTAAAGCCTCTGCCTTCGGCTCAGGTCATGCTCTCAGGGTCCTGGGATCGAGCCCCATATCGGGCTCTCTGCTCTGCGGGGAGCCTGCTTCCCCCCACCCCTGCCTGCTGCTTTCCCTACTTGTGATCTCTGTCCCTCTATCAAATAAATAAATAAAATCTTAAAAAAAAAAAAAAAAAGAAAGGGGAATAATGGGGGCAACGTGGCAGAAAAGCATGGAGTCAAATGTAGATTTTATTGTGTTAAATGGGAAATGCTATGCCATGTTCATTTACTGATGAGACTGGTCCGATATTGAGGTAAGAGGGAGGGGGAAGAGAGGGAGAGGGAGACAGAGTGAGAGAGAGAGAGGGAGAGAGAAACAATTAATGACTGTCTATAAGGGAATAAATACTTAGCTCACCTCTATACCATTTAAGGTATTTCTCAAACAGGAACAAAGCCAAAAAATGCTCGATTATTCTGTGGTAATAAGCTTATTCAGTTCCAGTTTAAAGCCAAAAGAAACTGCCTTTAAAACTACGGAGTCATGACATTTCTTACATTGTAAAATAGAAAATCAGCTCCATTATCTCTCTCTCTTTTAAATCTTGAAGATACAGTACTGAAAACACTTTTCCTTTTTATTTATGTCAGGAGTGTGCAGGAAGCCCATCATCGTAGCTGCGGGGACCTGTGACAGCTTTTGTAGGTGAGTAATGAATGGCTTTAGATGAGGAGAGACAAACCCAAGACAATATGTTTCCAGCAGGGCTCAGCTGGTCACAAGATAAATACTCCTCTGCCATTCCCTCCGATGATTAACTATTCTGGCCGGGCTGCGCCCGGCCACGCGGCCTTTCTGATGCACGCCGACAGCCCCCACATTCCACGGGACAGCAAGCAGTCCCCTTCGCGTGGGGCGATCACTCCCTTTCCCTTCTATTTTTTGAAGATTTTATATATTTATTTATTTTCAAGTCATCTCTACCCCCGACGCGGGGCTTGAACTCACAACCCAGGGATCAAGGGCCGGGTGTTCCACAGACTGAGCCAGCCAGGTGCCCCTCTCTTTCTTTTTTATATCATGAGGAGAGTATACTCAGAACGCACTCTACACAGACGTGCCATTTATACACTGGTGATAGTGACCGTTGTGTTTCTTTCTTTTTCTTTTTTTAAAGATTTTATTTATTTATTTGAGAGAGAGAAAGAGAGAGTGTGTGCATGACTGTTGGAGGGGAGCAGAAGAACAGGGAGGGGAGAGGAATCTCAAGCAGGCTCCTTGCTGAGCTCCAAGCCGGTCGTGGCCCCTCTCCCTGTCTCTCTGCCTACTTGTGATCTCTCTCTCTGTCACATAAATAAATAAAATCTTTAAAAAAAGAGTGGGGCGCCTTTACGGTAAAATTCAATCTTTCGCTCCACCGTGGCCTCCCTCCATTCCTAGAGTTCCCTCCAGAAATACCACTTGCGGTGCTGCAGTCCCGGTTTAACCCCGTAAGGCAGCTCTGGGGT
Source organism: Nasua narica (assembly GCA_028533885.1). Classification (NCBI taxonomy): domain Eukaryota; kingdom Metazoa; phylum Chordata; class Mammalia; order Carnivora; family Procyonidae; genus Nasua; species Nasua narica. Next base: position 15,121,657 of record CM052809.1, on the reverse strand, counting down.
TCCTCTGAAATGGGTACTAGGTTAATTCAAATACAAGAATGCAATATTTTACTCAAGCCAGAAGGAGGCAGTAACAAGAATGAGGACAGTTGATTTAGGAATGAACCAGCGTCCTATTTACGTGAGACCTTGGGCTGGAGCTGAGAGCAAAGGGCTGGGAAGGCACAGACTCAGCAGCTGGCCGGGGCAGGGGAGGCGGGGAGGCTGTCCTCCCCGCTCCCGTGATTGCTCCCGTGATCATAGGCCTAGGGAGGTAAAGGAGGTAAAGGAGGTAAAGTGGTTCTCAAGCACCACCACTCACGGTGCTAAACTGCCTGTCTCTAGGGGTTGGGGGGGGTTAGCTGGGGCACAAGGGAAGCAGGTGCAAGCTGAAGGCTCTCCTGACACCACGGACGGAACCGTGTCACTTCATTTTGAAGAAGGATACTATGTGAAAAGGCAACAGAGAAGAACAGGGTAGGACGCCGCTTAGGCTTCGGTGTGATGCTGGTTGGGGGTTTCCCGCCTCGGAATGGAGAGCTACAAAAGCCTTCCCAAGTGTAACCTGGGGTGGAAACTACAGTGAGCTCAAACCCCGTTTTTTGCACCCCAAGTATTCCTCCGGGAATCCATAAATATGCATAATATCCTCCAAACATTCCATCTGCCAGACAGTTACTGCCCAATAAGAGTCCAACAGTAGCAGGCAGTGAGGAAGATCCAAAAGATAAGCTATGATCCTTTTCATAAAAAATATATCTTCTCGTTGGACAAGACTTAGGGACATCTAAATTTTACTAACCTCTTAGATGTTTTGTCTTAAAGATTTTATTTATTTATTTGACAGAGAGAGCGAGAGATCCCAAGTAGGCAGAGAGGCAGGCAGAGAGAGTGGGGAAGCAGGCTCCCCGCTGAGCAGAGAGCCCGATGCGGGACTCGATCCCAGGACGCTGAGTTCATGACCGGAGCTGAAGGCAGAGGCTTTAACCCACTGAGCCACCCAGGCGCCCCTTAGATGTTTTGTTTTGTTATGTTTTTTTAAGATTTTATTTATTTATTAGAGAGAGAGAGAGTGAGAATGAGAGGGTAGAAGGTCAGAGGGAGAAGCAGACTTCCCGCAGAGCCGGGAGTCCGATATGGGACTCGATCCCGGGACTCGGGATCATGACCTGAGCCGAAGGCAGCCGCACAACCAACTGAGCCACCCAGGCGCCCAGATGTTTTTAAGTTAAGTAGAAACGTCTACTCCAAAGGGACAGGAGGAGCGCGCCTGGTTGGCTCAGTTGGTAGAGCATGAACTCTTGATCTTGGGGTGATGAGTTCAAGGTACATGTTGGGCACAGAGATTACTTTAAAAAAACACATTAAAACAAAGGAACAGGAGTTCCCAGAACAAAGACACGGGGGAGTAAAAGAAACCCACATGAGAGAAGAGAGAACGTGAAATGTTTTACTTTGGTTGGAAAAGATCAGAACACAGAGGGGAGGCCATATGGCATGGCCAAGACAGAAAAAGTGATTTTCATACATGGTGGTCAATGGAGAGACTGGTTTGGTGGCCACTGCTGTTTTCTTAGGAGAAAGTGAGAAATAAGGTCGACCAGAAAACGGGACTGTGGTTGACATGGGATTGTGGTTCTCCTCAAAGATGTCCACATCCTAATCCTCGGAACCTGACACCGTGTCACAATATGTGGCTGAAGGGTGGGATCAAATCAAGCCTCTTGAGATGGAGACATTATCTGGGATCATGCAGGTACGGCCAATGCAAACTCAAGAGAGGCTGAGGTGTCCCCGTCAGAGGGGGGGAGGTGGGGACCGGACAGATGATAGAAACAGAAACTGCACAGGTCCTACTGCTGGCTTTCAAGATGGAAGAGGCCACAAGCTACAGACTGTGAGCAGCTTCTAGAAGCTAGAAAAGGCAGGGAAACGGATTCTGTTCCAGAGCCTCCCAGGAGGAACATGGCCCTCTCGACACATAATAAATGTGTGTTGTTTAAAGCCACGAGGTCCGTGGCGACGAATCCTGCCGGTAAAAGGAAACTAATAGAGAGTCTAAGATTACTGGCCTTGAGGGTCAGGGTCCATGATATGGTGGACAACGCCGACCCACTTCAATGTATTTGGGAATGAAGAAGGACCGAATGAAGAATGGAATGAATAAAGAAGGAGTGAAGGAAATGGTGAAGGAAGAATGAAGAAGGAAATGCTGCTTTAGGGAAACTGATCTGTAGTGAGGTATATGTCAGAACACAAGGATAAGAAACACCTAGAGCAATACCTATAAAATAGTGAGACATTGGCTTGGGAGGGCAGAGGAGAAAGGGGTAAGTTAAACGGTGCATAGTATAGAAATTTTGAGGACTCAGAAGACCCCATCACTGGAACTTGATGACCCTGTGAATACGGGAGGTAAGAGAAAGGCAAGAGAGACACCTCAAGGTTTCAAGCCTGTTGGCTTCCATGCCTGTGATGGGGAGAGGATGGGTGGGGAGGGTTGTTGAAGAGAATCCACTAAAAAGAGAACCACACAATGGGACCTGTCAAACTTCAAGAGGCACTGGGATATGCCTCATCATGTGGGATGCTGGTTCAACAGGCAGGTGACTGGGGAGTACCCAGAATCTGCATTTCAGTCAACACTGCGCTGATTCCGGGGGTCCAAAGTGCACACTATGAAACACGCCCATCAGAAAAAGCTAAAAGAAAATGGGATCAAATACTCCTCATAGCTTTGGAAGAAATGACGGATGTGACCCAAAATCTGAAAGAGGGAAAACTGACCGAACACATAACACGCCCATTTAAAGCTTCTGTCAATTAAAACAAATATCATAGCCATAAGGTCCTGCATGAAAAATACTTTCAGCAAATGGCTAATATTATATTAAACAAGCCAAGCAAACTTATGGGCAATGACAAAGGAGACTGCAGCAGAAAGACAATTCCAAAAGAGGGACTGCGACCTCTAAACAAACTGAAGACCTACAAAGGAAAACGGCAACGAGGCCACATTGTTTGCTAAGTAAACAAATATAATTTGGGGAGGGGTAATATTCAAACCCGAAAAGATTCTGTGATACTTTCAAATATGCCGGTTGCATTTTAAATCTGCTATAACCATTCTGAAAGATCATTTGGCGATATACATCAGGGGCTGTAAAAACATCCAAACCCTTTGATAGAGAATGCTTCTTTTTATAATCTAGTGTAAGGAAACCATATAGAGTAAGGAAAAGATTAGATCTAATGAAGGCTATCAATAATTGGAAATTTACCAGGGAGCCTGGGTGGCTCAGTTGGTTAAGTGTCTGCCTTCGGCTCAGGTCATGATCTCAGGGTCCCAGGATTGAGCTCCCTGCTTAGTGGAGAGCCTGCCTCTCCCTCTGCCACTCCCCTGGCTTGTGCTCTCTCACTCTTGTTCTCTCTCAAATAAAAGTTGAATGGAAATTAACCATGTGATGCATACACTCTCCTTTAGCTCATAAAATAACCCTATGAAGTTAGTACTGTCATAATTCCTATCCTATAAATGGGGAACCTGAGACATAGGAACACCATGCAACTTGCTCCAAGGACTTAAGATCCAAGAAGAGGTAAAGGCAGGGTCAGGAACATTCTGGCTCTAAAGCCTACACCCTGAACTTCTGCACTAGAATTACCGCCGTGCAGGATCATGGTTAGCACAAAAGCATTTGGTTTACTAAAAAACTTCAAGAAAAGAGGGGCATCTGGCTGGCTCCGTCAGCAGAGTAATTGACTCTTAGTCTCAGGGTTGCAATTTCAAGCCCTAGGCTGGGTGTGGAGATTGCTTAAAAATAAAATCTTAAAGGGGCGCCTGGGTGGCTCAGTGGGTTAAAGCCTCTGCCTTCGGCTTGGGTCGTGATCTTGGGGTCCTGGGATCGAGCCCCGCATTGGGTTCTCTGCTCAGCGGGGAACCTGCTTCCTCCCCCCTCTCTGCCTGCCTCTCTGCCTACTTGTGATTTCTCTCTCTGTGTCAAATAAATTAAAAAAATCTTTAAAAAAATTTAAAAAAAAAAAAACCTCAAGAAACGAAGGAAAGAGGAATTATAGTAGGACAGTAGAAATATGTGTGGGTAACAATGGATCATTTCCCCTGTCCCCAAACTTTTTGCAAAGTTTAGCTTTATAGTGTAAAATTTACTGGAAAGAAAAAAAAAATCTCTTGAATGTTTTCAACAAATAGAAATCCTAAGAAACGTGTGAACAATTGGGTTATTATCTTTGTATTTTAACATCAACAATTATAAAAATTGGGGAGAAGTAATAATCATTTAGAACTTTCCTTAGACGACCAGATGAACTGTGAAATGGGTAACGGTCTCAGTTTCTGCCTCAAAATTAGCCCGACAACAAGGCAGGAGGCACACTTGTCCGTCTCTAGAGTATGAAGAGCTATTATTCTAAAGATGCAAAACTCTTGATAAAGAGCTCATGTATTATTCTAAAGATGCAAAACTCTTGATAAAGAGCTCATGTATCATTTATTCTAAAGATGCAAAACTCTTGATAAAGAGCTCATGTATCATTTTAGAATTAACATGGGGACACTGGCCAAACACGTTTAACAAGGAAGAAATACACCGTAAAATGTCAGAAAACCCAGGACACTGACAACATGGTAAACTGCACAGACTGCCGAAACAGGTGAGTATTTCAGGAAGACTACATAAGAGATTTGACTGAATGTAAAAGGAAAATATTTTACATTTAAAACTGTAACACTCAAAACACATCACAAAATTCAAAAATGGAAACAGGGGTGTCCAAATGGTCAGAAAACGGTCAATGCGCAAAATTTCGCAGTAGCAGTCAATAAAACCTGTGCATTCGGAGCAAATTCTTTTGCTGACTTTCAGCCTTGACACAATTTTACAGTCAAGGTGCCAGATTTCTGCTCTTTTCACACCCTACCATGATTTATACGTAGCTATCTTCTATAGTTACCTTTTAGCCAAATCACATACAATTGCACCAGGGACAAGGAAAGGAGACATCTGGCAGTTGCTTTCTGTGCTACAATGTAGAAGTAAGTAAGTAACTTACGGTAGATAACATAACTACAACTCTGCCTTATGGAGCTGTTTTTATCTCTACATCCCTGTAGGGATGTTTTCTTTTTCTTTTTCTTTTTTAAATTTAATTTTATGTTTTCAGTGTTCCCAGATTCATTGTTGACCCACCACCCCCAGGGCTCCATGCAATACGTGCCCTCCTCGACGCCCACCACCAGGCTCTGTCGGAATGTTTTAAACACGCAAAACTGAGAAACTTGAGAATTTCTACTCTCAACTCTGGTAGGCCAGATGATATGACTACAAGAATAGCTGAAATTATTAACAGGAACTGCAGAATTTGAGGGAAGAGTCCGAGAAAATATGGGAATTTTTTTTCTGACTCTGAGCATCTGAGAACTGTCTATCATCCCCGGGGCAGAAAATCAAATCCCGTTAGAGAACGGGAGGAACGACCCTGCAGGGGTGAGAGGCCTGGGAGCCTTCCTCGCAGGGTGGAGTGTGGAGCCGTGGAGGATCTGGTGGGATGGCGAGGTCGTGTGGAGGTCATGGTGAGCTGGGAGGTGAGGAAGGCAGCCGGCATGTGACAGGCCCCTTAGTCCAGTCTCAGCTCATGAAAGGCTGAGCACAGGTTGGGGCTCTGGTTTTAATCTTAGTGTAGGAATTTATTTCATGCAGTACCCTGCGGAAATCTCCCCAGAATCTGTTTCCTTGAAACACAAGCAAGCAAAAACAATCCCTCGAGAAGGCATCGAGACCCAGACTCCAAGTTTGTTCCTCTTTAAGACCCCCCCCCCACCCCCCAGGAGCTTTTGTAAGGGCTAATGGCAACATCTGGTCTAAATCCACCTGCACTGTTTCTTTGGGAAGCAAGTCTGGATTTAACAAAATTTTAACAGAAGAATGACATGTATATTATCCCTTGCCATCCTAAGAGAAAGGTACACGGAGGCAAAGAGTCTCACTAATTTCTCTGTAATATCCTGTTAAAGTTTACACTCAATATTCCATTCTCCTGACTTAAAAAACAGAAAAAAAGGGGGGAAATCTAATTTTTAAAGAAACACTAAGGAACTCTGAATACAGAACAAAGCACACTGTCGTGTCATTTATGCGCTAACAGTTCCCAGAAAATTTAAGAGGTCTTCAATGAAATTAAAAGAATAGACCATCTTTGCTAACATAGTAGTATCTTCCCATCTAACTTCTTGTGTAATAAAGTGACAGAAGTGAAGAAAACAAATCAGGGCATACATTTATGTGTGCATATATATACATACATATAGTGATGCATGTGTGTATGCACACACACCCTTGTATATACATTCACGAGCCAGGTCTAGTTATCAAGGTAATGTCAGCACCTCAATAATAATTCCTAACCTGCAGAACATTAAATTGTGGTAGAAAACAAAAAAACATTCACTCTTTTATTCTTTACTCTTTCTCTCCAGACTCAGCTCTTCCTTCTGTATTCTTGTGTCTTTTCTCTAAGACTTGTAATGACATGGATCCAAGAACCCGAACATCCATCTTGCCTTAACAATGCAAAAGAATTTATATGTGTTCTCCTTACACACGTTCACCAAAGACCCCTTGAATACATGCGCCCGCCACACGTTATCTTTTGCAGGAACACGTAAGTTGCTTTTAATAAATGTCTCCCCATAAAATCACCACCTGCTTCTTTCTGTCCTTTACGTAAAACATGTTAGGTCTGTTCTGTGGGAAGAGTCAGGTCTGAGTGATTCTCCGTGAACCTCTCACATCCAGGGCAATACCTGCAAAGAGCTTGCAACTCACATCTATTCACGTAAAAGATCTGAATAGAAAACCCACCTCCAAAACCCACCTCCTCAGGAAGCACACCTTCAGGGGACTGAATAATTAAAAAGAAAACTTAATTCACGATCAAAGAAATCCTACTGTGCCAAGGACGATTCGTGTTCTCAGAAAACACAGAAAACAGTCTTAACCTTATAGCATCTACCGTATAAGGAAAAAGGAAAAAAAAAAAAAAAAAAAAAGGTACCTTTTTGTGCAGGGCGTGAAATTCGCTGTACCTTTTCTCAACAAAATGTTTTCTTCCATTCATTAGCACTTCTATCTTAAACACCTAAGGGAAAAAGAAATTAAAAAGATTAATTCCACCAGTTCAAAACCCGCAATCGTCTGATGTGGTAAGTTTGTGACCATGATATATTTCATCCCTTTAATTACAGTAGCTGATCCCCCAAAACCCAGAAGGCTCAGGAGACCCCGGGCCAACAGCACTGATTAATGAGCACTCAGGCCAAATGCTTTAGTTAGTACAAACTGAAGTATCCCCTTAACGTGTCTAAAACAACAAACTGAAACACGTTCACGGGCTCCTTAACTTTCTAATCAGAGCCCATACCTCCCTTAAGATTGTTTCACGAAATGAGCATGATGGTATGGAAATAAAGGGTTTGACAACAGCGAGAACATGGGCGGAGTGGCAGGCCCCAGTATCCCATTACGGGGATTGGGACGGTGACGGCCGGCCGTGTCATCTCTAAGACAATGAGGCAAACGGCAGTGCATTTTAGGTTAATTTCTTCCTAACCTGCATATTCATCTCTAGTCTCAGCTGGGCCCTATTCTGCTGTTTGCAAAACAGGGCAAATGTAGCAAAGGCTCATTTTCCCCGCATGATGCCAGTGACAGCTTGCGCTCCCACCTCCCGGAGGTTGAAAGGCCAGAAGAAAAGGCTCTCTGGGTGCGCTAATTAGTAGGCACGAACGTGACATTTTCTTGATGCTCAGGTCAGCGGGTCAAGACTGGGAACAACGGATGAGAAATACCGTGCAACGCTCTATGAAAACACAATGTTCAGAGGGGGTGGGGGCAGGACGCGTGGTGAGAACGGAAGAGAGGGGATCCGTTATTTTCAAGAGGGTGTCTTTGGCTCCTGTTTTGCGGAGCAAGTTGTGGACGACGCCAAGGTGATGGAATATTGTTCGATGAGTTCGTAAGCCTAATGTCTTGTGTCGGTTGCCTTTCTGGAAAAAACGAGAGGTGAGGTCACGGGACACCAGAAAGTATGAAGAGCATGCTAACTTTAATTCTAAAGAAAACTGAAGTTAGCCCGTGAAACACAAGGGCACGCGCCGTCATTATGAAGACAGATTCCCTATGGCTCTACGTTGCTACCTCATACGTAAGTATGACTTTTTTTGAAAAGACAAAATCCTATCATCAAACACATGTTTGTAGATTTGTACTTTCTGGAATCGGAAACAAAATCTCATGTGGTATGAGTGAGCTGAAGAAACCTGCTTTTATTAAAGCAAACGGTAAATATTTACCAGTTTAATCAGTATCTTACACGTAACATGGGGTTTTTCGAGAAACCTCCCCCAAAATACTTTTCTTTGGTCAATTAGTGAAAATACTCTCTTCTCAAAACAGATCCGTACGCTTCCAAGTCTCAGATGTATGTCTACTATTTTTAAGAAAAATATTCCGTTTACTAATTCACCAAAGAAAATTCTTCTCCTTCGAAGATGCTGCCAGCAATAGGAGGAGGGGAAATACCCCGAGAAACACAAACAAAAGAAGCTGAGCTTCGACACATGGGCTTGGTTAATGGGACACAGAGTCCCTTTTCAGTGTCAGGCCCCAGAGTTAAATCAGGACAATGTGGGAGCAGGAGAAGTACTTTCCATCTGCTGAACGGCAGGAAAGAAATGAAGTTATGCTCCGCGTCCCGTTACATGAGGTGTCATCGTAAAACCCGCCACTTTAATTGGCACGTTTGCTGCAAAAGCCACAGAAGGAGAAAGCCGAAGACTTGGAAAGGCTCAACCTACCGGGTCACCCTCTTGAAGGCCAGGGATGAGACACATTACACAGCGGCTGCCTCATGGAATGTCATCCCTTCTATCGACCAGATGGCTCCATTACCAAGTTCCACAGTTACTTTTCAGTCACTCAATTCATGGGGGGCGCGGAGGGGTGGTTTGGACACACACACACACACACACATGCACCACACATGTACCTTGTGTGGTATATTTTCATGCTTATATTTTTATTTTGTTGCCATTTCAAAAATGCACCATATACCTTACATTGTTCAGACTTCTTTTAAATTCTGGGAAAATGTCTTGGAAAGGAAGTTGATTAATCAGAATTTCCAGGACAAAGGGAAGGAAGAAACGGAACCAATTTAATAAATCTTATTTTCCTGAATTCCACAGCAGTAGTCTTTGTTTTGTTTTAAGTTTCTGATACACGTTGTCCCTGCTCCCTAGAAAATCTTTTTCCCCCGTTTTGTTCTTTTGGCAAACTCTGAGTAGCTATTACCTACCTCTAAGGTAGGGAGAGCACAAGAAACGCTGGGAAAGCTTGCAGCACAGTATGTGGCATTCATTCACTTATTTATTTAGAGATATTTACTGAGCGGCTGCAACATACTCAGGATTAGCTCTAGGCTCTGGGGATTCAGCAGTGAACCAAAGAGGCTAGCGGTCAGGCTTCCGGGAGCATCTACCCTACCTGGTGAGGCAGGCTGACTATAAACACATGAATGAATCCAAGGAAGTCAGGAAATAAAAGTCCTGTAGAGAACAAGGCAGCAGGTAATGACAGAGAGCTGAACGACGGCATTGTTTCAGACAGCATGGTGTCAGAGAAGGTCTCCCCAGGCAGAGTGGCAGTGAGAGGTACAACATCTGAACACAAATGCCAGGAAAAGATGAATGTAGCTTCCACTGGAATTTCAGACTGAGAGTGGGAGGACAAGGACTTTTTAAAAAAATTTCTGTTAAAAAAATTTTTTTTAAGATTTTATTTATTTAGTTGACAGAGAGAGAGAGAGATCACGAATAGGCAGAGAGGCAGGTGGAGAGAATGAGAGGGGGAAGCAGGCTCCCCGCTGAGCAGGGAGCCCGATGCGGGACTCGATCCCAGGACTTGAGATCATGACCTGAGTGGAAGGCAGAGGCTTTAACCTACTGAGCCACCCAGGCGCCCCTAAAAAAAATTTTTTTTAATTAAAGCCTAAAACAGGGTGATTCGTATGTCTAGTCAAGATGGCCTAACAGGGAGCAGTTTTACTCTCCCATCAGAAACAACTCAAAATATGTGGGAAAGCTGGCTCTCAAGACATCAGACATGAGGAAGTGAAGGAGAATGAGAGACAAAAGAAACCAAGTTGAACCCTACGGTTACCCAGTCAGAGCTGTGAGGGGAAGTGAGGGGAAGCTAGTTCCAACGACAGGGTACTGGGCCAGAGTGAGCTGCACACAGACGGGACTCCTGTGACCTGCCAGAGGTCTCCCTCCAGCATTCAGCTGAACTCTTGTCAACATGTGGGACTGGGAAAACTCACCCAAGGACAGGAAGACATGAGAAGAGTGCTCAGAGCTCACAGATAACTAGGCATACAGCCTGTTACCAAATGCCAGGGTAGAAAACCTCATACTTCACGAAAGTTAGAGTTCTCAGAAAGGTCTTGCCTCAGTAGTGGGATAAAATTAACAGGAGACTAAAGGCTCTTTCAGTCCAGTATAAAAAAAAGCCTAAAACAAAACCGAAAGAGGGTAAACTATTTCCAAGTAACTTAACCACATGCCAGGACAAAGCTCAAGAATATTTTTAGGAATATAAAAATATCTTGTACCTAACAAGATAAAGTCCACAGGGTCTGGCACCCTATCGAAAAGAGGAAGGAAAGGGGGGGTTGGGTGGGAGAGATGGGGTGGCTGGGGGATGGACGTTGGGGAGGGTATGTGCTATGGTGA
>CM052809.1:15086530-15110371 GCA_028533885.1 Nasua narica | reverse complement strand
TGTGTATATATATTACTTTCATATAGCCTAGTAATGGCATTGTCTTTGCTAAATGTTTTAGTTTTAAATCTCTCTGATTATAAAGGGAAAATTTTTCCTGAATTCAGAGATATTTACAGAATTACAGGTTTTCAGTCTAAACCCTAGCACTGACTAATTTTAGCTGCAGCTCTCTGACTGATTATTTGATTATGAAGTCTTCATTTTTCTTTTCCTCTTAAGCTGTATCTATATGACACAAATTCAATCAATCAATTCAGGGTGAGGGGAAAAATGCACTCCAATATATCAGGTCATACATGTTGATTGGCTAACACAGTTTTTCATTAGTTTCAATATCACAGAACTTTGACTTAGACTTTCTGTAAAAAGTGAACAGTGACGGTTCTTTGCTTACCTGAACTGCTGTGACAATACATCAAATATCATGTTAAGCAATGAAGCTTTCTGAAAGATGCTTTATGAGCTTTATTATTCTCTTTTATATCCTGCTTTGGAAGAAGGAAAAGAGATAAATTTTTACCTGCACTACTTACTAACTTGGGCGAATCTCTAAACATCTTGGGACCATAGTATCTCCATTAATAAAATAAGAATGATAAAAGCACGTCACGCTGTTTCAGTTTGTGGGATAATTAATGTCTTGGTGCTTTCTGAGATGCTTCAGAAAGCAAGGGATAACTGTTAATAATGAAGTGGGCAACAAAGTGTCCAATAGGAAGCACCGAAAGGTCTTCGTGCGCATGCGAGGGCTGCCGTTTTCACGGGCTGCTTGACGAAGAGATTGGTGGGTGAAATAGCCTGTCACATATAGAAGAACAAAAAGAATCCCTCCTACTTCTCTCAAGTTACGTACCTATAAATTGCATCTCCTTATCCCAAGCTCATGGCTTCTACAAAAAGAAGCAACTCTTCTATCTGCCTCCCAAATCCTCCACAATCTCCCTCAACCCGTCCGGCCATCTGTGTACCACAGCTGGCCCGGAGCCAATCACAGAGCACTCCATTCTAGACCCTCCCTAATCTAGGCACCAACTGCACAGAGCACGCCTACATACCCTAGTGCTTCTGCTCACACGTGAGCCTTTCTGCGCCAGGGAGTCCCATCCTAGCATCCATCCATCCAGCCTCCCCTCCATAGCCTTCTGCAACTTTAGGCATCACTGTCCTCCACACCTTCCCCTTAAACAGATGATCTAAATGGCACATCGTATTATTTAAAGTACAGTCATAGTCCCTACATTTCAGCAAATGTATTCCTACCAACTCTTTCACATTATACATATTAAATGCCCCAAATAACCTGGACTCATTTTAGGAGAAAATAATCACCAAGAAGAACCTACCACACTGTCATGAAAAAGCTTTTAGAACCTATACCAACTGAAAAAGCAAGAGAAAATATTATCCATACAAAACTGCTGGCTTGGGGCGCCTGGGTGGCGCAGTTGGTTAAGCAACTGCCTTCGGCTCAGGTCATGATCCCGGAGTCCCGGGATCGAGTCCCACATCGGGCTCCCAGCTCCATGGGGAGTCCGCGTCTCACTCTGACCTTCTTCCTTCTCATGCTCTCTCTCACTCTCTCTCTTTCCTGATAAATAAATAAAATCTTTAAAAAAAAAAAAAAACTGCTGGCTATATAAAATATGCATAACACACAACAAAGGACATCACTCAAATGGATGCCTGAGAGACAGAATTACAAAGTATTATAATTTCCCCTATAATCTACATTTTTTCATTAGAGCACACATTCATTATTCTAATAATTAGAAGAAAAACTTAATCTAAATGTTATCCAATTCTGCCTTCTAAAGTTCTACTGTAAATGTAATAAATGACAATTACTCATTTTTCAACACAAACATCAAGATCATACAAAATTCATTTATGTAATTCCTCAGATATTTATTGCATATCTTCTCTATGCCAAGCACTTTGCTATGTTCTGTATTAATAACAGCAGCAACAGCAGCTAACTTTTTTTTTAATGTTGCTCTTTTATTAATTTACTTTTATTTTCATGAGGTTCCACACCCAATGTGGGGCTTGAACTCATGACCCTGGGATTAAGAGTCACATGCTCTATTGACTGAGCGACCCACGTGCCTCCCACATTTTTGAGTGCTTCCTACGTACTATGCAGCGTTCAAGGCACTTTCATTTATTAAATGGCTTAACCACCATGAGACCCTATGAAGAAGGTACTATTATTATTCCTACTCAAAATGTGAGGAAACCAAACCATACAGAGACCCATAACCTAGACGCAGAACTAGGAGTGGATTTATAAACTCACATAGTCTGGTTCCCTAGTCCACCATCAATTAGCTATAGAAACAGTGGAGAGCAAACCCATCATTGTAGCCTTTATGGTGCCTACACACTAGAAAGAGAGCAATGAATAAAGTAGACAAAACAATATATGATTCTGACGTATGATACAAATCATAAAGGTAAAGTATAAAAAGCTAACAGAGCTATACTCAATATAAAACACATATTAAAAAAAAAACCTGTCTGTGTGCATTAAGGGAAAATAGGATTTGCTCTCAGGAATCTGGGAAGGTTTCTTTCAAGAACTGATGTTTCTGAACAGACCTAGAGTAAAGGCAGGCAAAGACGAAGGGCACATACTAGGCAGAGCAAGTGCAAAGGGCCTGAGGTAACAGGTAGAGGAGGAAGCAGCTGAGTGTAAGTGCAGCCAGCCTGGAAGGACAGCATCTCTGTAAGATACTGGAAAATAGACAGTGAGGTCCATTCAGTGGCTCAACAAGGGTAATTACCAACCACGTGCCACGCTTTGTTCTAGTCGCTGGAGCCGCAACAGTGATGGACCGTAAGATTCCGTTTAAGTGGAAGAGGGACAGAGACAATCCCGCAGGAAGACACAGATTAGCTGGTAACTGCTACCAAGGAAAACATAAGCGGGTAATGAGGACAGAGAGGGCCTGGATGAGTGCGGGTATGGCTGTCATGAGGGGTGGTCAGGCAAGGTCCTACAGATCAAGTCCTATCTGAGCAGAGACCTTGTATTAGTTTTCTCTTCCTGCTGTACAAATGGAAAGCTCCATTCCTTCTCTCACATTTTTTGGGGTGAGGAGTCCAGTGTGCTTGGCTGGCTTCTCGGCTTCAAGTCTCATGGGGTTAAAATCAAGATACTGATGGGGCTGTGTTCCCTTTGGGGGTTCATCGGGAGAAAAAGTTTCCATTGCCTTGTGGTTACAGGACCGGGGGCTCCATTTCCTTGTTGGCTATCAGCTGAGTACACAGCTCCCAGCTCCTAGACGCTGCCTGCATTCTTCTTCTCGTGGCCCCCTTTCTCCATCTTCAAAGCCAGCAATGGCAGTCCTCCTCGGGTGTTCTCTGATCTGCGGTTGTGCTTCTTCTTCCACTTGTAAGGACTCACGTGATGATGCTGGGCTCAGCATCCAGATAATCCAAAATAGGCTCTGTGACTCAAGGTCCTTAGCCTTAACCACATCTAGGACATCCCTTCTGCACAGAAGGTGACAGATTCCCAGGTCTGGGGACAAGGGTGTAGACATTCTTGGAAGTCCATTACTCCCTTTACCATAGGCCTGAAGGATGTGAGACTCTTTGGGGCTGGGCAGAGGGGTTCCATGTAAGTACTGGACCCGTCTGCGCGCCTGGAGCGATCAGGAAGGAGGAGAGTTAGAGAGGTCTGAGTGGTGGTGCAGAGAGGTGAGTGAAAGCAGAAACAAGAGGACCGACTGATACCTGAAAGTGGAGTCTCTTTACAAAATGAGGAATCAAATATAACGGTGAGGTCTGGGGTCTGAGCCAGCAGACGGACGGTGGTGCCATCCTGAGCTGGGAAGACTGGGCATCGACCAGTCTATGGTCGCAAAAGGGAGCTCAGTACTGGCCCTGGTAAGTTCAAGATGCGTGTGAGACACCAAGGGAAGAAGTGGAGCAGCCATGAATGTAGAGCCTGGGTCTTAGTCCGAGATATAAATTTGGAAGTCATCAGAGCGTGAATGTAATTTAAAGCCAGAAGACCTGCTCTGAACACATAGGAAGAGATGCTTAGGGGTGTTGAGGGGTATTGAGATCACCATGGGGTTTACGGTGTTACCATTTTAGCACTGAGAGGCTTTGCTGCATTTTTTTTTTTTAAAGATTTATTTATTTATTTATTAGAGACAGAGACTGAGAATGAGAGGGGAGAAGGTCAGAGGGAGATGCAGACTTCCCGCAGAGCCGGGAGTCCGATGTGGGACTCGATCCTGGGACTCCAGGATCATGACCTGAGCCAAAGGCAGTCGCTTAACCAACTGAGCCACCCAGGCGCCCGCTTTGCTGCATTTTAAAAGCCTTCCTCTTCCCAATTAAACTCCTCCAGCTCATGGAGCTGTCCTTCAGATGACCAGCGGCTCAGGTCCGGCACCAAGGCCACCTTTTGGAAAAAGGAGTCACACTGTAAGACAATGATGATGGTGGTGCTTCTTTATCCAAGTATTTATTGAGGACTAATGTGTGCTACGCCCGGTTCAAGGTGTCTGAAGTCTACCAGTGAAGCAGTGACAAAGATCTCTGCCCTCAAGAAACATACGTTCCAGCAGGGGAGACAAATAACAATGCACATAAAATAACAGATATGGTGGGTTTTAGAAAGTGATTATTTGGGATGAGAGAGGGAGGCAGAGCCAGGAAAAAGCCCTGGGAATACTGCATGAAAGCTGTAATGTTAAATAAAATGGTCAGAGTTGGCATCACCAAGAAGACGGAAATCCAGACTTCGAAGTTGTACAGCCCTTAACTCAGTAGTACCTTTTCTCATTTATCTTTTTTTTTTAATTTCTTGTTTATCTTAAATTTAAGTGAACCTACTTTTTAAAATGTACTGACACACCAATGTTCACAAACTAAGTCTATCTAATGAAAAATGTACAACTAGATTTCTGTATTTAACCAATCGCCATCTTTCCTAAATCTATAGAACACACACGGGTGCCAAAGACACTCAGGGAGAAGTTTGGAGCCTAATAAGGCTGGGCCTCAGGAAGTATCAGCATGTACATTCTTCATGTAGAATCAGCATTTCTAAACCCATATATAAGGAGCTACTAATGAGGAGGGGGTGGGGGAAGGCTATTCCAAGAGCTTCTCCTATTGATTTCATTTACCCCAAACAAAGAGATTCTCCTAGTTACAGGATATATCATAATCACTTAATTTGTCTGAGTCCTCTAAAGAAAGAACAATGAATTGAAGAAGAAAAAGGGCTGACTTGCAAAAATAAAATCATTTTGTAGGTTTTCTGTGGCTGGTATGGGTCATTTTCCCTTAGTAACATCACATATGCAGTCTCCGTGGAGAAAATGAAAATGCTTACCTCTTAATTCCCACCATTCCCGAGAGCCTGAGCTAAACCTAACGAAGCCTGTATCTTAAGATTCTCTTTCTCTTTTTTAAAGATTTTATTTATTTATTTATTTGGCAGAGAGAGAGAGAGAGAGATCAAAGTAGGCAGAGAGGCAGGCAGAAAGAGAGGGGGAAGCAGGCTCCCTGCTGAGCAGAGAGCCCGATGCAGGGCTCGATCCCAGGACCCTGAGACCAACCTGAGCCGAAGGCAGAGGCTTTAACCCACTGAGCCACCCAGGCACCCCAACACAAGCAGTGATTTTCTCTCTCCACAGTACTAGTTCAGGGCCAGTGGAACCCCGAACGTTTTGTCCAGCGTTTCCTACATGGCCCAATACACAGATTTAAAGGCAACTTTAGGATGAAGTCCCTTCATGGACAGACTAAGTTCATTAGTTTCATTTGGGAAGGCAAATAAATATTCACTTGCTACAAACCAAATATTCACTAGGTCTCTATTACTCCTGGCCATGGCTCTGCCAAGGTTACTCCTTTACAGACTAAAATTCACGAAAGCAGTGAAATTTGAGCCTGTGAAAACCTTTCCAGACAGGTGAGCTGCATGGCCATCAGAGAGAAATAGTACACCCAACTTAAATATTCTTGGCAGAAAGAAAGAAGAGTTCTAGTAGTTTCACTAAGTAACTTTTCATGAGCTCTACTGCAAAAGTAAACTAATCTGAAAAGATACATACGAAGAATGAAAAGAGAATAAAAAATGTACAAAGAAGATTATTTCTCAGCAAATATACGAATACATACTGATACGAATTATTTACTCAACATACTGGCACCAAACTGAAATTGGAATATGACTTTTATTTATTTACTTTTTTTAAGGATTTTATTTATGTGTCAGAGAGAAAAATAGAGAGCACAAGTAGAGGGAGAGGCAGGCAAAGGGAGAAGGAGGCTCCCCACCAAGCAGGGAGTCCCTTGTGGGACTGATGCCAGGACCTTGGGATCATGACCTGAGCCAATGGCAAATGCTTAATGACTGAGCCATCCAGGTGCCCCAGGCGGGCGCAGTGGGTAGAACATGTGACTCTTGATCTCAGGGTAGTGAGTTGGAATCCCACATTGGGTGCAGAGATTACTTAAAAAAAAAATAATGAAAGTGAAAACCGCACATTTATAATTAAAAACAACTGTAATGAACTAGTATTTAAAAGGATGATAAGTGACAGCACATTCCTATCATGTCTCAGATTTATTAACAAAAATCAGGTATCTTGGGTTCCAAGTCCTTCTTTGGCACTTATTAGCCATAGAGACAGGAAAGTCATTTCTCAGCTCAATCCTGTTCATCAGTTAGGACATCTTACTATTCTACTTATGTATGGCACCTGTGTATTGCCGTCACAAGTGTTTTTCTCCAAGTCCACTCTAAGGCAGAGACTGAGCAATGTGCAACATTTCCATGCCATGCTTTACATGCTCATGAGGGCCAACAAATGGTAACTGATTTGCAACTCACTGCGCATGCTTACCTCATTGTTCAAAACCACTATTTTCAGGATCAGATTCTGTCCAATGAATTGCCTTCCATGACCTCTCCCTTACCAAACAGCAAACTCGAGTCTCAAAGCAGACAGCCCTGCTCCTCCCCTCCCCCTCCTCCACCCTGTGTACAGTTTCTGGCTCTGAAATCAGGGGACTCTACGAAATGTAAGCTCCAGGTTGATCTGGACCCAACTGTGGTTTTCACAAAGATGAGACCACATGCCTTCTGGTCAATTTCAGGTTCCACCGGCTACCTTTTCTTCTACAAAATGCTCACCCTTCTCTCTTCCTTGGCCTGAAAGCAAATGCTATCGTCTGTATATCACTATTTACCTGAACTCCCTAGTTTCCAGAGGTTTCCTCTTATCTTATTGGGACACATCCCACTGCCACAGGTTGTGAGCAAACAAACACGTGCATTCATTCTCGGGATGGGATGGATGCGGCCATCAGATCGCTGTCAGAAGGACTCACCCAGGATATCCATGATAGTGTGGCATGTAACATCAAGC
Source organism: Nasua narica (assembly GCA_028533885.1). Lineage (NCBI taxonomy): Eukaryota > Metazoa > Chordata > Mammalia > Carnivora > Procyonidae > Nasua > Nasua narica. Next base: position 15,102,968 of record CM052809.1, on the reverse strand, counting down.
CCATTTAAAGGAATTTTTCTAAAGCTGTAATAACCCTGTGCCTCCACAGTGTAAGGGCTCAGTGACCCGCTGCCTGGGAAGTGTGTGACCACTCTGGGCCAGGAGGGGAGCTGCAGGATCCGGGGCGACTGGGACCCTGTCTTGGCTACGGTGTGAAAATGTACTGTCCACCTCACAGCTGAAGAGGAGGTAGCAATTTTGTTTTGCTTTTTTTAGTTAACATATATCTAGGTGGTCATTTTTTTCCCTGATATCTAAACTACTCTGAGTTAATATCGTGTTGGGATCTCTTTAATATGGCCTCTCAAAGGCAATAAAACAAAAATGACTGGTTTTTCTGGCCACGAAGTCCAAACACGACACCAACCATCTCAGAAGCAAGCCATGGGAAGCCCGTTCGCCATTTTCCTGCCCGGGTGATCTTCCCGATTGCAAGACAGGAACCCCAAGTGAGTTTTGTACTGTCTTTAATTTGAAGGTATTCTTACTTCATTAACACGATTCTTCATTTTTTTACTTCTTTGTTAGTACCAACGAGAAATTCCAGGCTTTAAAAGATTCAAAAGACTTGTATCTAAATCAGCCCTGGGCTCTCTCCTTGCAACATGCCGATTTACATGAGATCTCTTGGAGTTTCTCTGCTTCCATAAAATGTGGATGCCACTGCCCATCAGGCCCGGGTTTGCCGCTTTGCACAGTCCAAAACAGTTTTCCTGATCTGTTTCAACTTGAAGTGTTGTCAATATATGGATTGTCTTGCTTTCTAATTCAGTGAAAAATCTAGTTTTCCATTAGTCTCTGCCTTTCTAATTTTCGATACAGCTTTACTAAATGTAATTATTACAGGCAGATTCAAGAAAGCAATTACTGAGCTACTGGTTTGTATCTCTGAAGTCTTAATAAGTGGCAAAAAGTTGTAACTGCACCCAGAGTACAAAATAAAATTTTCTACAGATTAGACATACACACCCTTGGGTTTGCATGTGGAGAGATCTATTTAAAATAGTGTATCAAGTGTGCTCTCTTAAACGCACGGCTTCATCCTCATTTAAACTTTATTCAAAGGCAGTGCTGTGAGTTCTAAAGAGGAGGAAACGACATTTCAGAAATGTCTCTCTGCTCTTTCTCCAGGACTCTGTGACTTTGGTAAACCACTTCATTGCCCAGATTTCCTTTTTCCCCTCCATCTGTAAATATGTGAGAACGTTAAGCTAGATGGCCAAACAAGTACTCTTTTAGCTCTACAGGCTATGAAGTATTTATTAAATTCCTAATTTCTGCTAGGTTCAGTCACACACACAGGACAGAACTTCCAAGGCTTAAAATTGAGTCAAGAAGAAAGATATAATTAATATAAACCAATATACAGAAGTGCTAACCCAATGATATAAGCCAAATTTTCCAAAATGTCGTAAGCAATAGCTGTAGCTATAAATGGGGGATACAACTTCTTTGGGAGTCATCCAAATTACAGACTTTGGCTTTCTGTCTATCGGCAAATAGTGCCGCTTTCACTATGTGGTCAGTTAGCACTGGTCTTGGGCAAACGACAGATTCTGTGAATGGAATCACCATCGCCAAGCCAAAACGCCTCTGAGACACTGAAGAGTCAAGTACCAATCAGTTAATCGTCCTTAGCTCAGTATGGTGATATTATTTAATCATTCATGAGTGGCACAAGGGGCAGGTGAATGTCATCATTTCATAGAAAAAAGACGAAGGATCAGAAAAATAAATGACTTTTCAAAAGCCTCCTAACCATTCAGCGGTCTGTCCTCCACAATACGGTCATGGGCAGCCTTTTTGCAAAACTAATTATTGAATAAAGCCATAAGAGCCCTTGTCCCTGTGACTTTTCCGCTTTCTGGAAAGATCTTCATTGCTCTTCACATTTTGGTTTGCTGGCACCATTCAAAATATTGCTAATTATTTACCTTGAACACCATACAGCTGCAGCAACCATGCTAAATCTTAGATCAGTTGAGATGATATGCAAAGAACTTACTGTCAGGATTTCTAGAATGTAGGCTAACGGAGTTTGGACAGAGTCCTTACATCAAGGACTAGAAAGGGAGGAGGAGCATTATGACCACCATTATCTGTACACTGAATATCACCTTGCAGGGGTTTCTTCAAAAGCTCCTCCATGAAGGTGGGACAAGAAAGTTGGAGCCCAGAGAAAAAACCAAGAAGAGAAGCAAGCAAGCAAGCCAACAACTTGCTTCTTCCTTTAATTCTATAATTAAACTGAAAACCTGTACACCAAGTCCATACTGAATCACCCGTCTAAAGGTGTACTGTGCTCGGTCTGGATGCCGCATTTTCAGAATGTCATTGTCACATGAGACAGTCTTTTCCGTGGAGAGGCCACCACCAGGCCAGAGGTCCATCCCTATGGCATCTGAGGAGCAAGGAGAGATGTTTACCCCAGGGGAGCAGTCTGTAAGTATTTGTAGAACAAAATGAGGAGGGATTGCTGTGAAGTTTTGTTGATCCCAATAACAAAATTAAGACCAGCCAGTAAATTTTCTGTACAGTCTAGAGGCGAGAAAAAGAATCATGACTTAGAGTTTGCCATGCAAGCATAAGAAGCCCACATCCCAAATCACCCAGCAGATAAGGCTGAACTGACAGTTTCCAGGCAGTTTATGTAAGGAGGGATTACAATTCAAGCCAGTTTCTGGCCAGAGATTGTATTTTGGGAAAACAGACGACATGCCGCTGTTAAGTAAACAGCCTCTTTCTTTAAAGTGAGTCAACCGGGGCAGGGGTGTCATTAAGCCATAGAAATAGCTCACATAGAATTTGAAATGGATAAAGTCAAGGCCCCAGATCTACTATTCAAAACAAAAGCATTTTACAAGGAAGCACTGAGATTGGGACTCGGAGTAAAAGCTCCTAAGATACAAAAGCACGGACAATTATAAACACGAAATCTGAAAGAGTCGCTTGAAAGAATTAAGACAAATGGGTCAACATTAACTTCTAGCCTTAAAACACCAAGAGAGCAAACAAGGGCTCTGATGACGAACCCTAAAAAAGGGCATGAGGAATGTGCCAGAAGGAACCAACCCCACAGAAGGGCTGGAGACAGAACACAGAGATCCAGGTCTCCCTGGAAAGAATGTCAGAAGCACATTTTCCTCAGGCAATCCGAATGAGCAAGTCACATGCGTGGACACAGACGACTAATAAAGAAACAAAAACCAGACAGTGGAAAGTGCTGTGAGTTTTGTCTTAATTCCGATAATAAGTAGCCACGGATATGAGAGACATCACTTGCTCTCACTTCTGGCTACAGTTAACTTACGCAGTAAGAATGTATGCATCACTTCTGCATGTCACCATGTGCTAGATGCTGGGGATACAGAACTAATAGCACAAGGCGCAGTCTGGCAAACGCTCCGGAGGCGAGGCCAGACCACCAAGAGGGCGTCCAGCAGCACAGTCAGTTAGGGCACAGTCTCGGAGAAAGCCACAAAGACCGGAGACCTAAGGGGGCACTGAGGATGAGGGGAAGGTTGCTTTAACAAAAGCAGCAGACACAATTGAGGAACCGGCACCGGGACCCTGCAGTTAAGGGGGAGGAAGGATGGAGAGTAGCCCATAGGGAGGCAGAGGCACATCTCACGCTGGGCCTCTTGAGTCCCAGTGGGTAAGGACCCACTGGTCTTTACCAAATGAGCAGGGAGAGGCCACTCAATGACTGTAGGCACGAGGTGGGCACAACAATCCTTCTGACTGCAAAATGACGGATTCTAAGAAGTTCGGAGAGGATGGGGAAGATGGAGTAGGAAGGTGTTGATGTCTTTTCCAGAGTTCCACATCAGTCTACGGCCATACCACCCTGAACGTGCCCGATCTCATCTGATCTCGGAAGCTAAGCAGGGTCGGGCCTGGTTAGTACTTGGATGGGAGACCGCCTGGGAATACCGGGTGCTGTAGGCTTTCCAAAGTTCCACATCAAAAAGTTCATGTTTCTTAACTGGTCCATGTAAGCACTTAATAATCACGCCATATTGCCTTACAAATGGACTCAGTCATACAACAAGTTTAAAAGTAGGCCCTCAGGGCGCCTGGGTGGCTCAGTTGGTTAAACAACTGCCTTCGGCTCAGGTCATGATCTCGGGGTCGTGGGATCAAGCCCCGCATTGGGCTCCCTGCTCAGCAGGGAGTCTGCTTCTCCCTCTCCCACTCCCCCTGCTTATGCTCTCTCTCTCTCAAATAAACAAACAAACAAATAAATATTTCAAAAAACAAAAACAAAACCCGAGCTTTTAAAGTTTGAAAAGAAACTAGATACTAGACATTTTTAAAAATGAAGTCAGTAGGACGTTTTAAGAGCCTTCTCATCAAAGGCTTCTCTCATTTCCTCATCCATGTAAGAGCAAGAGAAGGCAGCTCTGCAGTTAGGAGGACAGAACTAACCACTCTAGGTCTGTGGGCCTGGTCTGAGGAGGGGAGGCGAGGGAGCTAGGGCTCCTCCAGCTCAGCCACTCAGTGTGGAGCCCCCTCCAGGGCGATGAAAGAAATGCAACCAGCAGTCTGCAGGTGTTCACAGAGAAAACAGATCAAGAAAAAGTAGGGGTGTGGAAGCAGGAACAAGGAAGAGGAAAGGCAGAGGGACGAGAAAGGGTGGCCCCACCAGAAAGGCGAAGGCAGAAGGCATCCACGGGGCTCTATCCATGCCGGAACCAGGGGGAAGTCAGGGGCCCGCTTCGGTAAAACGGACAAAAGAACAAAGTAAATGGATAACAGCAATACCAGAATCCCCAGAGAGGGAAACCCGCCAAGAGAGCACAACTGAGAATGAGGTGAACTATGTGAGTTGTCTCAGGAGGGAGATTGTGGGCGAGAACGGTGAGGTCCCCCGATTAACTCCAGTAATAGGGATCTGCACAAAGATGGGCCGTAATCTGCATTCCCCAAGTTAGGGTTCATCAGGCTAAAGCAATGCAATCTATTAGTGCCTGGGATTACATGTTACAATGGAAACTTTAGGTTCCAGTCACAACTGTAATGCTGAGGCTGGTGAGCGGACTCCGGTGCCTAAGAGGGAAGCGCCAACCAAGGGCCTGGTCCCTACACTGGGAGAAGGTGACATGGGTGTGGAGATTCAGCAAACATATCTGCAGCCTATTTGGGCAGTGTCAGAACTGCCTGGAGCCCTGAGAAGGTTCTTGAGGGGAGTCTTAGGAAAGGGGATGGACGGGGAACAGCCTGAATATTACCCAAGCAGTTCCCCACGTATGTGTTAGCCGTCTTTCCCCCCACTTCCACTGAAATCTGATTGAAGGGGGAGATGCCCACTCTGTCTCGACCCTCACTAGAGGGTGACAACCCTACCTAAACCCCTTCCCCCCGCCAAATTACTCATCAAAGCCTGATGGAGAAGGAGTGGGGATGGCCCTAATTTTGGACCTCTTCCCACATCCTTACAACCTTGCTCTTGAAAAGAAGAGAAGAATCTCAAAAGTAAAAACAAAAATAAACAAGAGGAGGAATGGAGTGGACGCGACCAGAGCAGCCTGGCCAGTGGCCCAGAAGGGGAAGGTCCCCAGGCACTCAGACACTAGGCAGAGCATCCTAAATGCTTAACATCCCGAGGGCAGGATTAATGTCCTAAGGCAACTTGGTTCTGCTGGATTTTTTCAATTAACTTTCCCACTGTCAAAGTACACCTTATCTCTGGTGATTTTCGTACCTTCCTCATTGCCTGCCTTTACAGCTGTTGCCCCTAAGAGCAAAGCGATGGTTCGCTATTTTTAGAATCAACTGTTATCTTTTAGCCTTGAACCTACAAGCTCTCAGTCCACTCTGGCCTCGAGTGCTGCATTCCTCATTAGGAAAAAGCATGCCCTAGAAAGCATTATTCCATTAGGTAGTTTGCAAAAGATAACCACACCAACGTAATCTCGTCATTACTGCAGGGTCTGCCTCTGAATATAAGGCATGCCTCCAGCAAGTACAGTTGACCTTGGAACAACGCGGGGTTGGGCTTCACGTGGCCACCTACATGTGGACTTTTTTCGACACAGTACAATAAATTTATCTCCTCTTCCTTATGATTTTCTTTCAAGTCTTCTCTAGCTTCCTTTACTGTAATAATATACTATATCGTAGACATAGCAGACAAAATACGTGCTAGTTGACTGTTACCGGTAAGGCTTCGGTGCTTCAACAGGCAACGAGAAGTTAAGTTCTGGGCTGTCAAAAGTTCCACGTGGATTTTCAACCATGTGGGGGAAGCCGGCACCGCAAATCCCTGTGCTGTTCAAGACTCAATTGTATTTATTAAATATTTTTATGAGCCAGACTCTGAGCTCGAAGATTGTGGGCGGCAAAAGAGACACAGTCTCTCCGGCATGGAATTCAGAGCCAAGAAAGAGATGAACCAATTGTAAGGACAAGATTAGAGCTGAAGCGGCAGCTGGAAGGAGTAAAGCCCGAGCCAAAGTCATCTTAGCTGGGAAACCAGCCTGGTGGGGACCGTGAAGACACCCAGAGATGTCACACCGCATGCTACCTGCGAGGGCGGGCACGAGCCTAAGGCAGCCGTCCCCGCAGCAGACACACACCCACGCGGCTTATCGCTCCCTCCACTCTGGTACTCATGTCGCACTTCTCTTGGGAGACCAAAGACGTGGGTTCAACTCCCATTTCTCCCATTTACTAGCCACGTGTCCACAGTAAGTTATTTAGGTTCACGGTTTTTTTCACCTGTTAAATAGAGATAGTACTTTCCTGGTGAGGATTTGAATAAGATAATGTTTACAAAGTACATTGGTGTCCAGCATATGGTAAGCGCTCGGCAAATGATAGGTCATGATTTTCATCACCTGAGTGTCCCTGAATTTTAGTCAATGCTATTAAAATGGATTAAACTAGCATTTAACACCGTCTCGTTCTGGGGCGCCACTGGGTGGCTCGGTGGGTTAAAGCCTCTGCCCTTGGCTCAGGTCATGATCTCAGGGTCCTGGGATCGAGCCCCGCATCGGGCTCTCTGCTCAGCGGGGAGCCTGCTTCCCCCTCTCTCTCTCTGCCTACTTGTGATCTCGCTCTCTGTGTCAAATAAATAAATAAAATCTTAAAAAAAAAAAAAAGTCTCATTCCAATATACTCACACGCCTTTCTCTAACTTCGATAACGGAGAATCTATCTGGAATGCTCTTGGTTCACAGGGTAACAACTGCGCGTCCTTTGGGGTACTGAAGACGATTTCCAATGTGAAATAGAGAAATGCCTTAATAATTCGGTATTTCGCGGAGGGAACACATTCTTTTGATTTTAAAAGCTTAAAAAAAAGAAAAAAGAAAAAAAAAAAGATACGAAACGATCAACAGTGACGTCTCCCTTGAAACCCGAATCACTCTTCGACGAAAAATCACGCGCCTCGCTCTTCCCCTGGGTTCCGACCGCAAACAGTGGTTCCATCCGGGCTACATGCATGCCTGGACGGAGTCGGTCTGACGTGCCTGCCTTCTACACAAAAGGCCCACATTCCTCTACCTCTTGCTTTTTAACTTAGCAGTGGTCGTTGGCATCCTCTCCGCAGGAAGACAAACACTGTCCTTTCCCCTCCTTTTCCTGCTTCATAATATCCCATTGCGTGGATACTGTTACAATAAATGTCTTTTTGGCTACATCTCTTTCTGGACGGACACAAACTTTCCTAATTATAGTTTTGGCAGTAGGTGACAGGGAGAATGGACAGACATACCACGTTTTCACTTGACTTCATTGTTCTTAGTCAAAAACTAACAGCGACTAATTATTCTTGGTATGGCTCATATAAACCACCTACACAAGCACTACGCCACAGTTTACAATAATAATTTCTCCCTTCAATTATCTGAAAACATCTGTTCTGTATTTTACACGTCCCCGGATCATTTTCCTTCGTGTTTATACGGGAAAAGGGCCGGCTGCTGGCGTCCAATCAGTTAGCCCGATATGTCAGCTGTCAATCCCTTCTCGCGCAGCAATTTCCCTCTTCTCTCTCCCTTCCCACCCCGGGTGAGCTGTCAAGTTTCTAGTTTCTGACGTGCATTTACATCACTCAATGACATCTGACAGCAGTGAAAGGCCACAGAAAACTGCTTATTGATCAGAGCAAAACTAGTTGACGGAACAGATGAGGTTGTATCACAGAAATCCAGCCACATTCAGGTGATGACATTTTGCCCCCCGTACACAAGAGCTTAATGGAATACAACTTCATTATATCCTGCCACTAGTACTTACGGCCCGAGCCCTGTCACGTGGTGATGAGGACACTCTTCTTTGGGCTGGTATCAATGGATTGCTAAGCTGAGTTGTCCGTGAACACTTGCAAACTACGTGTGGATCCGTCCTGACAAATTCACCAAGAGACACTGAAATCTCAATCTTACTAACGTCTAATTGTGCTGTCCTTTCCAAAAGAAAAATGGAATTACCACTTAGTGAGACGTACCTGCTCAGTTGAAAACTTTTATGCCACTGGGTAAAGAAGTTTAAATGGGCATTTCTTGGGGCGCCTGGGTGGCTCAGTGGGTTAAAGCCTCTGCCCTCCGCTCAGGTCATGATCTCGGGGTCCTGGAATCAAGCCCCGCGTCAGGTTCTCTGCTCGGCGGGGAGCCTGCTTCCCCCTCTCTCTCTGCCTGCCTCTCTGCTTACTTGTGATCTCTCTCTCTCTGTCAAATAAATAAACAAAATCTTAAAAAAAAAATAAATGGGCATTTCTTTGATGCGTGTTACAACTGTCGGGGGAGAAAAAAAAACGGGCAATTTGAAAAACACTCAAAACTTACTTATAAATAAGTAAGAACTAAGTTATAATTAAGTTATAAATAACTAAAGAACTAAGAACTAAAATACCAGATTAAGGCCCTCTGCATACAAATTGTTCTTTGCAGTTTTGAAGAGAACAGTTTTAACCACCTGCTATTTCTATTACCAATGAAGACAGATGAGTGTAAAGTTTAAATCAGTACATGTCTGGAATAGGGGTCATTAAGCCAAACTCCTAATATTTTGCCACAAACACAAGAAAAGGAAAACACCACAAGGGACAAAACTACCAGCCCTCCCGGACTTCTAGGGGAAAAAAAAATATGAAAGATTTACCCCGAGGGTTGTCTGGCCTTCATCTTTCCTTTTTAATTCCTCCTTTGAGGTGAGAGGGGTCTCCCAAATTATGAATTCCCAGACACCGTGCTCCTCCCAACCTGGTCACATCCGCATCCTCTTTGGACTTAATATTTTCCCTTAAATAGCGGTTCTAGTTCAGTAAAATGTAATGGTAACTTTAAGGTGAGTATGGAAAGAAATACTCACTTTTAAGATGTGTTTCTTGCTGAACATTCTTCCTTCCTTCCTCCCTCTCTCCCTCCCTTCCTTCTTCCCTCCCTCTTTCCCTTTCCTTCCTTCCTTCTTTCCTTCCTTCCTTCCTTCCAGAGAGAGAGAGGCTGGCTGAAAATAAAGCCAAGTTAAAGCTTCTGGAGAATTTTTTAGGGGACTTGAGGACATGGTATAGGATTAAAAGTTACATGAGAAGGAATAACTTTCTTGCTTGCAAATCAGTGTGATTTAAGGCACAGGACCCACCAATCATTGCCTGCAGCACCAGCGGCCTGTATCCACATGCTGGAAAGGCAGCTGTAGGACAAAGAATGGGCAGGTGCCCACGACTGGCTATAGGTTCGAATCCTGTCGGTCCCACTTACTGTGTGACCCCAGCCAAGCTGTTTAACCTCCACGGACTGCCCCACTAGCCTCTCATCTATAAAAGGAGATGCTGAGAGCATATGAACCTTAAAGAATTGCTTTTGAAAGTAAATGAGATCATGCATATAAAGTACCTTGCATCTTATCTGACCCTAAGAAAGTGGTTAAGAAACGTTAAATCACTATGGGCTATTTCTCCCATCTCCTTACAGAGACTTTCAGTTAAAAATTTTTTCTTAGGGTAGAGAGCAGAAGAAACTCAAGGCATAGGGCAAAGGAAGAAAAGAAAGAAGTGAAGAGAAAAGGAAAGAAAACCCCATACACTAACAAGAAAAAAATGGGAGTCTGAGCAACAGGAGGGTCTTTAGACCCACTGCATTGGCTTCCCATTGTCACCTTACCAATTTGCCTCCCTCCAGCCCCTCTCTTTCCCTTTTTCTCCCTCCCTTTCTTTCTTTCTTTTTCTTTCTTTCTCCCTTTCTTCCTTCCTTTTGCTCTTTTCTTCCTTCCTCATTCTTCCTTTCTCCCTTCCCTTTTCTCTCTTTCCTTCTCCTTTCTCTTTTCTTTCCTTCCTTCCTCCTCCTTCCCTTCGCCCTTCCCCACTCCCTTCCCTTCCGTTCCTGTCCTTCCCTCTTTCCTTCTCTCTTTTCTTTTTTCTTTTCTCTTTTTTTCTTTCAGACGAAGGCCACTGCTTTCCTCTGGGCTCCAGTAACACTCCATTCAACCTGTGACCTGCTTTGTGCAGTGGCCTCCCCCTCAGACCGGAGCCTGGCTGGAGACAGAAGCCACGTCTCCCAGGGGGCCCCCGAGGGCCGAGCACAGTGCCCAGCCAGCATGCACAGTGATCGCGCGCCGACCAATCCCCCTGCCCAACGCCACGCCAGCACTGGCCAGGCCTCCAGCGGGGAAGATACAGGGGTCTGGACAAGGGACTTGCCAGTGTAGCCGACTTTCTACTTACAGTATCAGCTTCCATCATGAGAAACAGTCAATAGAAAAGCAGGAATGGGTTAAGTGTGTTTATTTCAAACATGTTAGATTTTTCAAGAAATAGCCTAAGCTTTGCCATTTCATAAATCGCACCATATAAAATGCTTCAGCTGCATTTCTTTTGTACCGTGAGATCACAAGAAGAAAATCTTCCTTCTCGATCACCTAGGCTGAAGCATATGCCTTAGGGCACGTGTAAACTCAGGGCTTCTGAGCCACAGACCACGTGTTATTTCCAAACACTTTCGTCTCAGACATCCTGCCCTGAGCCTGAACGGAAACAAAAAATGGACTCAAATCAAATCTGATTCGCTGTACTCACAATGTACACAGTACAAAACAACTGGGGAATCTAACCGTCTAAGGTGCACGATGACAGACTATAGACATAGCAAGCGTGGTGGAAGGAAGGGCAAGCCAAGCATGGCGTGACAAGTGGGGACAGTGACCATGTACCCCAACTGCCCCCCAGATTTACTGCTACTATCCCAGCACAACAATCCACGTTGCCACCTTTTACTTCCAAAATCACATCCGTTTAGAGGGTAAGTTATGTGGTCACTCTAACCGTAGAAAAGAACCCCACCCCATGCACGTTCTGTGGTCTTAGAGTTCTTTGTAAATACAAGCTGTCTTTGGGGTTCACTGCCTTACATGCACTTGACTTTATATACACGTCCTCTACGTGACCCTTAACCGTTATTCCGATTCTGTCTGCAGGGCATAACGGAGGCCTTGCCACATAGTAGTACTTAGTTGTGGCTGAATGGTTCATCCTGAGACATCCACAACTCAGTGGACCGGATGACACGTCTGAGTTTAACAAGGGAAAAAAAAATGGTCAGGTGAAATTCATTTAAATTTGAACTCTGAAAGGAATGTTCCAGAAACTGAAAACCATAATTACACACATAATCGTACAGACAGGAGTAACATCTGAGTTGGAAAGTGAGAACAGTAAACTTGTGCTCGGAAAATCTGGCCAGATCTCCAAACAGGTGTTTCTAGGGCCAAGCTGTGATGCTCTATTATAAAGATTTTTGGATGCAGTTAACCGGAAGTACCTGTATTTACCAAACTCCTGAATGAGCAGCTGATTCAGGGTAAGCCCCAACCAACTGAGCGAAGATCTAGAAGAATGGGCTTCTAATGGGCACTGGCACAATGAACCCAAATGTCAGGAACTAATGCATCGACCTGCCAGTCTCCCATCTCCCTCTATTTCCACTCCTCGCAGATGCCCTGAAAATGACATCAGGATCCTTACCAATTAAAACCAACCAACCAACCCTGAAATCGGACATGCCTATGGTAGTCCTGTTTTACATCCACATGGCTAGAATGGAACTATCAATATAATGTGTGTCCTAGCATATACTTCCACAGAGGACATTCAGGACTTGGAAGAACTTTCCTGAACTGAAACATCTCTATTCTTCCACACTTACTTAAAATGCCTCCTGGGAGCTAACACCTTCCCCAGGCCTCTAGGAGCTGACTGTGAGACAGCTGGGGGTTGGTGGGGGTGGGTGGGGGTCGGTGTAGAGGCTGATGGCCGCTGGGAGCCTGCCCAGGGCACAGGGATGTCTTCAACATGCACAGACCACTAAAGCAGAGGCATTTTTTCTAATTAAACTCCAGGCAGTTTAAGTCAAAGTTAAAACGAAAAACGAATCTCAGATTTAATATCGACGAAAAAACATTTAGCATTCTTAATTATGTTCCCTTGGTTACAGAGTTCATTTCATTTCATTTCATTTCATTTTTAAAGTAAGTTCTTTGCCCAACTTGGGGCTCGAACTCACGACCCCAAAAGCAAGAGTTGCATGTTATTTTAAACGGCATGTTGAATTGGATTAAACACGTGAAGCTGGCTTATCTGATGACTACGGAAATCACTAATAATTTAAGGGTCTATAAAATAGAGACAAAAGCATAACTTTAAGATCATTTTTTTTCAAACCAAGAAGCATATAGTTTTAGATTTATAAAAAGGCATGTAAAATTTCATCACCTGGGGCGCCCGGATGCTTCGGTTAGTTGGGCATTCCATCCTTGGTTTCCACTCAGGTTGGGATCTCAGGGTCGTGGGATGGAACCCTATGTACAGCTCTGTGCTCAGGAGGGAGTCTACTTGAGATTCTCTCCTTCTGTCCCCCACCCCCAACCTTGAGCTCTCCCTTTCTCTCTCTCCCCCTCTTAAACAAACAAACAAACAAACAAATAAATAAAGGAGTGCCTGGGTGTCTCAGTCAGTTAAGCATCAGACTCTTAAAAAAAAAACAAACAAACATCAGACTCTTGATTTTTGGCTCAGTGGGACTGAGCCCTCAGCCAGCTCCTTGCTCACTACCCAGACTGTTTCAGCTTCTCTCCATCTGTCCCTCCCCCCACTCATGTGGGTACTCTCTCTTTCTCTCTCTCAAATAAATAAACCTTTAAAAACATGTAATAACCTTAAATAATTAAGAAAAAGACACACAGTTTTAAAAGATTGGGCATTCCATTTGGTAACTGTAATTTCAACAACCTATCATTCTCAAGCTTTTTTTGCTCTTCTTTTTAAAACTATGTTGCACTTAGGACACCTGACGAGCTCCATCAGGACCATGGGACTCTTGATCTGAGGGTGGTGAGTTCAAGCCCCACGTTGGAAATAAAACTTACTTATTTAAATTTTTTTAAAAAGTTAAAACTACGTTAGATTTAGCCCACATAACTCAAGAATTTACAAAGTATGCAAAAACCAAAGAGTATTTCCTGTCCCTACTATACCATTTAACTCTAGGACCAACTAGATACAATATTCACAGATTCTTGTTTTTAATTTTAATATGCATTATATTTATACATCTTTTAATGTAGTAACTGGAAAGTACTGTATACCTAGGAAAAGCAGAGAATGAGAATATCCTTGTAGAGAAAATGGAGTATTTTAATTACAAACAAGAGTCCACCAAAAGGAATGACGCCACAAATGCAGGAGGTTATCAAAAGTATAAAAATTTAGAAACATTCTTTTCAAACAGATCCACGGAAAAATTATGTTTCAAATTATACAGCAAGGGACAGATATACTACGGTGCACCAAAATTTAAGGATCATTAAGAAATAAAATTCAACCTTAAACACACGGCCAAAAATTTCCCGGGTTTGAAAATTCCATTCAGTGCGGCTCTTGTCTTACCCCACAAGGATGAACTGCCTAGGTGCCCAGTACACTGAGTGCTGGATGCATAAAGCACAACGCGTGGGTCCCAGCTCCCGGACCAGTGGTAGACAGGCTTGTTCAGTGATTGTCACAACAGTGTAAGAGTCGGTGTGGGAGCGACATAAGCAGGCTATGTGAAAAGCACACAGGTGAATGCTACCAACTCCATCTGTGGGAGGGAAGCAGGAGATTCAGAGGAGCAAGTCTGTGAGTCGGACAAAGGGTTCTCCATATACAGGGCTCACATGGGCCCTATAAATGGGGAGGCTGAGGGACCGCCCAGGACTAGGGCACAAGTACAAAGATGGAGAGAGAGAATTGACATGAGCTGTCTGTGCGACATCGACAAGCCCATGTGAGCTGAATCTTGGCAGAGTCCTGGCAGAGGGAAGGGAGGGAGGGAGACTGGTGGAGGGGAAGTGGGGAGAGGCAGAGTGGTGGGACAAGGCTGGGTAGGGGCTTTTCTTCACCGTACCTACAAGTCTGACCTCCGGACTGGAGATGGCCAGAAGGCGGCAGAAATACTCAGAAAGGCATATTCAAACTTTACCATTAAGGGGAAGGACCAAGCAAAGGAGAGCCCCCTCCAGAAGAGTGAGCTGGCACTGCCTCTGGGAAAGCACAGAGAAGGCAGAGGACACTGAAGCAGGGGCTAGAGGCCATAGACATTTCTGGTAAATAGCTGAATGCCCAAATAAGGGAGAGACAATGATTACCCTTCTGTTTTACGGTGCGCCCGAGTAGGCGACGGGGTCTAGACTCAGAGATACAGAAGGCAAAAGAGCATTTTTTGTTTTGTTTTGTTTTTGGAAGAGACAAAGAGAGAATGGACATAATGAAATCCATTTGGGACATCTCGACCGGAGACTTAAAAGATATCCAGAGGCAGGCAGTGAGTAAGAGGAAGACAGGACAGAATGATTCCAAATGAGCCACTATAGGGAAGGGTCCTGGGATCAGGCATCAGCAGGCCTTTGTCTTTACCTCCTGAGGCTGAGGTCAGACAGGACAGGAGCTCAAGACTCTCCAAGGGAAAGGACAGAGGGTCAAGGAAGATAAATTTACGAACTCCAAAGAGCAATCACTGGAGACAAAGTCAAATGAGTCAGAGGTCAGGGACACCTCGAATGTGGAGTAAGAGTATGGGAAAGACACAGCAGCAGTGACGAGGCCCAGGACCGGGGCAGTCATGGGGCTGGAATGCTAGCCCCTCTGCCTCAGGCTGATCTTCCTTAAATTCCGAGACCACTTATTATCTCTTTGCATTTTGTTCCTAACTATATGCTAGTTTTCATTGTTGTAACTGCAATCTCTTCAAACAGCCTATATTCCTGTGGGAAAGAAACCGCACTTTACCTTTCTCCGACACCCTCCTTAGTGTTCCTCACAGCACACGGCATAGAGTGAAGACCTAGAGATACTCGCTCAGTGAAAAGAAAACAAGCCCAATTTCAAGCAATCCAAAACTTAGGTAGCGTGGAACAATCCCTCGTAAAACATATTAGCAATACTTTGTCTTTGTAAAATATCTAGATCATTCTCCACCCCCCCCCCCCAAATAAAGGAGCAATATGGGATCCTGTTGGTTAAGTGTCTACCTTCAGGTCAAGTCATGATCCTGGGGTCCTAAGATCGAGTCCCCTGTCCAGCTCCCTGCTCAGGAGCCTGCTTCTCCTTCTGCCTGCCGCCCCCTGTACCCCCCGCATGTGCACACATATTCTATCTCTGACAAAAAAATAAACAAAATCTTTTTCAAAAAATAAAGGAGCAATACTTTTATTAGTAAAGGAATAAAATCATGGCTCTCAGGTCTTTGACAGGTAAATTTTACCTTTTTCCAGTTTCACTTTCTAATACCACACAATGCCCATTTCCATATGGCCACACAGAACTCAAATTTGAACGTACTCTCTAATGCATATATTTGCGTGTTCCCAGCTCTTAATTTTTTTAAAGATGGATTTATTTATTTCCCTAAAGAGAGAGCATGCTAGCGAGGGGGGAGGGGCAGAGGGAGAGAGAACCTCAAGCAGACTCCCCGATGAGCTCGGATTTCCAATGCGGGGGCTCAATCTCATGACCTTGAGATCATGACCTGAGCCAATACCGAGCAGGACGCTTAAATGACTGAGCCACCCAGGCACCCCATGCTCTCAATTTTTTCAAGAAGGTCTTATATTTCACAGTTTAAAAACTGTTTCTACTGAGGCCAATGGTTTTTCTACCTGTAAGTGAATCACTGGTTGTAAGAAACCCCCACCGCTACCATGAGAATTATGGTAAGGGCGCACGCTGGCCTTAAAAACTGAGATCGCACGGAATTCCTTCATCACCGCAGGAAGCGCCTAGCAGAATCAATGCTCAAGTAAGTGTTGAAGGAACTTAATACTATTCAACAGAAGCACAACTGACCAACTATATGTTAACAAATTTTTTTTCTGGTGCAAATGGTAAATTTCCATTCGCTTTATGACAGCTACAAAAATAAGTTCCCTCAAGCTACCCTTGCAACAGCTAGTGCCCACCCTC
>CM052809.1:15054045-15086030 GCA_028533885.1 Nasua narica | reverse complement strand
ATGAAGCTGCCTTACATAGTGAAAGGCACCATACATCAAGTAACTCAAAGATACCAGAACTCGAGAAAAAGATAAATTTGTATAATGATAACAGTTACAAGACAGTTAAAATTAACTTGAAAAACCATCTAATTCAATGCCTTGATTTTTACAGCTATAAAATAATGAAATCTAATACATTCAAACTTTTCTGTTGCAACCTAGGTAGTAATTCTACTTTTGTCACTTCCCAACAATGTATGTGAAAATTGAAATTACTAGCCTGTGTTCACAGCCCAGACCTGCTTACCCTCACATCCAATGGACTGTTCTCTATCCTCACCTTATAAGACCACTCAGCCACATCCAGCATTTTCTTTCCTGTAAAGCATCTACCATTCTGTCTTCCCACTTCCCACCCCTGCATGTCCTCTTTCTCTCTCCCTCAGGATCCAGTGCTGAGAATTCTTTGTTCATGCAAATTCTAGATTTTACCTAAGTCCACCATCTTTCCTCACTCCATACTCTCTTCTTGGGAATAACATCAACTGCTATGCTTTTTTCATCCCTTGTCCTAAATGACCCTCTAGAGCCGTATTTCTAGCCCAGACCTCTATCGTGAGCTTCAAAATCAAAAAGCCTCACCAATCACGAAAAACACAACAGGTCCCCAAATGAAATCTCTCCCTTGCTTCAGCTCTGAGTTGGCCAATGGCACCCGCATCCAGGGGAATCAAATTCCTGCCTCACGTGTGGTCATCATGCCCTGGAGATTTTTGTTGTCTACCCTTCCCCGTTGCCTTAGATCTGGCTCACATCCCCTCTCTCTTCTGGTCCTTTTGCCACCATCCCTTAAATGATTAATACTCCAGGGTCATCTCTCTAAATGCAAAGCTCATCATGTTATTTCCTTCCTCAGACTCAATGTTTGGGGCTGAAGTCCATACTCCTTTCCAGTTCTTCAGGCTGGTGAGCTGGACTCTTTCCACCTCTCTCTCTGTCAAGTGTTCCCTGCACAACCTTCCTGCTACAGAAACTCCAGTCTGCACCCTGACCCCCTTCCATCACTGAGCTGCTTCATGCTTCATAATCACTGTTCTTCGGGTTTTCTTCTCTTATTATGAAGACTCATTCATTCATTATTTATTCATCACACATGTACTGAATTCTTACTAAGCGATAGACCCTGTGGGGGAATACAGCAGTAGAAACTGACACTGTGCTAGTCTCAAGGAGTTTAGAGCCTCACTGGGAAATAGACACTAAACATCTAAGCTATGGGGACAGACGGCAGGTAGAGAATAACCTTCCCATGAAGTACATTTGAGTTCATGTGAATCTTGGTATTTGGAATTTGGTTTTTGGAATTTCAGTAATTGGAATTTTCCTCATTCTTTATAAACTAAAGTGATTTAGAAGGGTTCCCCCCTTGCCTTCTTTCTTTCTTTCTTTCTTTCTTTCTTTCTTTCTTTTTTTGTTTTGGTGAATCTGGGAATTTAAAATGCCTTTCCCTTGAGATGAGATTTTGTGCTACACTTCCTCTTTCTAGAACTCGCAATGCCAGCAAAAACCTAACCAGATTTCAGAAGTCAGCATTCCTAAGCAATCTCCAACACCACACCACACATGACCCCAAGGCAGTGCAGAAATGCCTTCTTCCTCAAGATGCAAGATAACATCAGGGCACCGTGGCCGGTCCCTACCTTGCCTCTCCTGGCTAATTCCTAAGGACAGGAGCAACCTCCCGTTACCTTTCAATTCCGCACCTGACATCATGCAAGCCTGCAGTCAATGTTTAAGAGTTCAAAAGGCAAAAATACACTCTTTAAATGTAAATTACCTTGTACACTGAGCATAACTTTGTATAAACTTCTTGATTAACAACTGAGCATTACCTATGAAAACTTTAAAAGGCCCAGAAATACCACTTCTAGTTAAGGCTCTACAAAAATCCTAGTAGTAGGCATAAAACAAAAACAAAAACAAACCAATAAAAAAAGCCATGTACAGTGATGTCTCATTTCAACATCTGACACAGTTGCTAAGAATTAGAAACAAGTGTCACTGGCCATCAACAAGAGATCTGCGTAAACAAAATGATGGCAAGTTTCTTATGAGGAAGATCCCTTTGCTAGTAGCTAGGAGACAGACCTATCCATATCGGTACAGAGACATATTCATGTTGTAGGATGACAGTTATAGTCAAATCTTACAATTTATTCTAAGAAAAAAAAACCCATATGTTTTCATGGCATACAGAAAAGTCTCTAAGAAAGCACCCCCATGTTTTATGTTTTCAGGGCATGGAACTAGAAGCAAGGAAGAACCACACTTCTTTACTATAAACCTCTAACCACTGAATTTGTTCGGATGCAATACTCCTTAAATATTCTTAAATACACATAGTCACCTAGGTAAAAAGATGCTTTTTACTCTGCAGTATACATTATTTCACCAGTTTCTTGTTCAGGAAACTGAGATTATATTTGTAAATTCTGAGGGTTTTTTAAAAGATGAAATGTTATTCGGGGCACCTGGGTGGCTCAGTGGTTTAAGCCTCTGCCTTCGGCTCAGGTCATGATCTCAGGGTCCTGGGATCGAGCACCGCATCGGGCTCTCTGCTCAGCAGGGAGCCTGCTTCCCCCTTCTCCCTCTGCCTGCCTCTCTGCCTACTTGTGATCTCTCTCTCTGTCAAATAAATAAATAAAATCTTTAAAAAAAAAAATAAATGTTATTCGCCGCCAAATTCCCAGGACCTAGAATAGAGACGGCAAGCAGGCACTCAGTTAATATTTACTAAATGAATAACTGCTGTGCACTTATAACAAACTATAGAAATGACACCCGAAAGTACAGTCTTCTGCTGGGCAATAATAAAACAGTTGCCCAAAGGGAACCAAGTATCCAATAGCTGCTTCATTGACTCAAACAGGAAAAAAAAAATCACTTGCAGAGGTATCTTAACAGTATGGTTACCAATCCAAATGAGTTAGGATTTTTTTTTTAAAGTAAGCTTTTACAAAGCACACAATCTCCCAATCATATCCGCCATCTCCAGACTGTCAAGTTTGCCAAGAAAAGGGCTCCTTCCAAATCAATTTAAGTCACAAGCTGGCCCACGCCTGGCGGTAAAACGAGTAATCAAAAGCTATTGGAAAACAGTGTGGGAAAACACATCCTGTAAGGGAAGAAAACCGGTAATGGCCAAAAGGCCTTAATTTTGATCCACTTCAAAGTCCTTATTTGGGGAGGTAAGTAACTTTTAGTTTGGACTACCTTCATCTGAACACGTCAAAGGACCAAACAAGCCAGCCATAATCTTCAGATCCTAAAGAATGCCCATAAGATGGCAGGCCCTCCGCTGATGCTGATGTGGGCGGGGAGGGGTGGGGCTGACATACCTGGGCCAATGAAAGACAAGCAAGGTTTCAAGGCTTTAAGGAAGCCACAGGTTCAAAATTAAGTTCAATTCTCCCGTTTTTTTTTTGTTTTTTTTTTAAGATGCAGGATATTTAACCAACTATTAATTCATTGGGAAGACTTATTTATATAAATAATGGCCAAACAGAGAGCTCAGCTGCCCGCTCCCCACCCCCAGTCTCCACCCCAAAGGAAGGCACTCAGTACTTCTCTTGGGACACTTGAACCCAGAGGTCTACTTAATCCTAAAAAGCCACATAGTCCCTGGATTTTTTTTTCTTCAATCACCACTCTTAATTCTAAAAACTCCCTTGAGAGGGAGATTTAATCCTCCCTATGAAAACACAGAAGGTTCCAAATAGGCTGTCACCAAAACTCACGAATAGTTAGGGAAGAGAAAGGTTAAAATACTCAGCCAAATTAATTTAACTGGTGTTTAGCAAGTGAGCGAGTTCGAAAGGAATAGTCCATCGGTCCTTTCAGACTGCCCTCTGCAATCTCCTCCGCCTACCTGCTCTTTAACAACTGGAAATAAATTCTTCCGAGGTCGAGCCAGTGTGAGGCATTTCTCCCTTCGGCAATAACCGTGCACATGAAGCTAAGTTTATTGGGAAATCAACCACCTACAATTTACTTACTAACTCGTCCAAAGGTCCCAGGCCCTAGTCTTCACCCTCCCGACCCTCTCTCTCTTCCACTCTCGAGATCAGGGGCTCTGGTTCTCAGTTCTCAGGGATCAGGCTTAGGTATGGAACAGGTGCGCAGTCACTACCTGATTATGCCCTTTCATGGCCCACCAGAACGAGGAAAAAAAAAAACAAAAAAAACTTTGGAAGCCATCTAAAAGCAACGCATGTGTTCAATCTGGCTAATAAAGAGCGACAAATGATGATTTTTCTTTTCTTTTTTTTTTTTTTGGATTAGCATGTTTTCCATGTGAATGAATCCCACAGAACTTGGAAGCCAACACCAATGCGCCGCGCAGCCACTCCTGTCTGGGCAGAGGGGGCAGCTGGGCCAGACGCGAGCGCAGCCCACCCCGGGCTGCAGAGGGCGGGCGGCGGGGAGAATGGCGAGCGCCGCGAGCCAGGGCTAGACTCCCGCCGCTCCTGCCCCGAGGCCAGGAGCGGGGCCGGGAGGGGGGAAGGGAGCAAACCGGGGGAGCCCCGAGCGCCCGCGGCCGCCGAGCCGGGGCTGGAGAGGGGGAGGAATGGGGGTGGGGGCGTCTCCCTGACAACCGCGCCGGGGCGCAGCCCAGCCTCAGGCCCGGGGGTAGGGAGCGCAGCCAGGGGACCCCCGCGCAGGGCCGGCGACGGCCGGGGGCACCTCCGCGCTCAGCAGCCGCGGTCCCGCCTCGGGGGCCCTGTCCGGCCGCGGCCCGCGCCTACCGTGTATCCCCGCTCCAGGTCGCTCTCCTCATAGCGAAAGGACGGGATGTAGACCTCCATGGCCGCGCCAGCCGGCCCGCGGAGGGCGAGCGGGGGGCGGGCTCGTGGCCGCAGCTCCGCCCCCGGCCGAGCGCCCCGCCTCCCTGCCCTGCGCCCCCGGGACCCAGACGCTGCGCCGCCCGGACGGGAGCCGCCGCCGCCCCCGCCGCGCGCCGCGCTCCCGGGGGCTCCTGGCGGGAGCAGGGGGCCGGACGGCGGAAGGCGGGGGGCTCCGGGCCCGTGGGTCCGGACCCGCAGGGCGGCAGAGCGCAGCTGGGCCCGGAGGAGGCGGGGCCTGAAAACCTGTGAGTCTGCAGAAAAGGGGTGTGCGCGCCTCCGCGCCAGGCGCCGGGGACCGGGCCGCACCCGGGCGCTCCCTGCCCTTCAGGCGCCGGCGGGCTCTGCGTTTGCTTTTCGCCCGACGCTACCCTGAGCGGTTGCAGGACTGCGGGGAGCTGAAGAGCCTGGAGCTCCTTGATTCTGTTCCCGCTGTTTGGATGCTCGTCTTAACTCTTGGCTGGCATTAACAGCGGTGAATCCTCCAACTTTTACCAAGACTTTTCTATTTCCCTTTGCGTCTAAGGTCAGCGTCTCGTTCTCAGTTAGCCGACAGAGCTGGGAATGGTATTCGTAATACAGAACCTGAACCTGGGAATGGTATTCGTAATACAGAGTGTGCGGAGGCGCACACTCTGGCGTCTTCAGTTTTAAACCTCTGAGTAGCTGTTTGCGTGTTTTAACTGTAAGAGAAAACAACACACACACGCAAAAAGGAAGAAAGAAATGAAAGGTGAGGGCTGGAATCTGCCTCTCGGGTCAGGACCAAATAACCTG
This sequence comes from Nasua narica, assembly GCA_028533885.1. Classification (NCBI taxonomy): domain Eukaryota; kingdom Metazoa; phylum Chordata; class Mammalia; order Carnivora; family Procyonidae; genus Nasua; species Nasua narica. The sequence continues at coordinate 15,080,370 of CM052809.1, read as the reverse complement.
AAAGTACCTAAAAGATGGAGACTTGATTACCAGGTTTCTTTTGTAGATCTAAGTTTCTTCCTCAGGTCAGAGTTTAGAGCAGAACAGAAACTTGGAGGTGACTTGTGGGTCACTGAAAAGTGACCTTGGGCTGTAGGGCTTTGGGGCTGTACGCGCACAGCTGCTTCTAACTCAGTTTGTTCTTCCTGAGCCCCTAAGTCCTGGAGAAGAGGTGGAATCCGGTCCTTTGCCTTAAGAACTTGCCTGATGCGGACCTGCAGAGCGTCCTTACCTGAGCTTTGTTTGGAGACCCATCCTCCTTGCCCACACACTTGCAACTCCAGGATCTGCCCCTCAGAACTCCCTGCCTCAGCAGAGAGCTATACTCTGTCACCAGACCACCCTTCCGCTTCCCTTCCGCGTGGCAACACCATCTCCCTTTAGGGAACAGCTCTACGGACACCATGCTGAGTTCAGAGCCTGGCTTGGGGTTCTCTTAAGCCTCTGATTGTGTGATTTATTTATGTGCCTCACCCTGCAGGTGTTAGGGCGCGTAGCTTAAAAAAATTTTTTTTTAATCCCCTGCTTGGCCTATTGCCTGGCACATTTTTCTTGAAAGCTTTATAGAAGCATTAGAATATTCCATCTTGGAGTGCCTGGGTGGCTCAGTGGGTTAAAGCCTCTGCCTTCGGCTCAGGTCATGATCTCAGGGTCCTGGGATGGGGCCCCGCACCCTGCATTCTGCTCAGCAGGGAGTCGGTTTCCCCCTCTCTCTCTGCCTGCCTCTCTGCCTCCTTGTGCTCTATCAAATAAATAAATAAAATCTTAAAAAAAAAAAAGAATATTCCATCTTTACAAAAAAAGTAGAAGGCAGGAGCTCCTACAGCAGATACTGTTACATGGCATGTCTCAAGCTTTCTAATAACCCCATGAGGAAGTGTGACGTGCAGTAGGACTTCAAAGGACTAAGAAGGAGTGTTTCTGTATCTTATTTTTAAAATAATAAATGGTGAGGCTCCTGGCTGGCTTGCTCAGAAGAGCATACAACTCTTGATCTCAGCATCATCAGTATGAGCCTCACATTGGGTGCAGAGATGACTTACAAAAATAATAATTTTGAAAATGGTGAGTCTTAAAGTTTAAGAAATAAATAAATAATATAAAATAATAGTTGCTGCCGATGGCAGAAGACCAAAACCATTTCCAGACTGGTTGAAACTACTTGTTAAGGTCTCAGTGGGTGGGAGTTCCTGGCTGGCTCCCTCGGTGGAGCATAAGAGTCTTGACTTGGGGTTGGAGCCCCACGTTGCGTGCAGAGATTATTTTTTACTTAAAAATAAAATCTTTTTAAAAAAAAGTCTCAGTGGGTAATGTAACACGGGACTATGTAATCATAAAGTCCTCTCACTAAAGACTGCTGATCGAACTTTTTTTTTTATTTAATTTTATTTCTTGATTAGAGAGAGTGCTTGAGAGAGGGAGAGAGAGACAGACAGACAGGGAGAAAGCAGGGACAGGGAGAAGCGGAAAAGGGAGAAGCAGAGTTCCCGCTGAGCAGGGAGTCTGATGTGGGGCTTCATCCCAAGACCCTCGAATCACGACCTGAGCAGGACCCCGAGATCATGACCTGAGCCAAAGGCAGATGCTTAACCACTCGAGCCACCCAGACGCCCCTGATCTTGTTTTTTAATACACTCTGCCAATCTCTGCTTTTTGTTTGGATTGTTTAATTTTATGTTATTATTTTTTGTTATCATTGATACAGTTGAATTTTTTTTTTAATTTTAATTTTATTTTATTTATTTGAGAGAGAGAGAGAGAATGAGAGGAGAGAAGGTCAGAGGGAGAAGCAGACTTTCCGCAGAGCCGGGAGCCCGATATGGGACTCGATTCCGGGACTCCGGGGTCATAACCCAAGCCGAAGGCAGTCGCCCAACCAACTGAGCCACCCAGGCGCCCCTGATACAGTTGAATTTTGTGACAGTTTTCATTTTTTGCATCTCATGCTTTTTTGTATTTCCGTTCCTCTTTTATTGCTCTCTTTTGTATAAAGTAAAATTTTCTGGTTTAACATTTTAATTCTTTAAATAATGATGCAGGAAAGCTAGGTTCTTGTCTCACAGAGTAGAAGAATAAATCTTGAGGACAGAGGAGAGTGAGTAAAGTGATAGAAGTTTATTAAGTGAAAATACACAAAAAGCTCTCAGGAGTGAGGGGTTTCCGATAGGGTTGCCCAGAAGGGCTAAATTTCTAACCAAGTTCTGTGAGTAACCCCTAAGAAGAGGGAGAAGAGAATAGTGCTACAGAGACCATGGCAAACGTATCATTGTGTTGTTCCTACACAATTTTTAGACTGAATCAACTATCTGAGGCAAGCTAGCTAAATTTCTTCTCAGAACCTTGATAAAAATACATGGTGAATACATATATAAGACATTGAACAGTAAGCATCTGTTAATAGAAGCAAAAAATTTACATCAGCAAAATAATAAAATTCTGCTAGAATCTGAGTATAAAATCCTTACACTGAAAATGCCACATTTACCTAATATTGGGTAGAAATATATTTCAGCAAATTTAATGAAAAATGGCTCTAAATACCAACTTATATTGGTTTTCAACCCCGAGATCAAAACTTGCTTGCTGTTTGACTGAGCCAGCCAGGTGCCCCTATATTAGAAGTTCAGAGCAAAATCTGTCAGGAATGTATATTACATATTCAACATTCAGTCCTAAGACTAATATATCATGACCAAATAAATTTATCTGAGGAACATAAAGATGGTTAAACATTAGGAGATTTGTTCATGTATTTCTCAACACTGTCCTATTACAAAAGAAAAATAAATAAATGAATATCTCAGCGAATCCTAAAAAAAAAAAAATTAGTAAATTCAGTACACCTCTTCCTGGTAATCCTTAGCAGGCTAGGAATAGCAAGAAACATTTTTAAATTAATAAAGTTTAGCTACCATAATCCCACAGCAAAAAATCTTACTCAGCTTCATATGAGGAAACATCGTAACAGTGCCAATAATTTTATTACTACTTTTTTTTTTTTTTTAAGATTCTATTTATTTATTTGACACAGAGAGAGAGATCACAAGCAGGCAGAGAGGCAGGCAGAGAGAGAGGGGGAAGCAGGCTCCCTGCTGAGCAGAGAGCCCCATGCGGGGCTCGATCCCAGGACCCTGAGATCGTGACCCGAGCCGAAGGCAGAGGCTTTAACCCACCGAGCCACCCAGGCGCCCCATTACAACCATTTTTTTTTTAAAAAAAAGGATTTTATTTATTTACTAGAGAGAGATTGAGCATGAGCAGGAGGCAGGGGCAGAAGGAGAGAGACAGAACCTCAAGCAGACTCGGCACTGAGTCCAAGGCAGGGCCCATCTCACCACCCTGAGATCATGACCTGCGCCATAATCGAGAGTCTGACGCTTAACCCACTGAGCCCCCCAGGCGCCCCTGTATCACAACTATTCTTTCACATTTTGCTGGAGCCCCTCACCTGTGAAGACAAGCCAAAGACCTAAGAGGTATAGATATTGGGTAGGAAGATAGGAAACCAAGGCTGTTTGTAGATAAATGATCTACAAAGAACTGAGTCAACTAAAAAGATGATGAGAATTAATAAAAGAGTTTTGTAAGGTGCCGTATACTAAATTAATGTATACTATTCAATAGATTTCCTATAAAATAGCCTTCTTACACACCAACACTAAACAGTTAAAAAATAACATGGAGAGAAACAAAGATTTCATTAATAACATCATTTAAACCTCATAATGTCTAAGGATAAACTTTACGACAAATGTTCAAGACCTTTTGAAGAAATCTAAAAAACTTTATTAAAGGACTTAGAAGATCTGAAAATAGCTATATCATGTTCCTCAACGGGAAGAATCAATATTTTAAAGATAGGAGTTTTCACCAACATGATTTATTAAGTTAATACAATTACAACCCCAACGAGTTAAGAAAAGTGACAAGCAGACTCTAAAATTCATTTGAAGAATGAATAGTCAGGGCAAATTTGAACAAGAAGAAAAATGAATGAGGGGATAAGTTAATTTTTATGACATCAAAACATGCAAAGAGAGGAGCCTGGGTGGCTTGGTGAGTTAAACCTCTGCCTTCGGCTCAAGTCATGATCTCGGGGTCCTGGGATCGAGCCCCGCATCGGGCTCTCTGCTCAGCAGGGAGCCTGCTTCCCCCTCTCTCTCTCTGCCTGCCTCTCTGCCTGCCTGTGATCTCTCTCTGTATGTCAAGTAAGTAAATAAATAAATAATCTAAAAAAAAAAACAAAACATACAAAGGAACAGTACAGGTCTTCCTTGGCTTATGATGGGGTTATGTCCCAATAAACCCATTGTAATACAGTTGAAAATAGCATTAAGTAAAAATGGACTTAATAAACCTAACCTACTGAACATCGTGGCTTAGCCTAGCCAAACTCAGACATGCTCAGAACATTTCTGTTAGTCTCCATTTGAGCAAAATCATCAAACACAAAGCCTGTTTTAGAATCAAGTGTTAAATATCTCATGTGATTTATTGAATACTGAATGTGAAAAAAAAAAAAAAAGGATTGTTATAAGTGTATCAGTCGTTTACCCTTCTGATTGCCTGCAGCTGCCCAGCATCACCCAGGAGTACTGGACTGCACATCACAGCCTGAAAGAAAGAAGATGCAAATTCAAAATTCGAAGAATAGTTTCTCCTGAATGGGTATCACTTTTGCAGCATTATAAGGTCAAAAAATCTCGAGTTAAACCACCATAAGTCAGGGACAGTCTGTAATGAAATCAGCGTGATCCTGGAACAGAATGAGACATATGATCAAGGGAACCAAGTAGTCCAGAAACATAACCCTGAATATATGGCAACACAGTATGGAACAACAGTGTTATTTCAAACGCATGGGGGTCCAAAAAAAAAAGTATTCGACATATGGTGTTTACATAGTTTTCATAAATGTTTAAATTGTAAAATTTTATTATATGTTAAAAATAAATGGTGTTTAAATAAAAGGTATAATATAGAGTTTATGGATAACTGGCTAGCCATTTGAAAGAAAAAAATAGGTCTTAAAAATGAATTCCATATATAGTAAAAATCTCTATGAAACACCAAAGCTATAAAACCTTAATGTGGACAAAGTCTTCTAATTACAACATACAAAATGTCAAAGGCATTAATGGAAAGATATTTTAGACTATATAAGCAGTTAAGATTACACTTGACCCTTGAGTAAAAGTGGGGTTAGGGGCACTGACCCCCCCTTGCAGTTGAAAATCCATGTATAACTTTTGACTTCTCCAAAACTTAACTATTAATAGCTTACAAATGACCAGAAGCATTGCCCAGAACCCAAATCCTCGATTAACACACACGTGGTATGTTAGATATATACTGTATTCCTACAGAAAGTAAGTTCCGGAAAAGAAAATGTTGTTAAAATCATAAAATATATGTATTTTATATTTATATATTTTACATTATTTATATAAATCATATTTGTTTTTATATAAATATATTAATATAAATATATAATATACATTTAGCATATGTATTTCTATATTATACAAAATTTATATTTACATATTTATTGTAAATACGGTACTATACTGTTTTCCCCCCAAAATCCACATGTAAGTGGCCCTGCACAGTTCAAACCCACGTTGTTCAAAGGTCAACTGCAATGTAAACTAAAGACCACTAAGTTTAAAAAACATTTAATAAAATGGGAAAAATATTTCAACATGTATAACAAAGGATTAACATGTATTTTATATGTAAAGAATACATAATTTTTTAACGGCAGAATAGGAAATGGACACAATTTGAACAGGCATTTCCCAGAAGAATGCAAATGGACCCAAAAGTCTGTGCTATCTATGAACACATAACAAATTACCCCCAAATGCAGCTGCTTAAAGTGATACATACTCATTCTCTCCCCCAGGTTCTATGAGTCAGGAATCTGGGAGCAGCTTAGGCTGCTGTCAAAATGTCCACCAAGGCTCAGTCATCTTCAAACTCTACTTACTAGGTCGCAAGCTGGTTCACTCACATGCCTGGCAAGTTAATGTTGGTTGTTGGCGGGAAACCTTTATTCCTGGCCACTTGGACCTCTCCATCAGTCCCTCGAAATGTCCTGAAGACACGGAGGCTAGCTTCCACCAAGGCAAGAAATCGCAAGAGCTTGGGGCAGAGACCACCATCACTTTCCATTGCTGACTCTCAGAGGTCATACTCCATCGTTTCTGGTTACCCAGGTTGGCTTTATTCCATGTGGGAGGAGACCACGCAGTGACTTAAGTCTCAGGAGGCACGAATTAAATGGAGCCATCATGGAGGCTGGCCACCAGAGATGCTCAAATCCCGTGATAATCAAGGCAATGCAAATTAAATAATGAGCTATCACTTTGCAACTTTTAGATTGGCAAAAGTTTCAAAGGTTATTCCAGTATTGGCAAGGATGTCGGGAAGTAAGTACTATCGGTAAGTCCATAAACTGGGACAGTCTCTGAACGACAAGCTCGCAGTAGCCATTACAATTCTAAAGGCATATAGTCAGTCTAGAAATCTCGCTTCTGTGTTAATGATCTAGAATTTAAGCAAAAACTTAAAAAAAGAACTAAAAAATAAAATAAAGGATTATTTAAGTATTTATTTAAGATTTTATTGATATTTAGAGACAGCACGCACAAGCCAGAGGAGGGGCAGATGGAGAGGGAGAGGAGAGCATCTCCAGCAGATTCCCTGCTGAGCGTGGAGCCTGCGGTGGGGCTCCAGCTCACAACGCGGAGATCATGACCTGAGCTGAAACTGAGAGCCAGATGCTTAACTGACTGAGCCACTCGGGTGCCCTGCATTAGTTTAGCATTTAACAACAACAACAGAAAGAGAGAGAGAGAGAGAGAGAAAGAAGAAAAGAAATAAAGAAATTTCACTCCTCAAAGTAGTTCTCTATGTGCAGGTTAGGAAATTTATGTACAAGAATTTGATGGCAAAAATTTGGAAACAAATTCTATTATGTTATGGAATAAAGAATGTTAGTATACCTACACTATGAACATAATGTTGCTGTTAAAAAATCCCATGTAGAGATTTCTGAGTTAGAATAGCAAACTGAACATCCATAACCAATTTCACTTCTTCCTCCAGCCCCAATAAAAGACAAGGAACTTTTCCTGCTTTTTTTTTTTTTAAGTCCATAAAAATAGGGAAAACAGGAAGAGAGGGAACAGCAACAAGATTTTTGTATGCTAGAAAGCAGATGGATGAGAAGTAACTGTTTTAGCAAACAAGAAAAAAGCCAAATTTAAATGGGGAAGCTGAAAACCAACCTCATTTACACAGCACAAGTCAAAAGGGACGGCAACAGGGAACAGCAGGTACCTCTAGGGTGGGAGGTAGGTGGCTACAATAAGGGAGATCGAGGGAAAGCTGAGAATCAGAAGATCCCTTCATCCCCCCCAACCCCCCAACCCCCGCCACCTCCACACTGTTCTGGAGGGCATGTCCTCAAGAGAGGGTAAAAGAGAGTCTTTTCATTGGAAGTTGATAGCCTGGCTGAGGGCATGAAAACTTTTACGTAAAAATAGCTGGGGTCTGGGCTTTGGTGACGATACACACACGGAATGGTGAATGTTGAAAACTTACAGAGGCGTGCAGCTATACCTCAACCTTCCAGGCAGGAAACAGGGGAAGTGTTCTCTGGGCAATCTGAGCAGCCCAAGAGGCAAAATCTGGAGACACCCACATTCGAAGTTCCCTACAAAAAAGCCCAATGATATCACTCTTCGATGACACTCAAATTTCACACGTCCCATGACTATGCTCGGAGCATCTACTTAGCTTTCAATTCCCACTGCTAAACAGGAAGAGATATCCAAAAATTAACAGATGTCTGAGGAAACGATCTAACATGGAAGAGAGACCAAAATCGGAAAATAATTTTGAGGCAACAGAAACACAGGTAAGAAAATAACTTTAAAAGTAAACTGTCACGGGCGCCTGGGTGGCTCAGTTGGTTGAGCAACTGCCTTCCACTCAGGTCATGATCCTTGAGTTCGGGGATCGAGTCCCACATCAGGCTCCTAGCTCCGCGGGGAGTCTGCTTTTTTCCTCTAACCTTCTCTCCTCTCATGCTCTCTCTCACTTTCTCTGTCTCTCAAATAAATAAATAAAATCTTAAAAAAAAAAATAAGTAAACTGTCACTAATATCCTCGGAGCGATAGAGGACTTAAAAATAGGAGTGGTCAGAAAACAAAAAACACAATCAGAGAGTAAGAACAAAATGACAGGTTTAGAATATAAGAGAAACAATGGCCCTAGTCCAGGACATCCAATATCCACGATGGGTCTCCCAGAAGGAGAAGACGAATACAGAAGGGAAGACATCATGAGCGAAACAGCTCAAGCAAATTTCCAGAACTGAATGTCATGTTTCCAGATTGAAAGCACCCACACTGGATGAAAACAGACATACATAACAGCAAATCTCTGTAAAATTTCAGAACACTGGCGATAAAAGGACATCCTACAGACTCCAGAGGGGTGGGCAGGGTGGGGGTGGGAAACAGCTTATACACAAAAGATCAGAAGACAGAATGGCTTTGGAATTCTCAACGGCAACACTGGAAGCTAGAAGACAATGAAGCAATGTCTTCAAAATTTTAGAGAAAATGATTTTCAACATATACTCAGTTAAATTATCGGTTAAAAATTAAGGTAGAATAGTCTCCAAGTATGGCTTCTATGCAACCACCTTCAGGATACTCTGTATATCCACCAAAATAAGGGCTGAATCAAGAGAGAGGCATGGGCTATCAAGAACAGGAGGTATAACCTAGGGAGAAGCGAAGGGGACCTTCAGAATTACCACTGTGGGCCAGGACTGACCAGGTCCAGGCTAGGGCAGCCTCACTCCAGCAACAGCCATTGTGGGAGATGTCTTCACAACGCTTTTTGCCGTACCTTCTTCTCAACCTACAAAAGTACTACAGAACATACACCAACTGAGCAGAATAAGCGAAGAACGAGGAGGGCAGGGCCTAAGACCCAGGACGCAGGGAATAAACCCCAGGAGAAAGCTAGCTACTTGCAAAGTCAAAAGCAAGGGACATCCAAGAAGATAGCACGTCCAGAGAAAATAGAAGGCCCCAAGAGATTTTGCTAATGGAAAACAATCAGGCTAGATCACCTGATGTGAGTGGTCTTGTGGGAAAACGGACTAAGAGACTATTTGAAGACATGGGGAAAATCAGCGATATATTTTAAAAAATGCACCAACCAAACGAGAAAAATCAAGGCATGTTTTACCTCAGGAAAAAAGGAGGAAGACACTGAAAACAAGGGAAGTCTGAGAAGCTGTCACAAACAAGAGGAGCAGAACACAAGGAGACTGAATGTAATGTGGCATCCTGGACTGCATCTTGGAACAGAAAAAGGACATTAAAGCAAAAGCTAAGAAATGTGAATAAACTATGGACTCGACTTAATAACTATGTAATTAATACATTAATTTTAACAAATGTACTATACTAATAGAAGATGTTAATAATGAGTGAAGGGGATGTAGAGGGGAACTCTATATATACTATTTTCACAAGATTCCATAAATCTAATATTGTTCTAAAAAGTTTAGGGAAGTGGGCCCGGATGCGGTAACTGGGTGATGGGCATTAAGGAGGGCACCTGATGTGATGAGCATGGGTGTTATACACAATTGATGAATCACTAAAATTTACTCTGAAATTAATAACACACTGTATTTTAACTAACTTGAATTTAAATAAAACAAAAAAAAACCACAAAGCAAACCAAAAAAAGTTAAAAAAAAAAAAAAGAAAATCATGATTAAATATACTACCACTTTCTGTGACGAACAATATTTGTATAGGCACAATATTGCAAGTATTAAATACCGATTTAACTGGAAATTGTTAACCTGACTACACTTGAAGGGGGGGGGCATGAGGGTATGAGGAAGACAGATGGCAAAGGAAGGGAACTAAACATCCATTTGCCACAAGAAAGATAAGTTGATGATGTCTAAAATTGACAACTCAAAAGAACATGCACTTAGAGATAAACAGTACCACAGCTAAAAATAGAAAGTTTATCTTTTCACAGAAGAGACTGGGAAACTGGGGCCATATGGGGCAAAGAACCACTCTATTTTGTCGTTTAGCCTTTCCAGTGCTAGTTTATTTTTTTCCCACTCATGGTTATATACTACACATAACATACATATACATATATATATTTGGTTTTATACAATTTTTTGAAGACTTTATTTTTAAGTAATCTCTCCACCCAACATGAGGCTTGAATGCACAACCCTGAGATCAAGACTCACATGCTCTACTGAGGCAGCCAGGTGCCCCACAAAACCCTCTGCCCCTCACCCCTGCTCATGCTGTTTCTCTCTCAAATAAATAAAATCTTTAAAAAAAAAATTAAAAATGTGAACATACGAACAGTTGATATCATTTTTGAAACTTAGGTTTCCTCCTTTGACTACTTTCTCCTTTCACCATATCATTACATCTACATCTCTCAATTTGTGCCTGTCTCAATAGTCTTTTAAATTCTTATTTTGAAATCCCTTTCCTCTTGACTTTCTCTCATACCTGTCAACAACCTCTAGTTCTGAATGAATCCGAACATCTCTGTGAGGTCCTCGTGGTTGAAGAGATGGATACTTTCTTTGGTTGGCTTCCCTGTAAATTCATGATCTCCAGACTCTTTTGAATCATTACCCTTACTCATCTGTTTGTTTTCCAAACAAGTACCATCTCCTTGAGCTCCTTTCCTATTGATATCACCCCCGAGGGCTTAATTACCTGCTTCACCAATAAAAGAGCTTTCAGTCTTTATTTCCAAATACATGCAACCTTCCCTTCCTTTTCGTTGAGAAGTATCTCTACTTATTACTGAGACTCTTTCCATCTACCGGACTTCTCTCTCTTTTTTTTTTTAAGACTTTATTTATTTATTTGACAGAGAGAGAGAGAGAGATCACAAGTAGGCAGAGAGAGAGAAGAGAAGCAGGCTCTCCGCTGAGCAGAGAGCCCGATACAGGGCTCGATCCCAGGACCCTGAGATAATGACCTGAGCCGAAGGCAGAGGCTTAATCCACTGAGCCACCCAGGCGCCCCCATCTACTGGACTTCTTAACTTCCATTTCCACCTCAGATATTAGTCTTACCCAGGACTTGTCCTCAGCAAATTAATCTGTTTATTCTCTGACACTGCTTTCACAAACAATCATGAAGGGACAGCATGTTTATATCTCTATAATGATGATACAGTATCTAGTTCTGACTTGTTTGCCTATTTTCATGTTGGATGTCCAAAAGTACCTCAAAGACAACACGCCCCAAAGAATTTCACTTTCCCCAAACCTACATTTCCTCTAAGATCTTGGTTACAAAGCAGCAGTATCCGAAGTCATCAAAGCCCGAACTCTGGGCAGCATCCTAGCCAACTTTTCTTCTATTTCCCTCATCTCAATCCACTGCTTCAGGGCCTGACACAAAGTAGAGACTGAAGAGATAGTTATCAGATGAAACTTACCCACTTTTATTTCCGTTTGCTTGAACTATCTCCTTTTCTACTTCTACTGAGTGCTCAGACCCTCACCAACACCCGCTGGCTGACTCCTCTTGCTCATCAACCACGACCACATTTTTATTCTCTGTATTTTTTCTTCATTGTTCACTCCTTCCTTTAATCTACAACATATTCGAAGTTCTTAGAAACAAACTTCTTTCCCTCAGCAAGTCCCACATTTCTGCCACCGTTCTTCCCTTTGTCCCCAGGCTCCTTTAAAGGGCTCTAGCTCATTTCTTGAAAAGACTCATTTGTAGTTCTGAACTTTTGTTGGCTGAATACAAATTGATTTTAACAAGAAGCTGCCTCCCCCCATCCCCGTTTCACTTCTGACCCTCAGACCCAGGGCTCCAAGAGCAGATCTCGAGGGCAGTGTTCTGAGAGGAAATCCTTCTGGTAGGCCCATTTATCTAGTCAAGCACTCACCCATTTTATTATAGAAACCCCAAATAACCACAATGCAGGTATTTCGTTCAGATGGAGATATTATTAAGTAAACACTTACTTATTATTAAGTAAACACTTTTTATTATATTATTATATAATAGCTAATATTTATTTAAGCACTTGCTACTGCTGAGAAATTCACACCAATTATCTTAATCCCCGTAAGGAGCACCTGAACAAGTACTATTGATATTCTCCATTGACAGATAGAGAAACTATGAGTATTCTCCATTTTACAAAAAAATAATGAGCTCAAAGTCAATGACGTAGATTCTTGAGCCAAGGTTTAAACTGGTGGGCCAGATGCGGAACTATATACATCTTGCGGCTGCACCATTCTAGGTTCTATGAGAACTAACAAGGGCATAGTCATTCCTCAAGGGGCACACAGACTAGTCCAACCAGGAAGGCCAGACGACCATCAGCTATAATGCAACAAAGCCATCAGTTAGTACAGTCTGTAAGGCACAAGGTGTTACTAGAGTTCTTCTAGTTAGGAGTCTAAAAAGGATGTATGGAAGATGTGGACTTTAAAAATTTGGCCTTCAAGTCTAAAGAATGGCTAGGATTTAAATGATTGCTGGTAAAGGGGAAAAGGTTAACTCAGACAAGGTATCATCAACAGCAAAGACCCAGGGAAGTTTAGAGCGTGCTCACAAGACAGGGGCATCATGTGATTAAAGCAAAGGTAAAGGATTATAAGGCCAGAACTGGCAGTAGTTTGAGACCAGATTTTGTATCATCTAGAACTTTATCTGTAGTCTGTAGGGAGGTCTACTGAGGATTTCTGTGCATGGCGCGGTGGTAAGAATTCTTTAGAAAGGTAATTTTAGTAGCAGATTGCAGGACTGACAGCATAGGGGGGAATGAAAGAATGTTGTATTTCATAGGAGACTTAAGACAGTTCTGGTATCTGGTGATAAGATCTGGACCCTGGGAGAGAAATAGTAGGAATGAGAAGGGAAGACAATTCAGAAACAGAATCAAATGAAGTTGGTCTTGGCAAAATAATGGTATCAAACAATGTAAATGACAGTATAAAAAGTTTGTTTTATGTCTCAACTACAAGAGGCTGGGAAACATTTTTAACTGAAATTTAGAAACGAAGTTGTTTGAAAGCCTACTGTGAGGCATGCACACAAATATTTATGTACACATACAAAGCCACACACACTTATACAGTGAGAACATTTGAACATTTATATATATTATTATATATATATCTATATATAGAGAACATTATTATATGGTGAGAACATGTGAAATAAAAATCTAGAAAACATAAGTTAAAATCAAGAGATAACTCGAGACTGGACTACAGAAGCAATAAGGCAATTTATTGTTTAGTTTTGTTAAATTCTGTCTGATTTTAGTTTATAGATATATAAATATATACCTATGTAACTGTTTAATAAAAATGTATATATGCATGCATGTAAATATCTATATATACCTATATATATATAAATAAATTTAAAATAGAACCTTTTTCTCAAAGTACTCCCTTAAAGCAATTTATACCATTAACTGGCCTTAATAAAAAAAATAATTTTCTGTGTATTCACAAGAGAGCAGCTTCACCTTAACTGGCTTTAATTACAAAGTTACCATCTGACCCAGTTAGTTAAAAAAAACAACCTTTGAATTATTCTATCCTTGAAGAATTTTTTAAAAAATTCTTTGTATGTCAGCTACCCTACGACCCTGCAATTGCACTACTGGGTATTTACCCCAAAGAAGCAGATGCAGTACAAAGAAGGGCCACATGGACCCCAATGTTCATAGCCGCAATGGCCACAATAGCCAAACTGTGGAAAGAACCAAAATGCCCTTCAACAGATGAATGGATAAGGAAGATGTGGTCCATCTGTACAATGGAATATTATGCCTCCATCAGAAAGGATGAATATCCAACTTTTGTATCAACATGGACAGGACTGGAAGAGATTATGCGGAGTGAAATAAGTCAAGCGGAGAGAGGCAATTATCTTATGGTCTCACTTACGTGTGGAGTATAAAGAAAATCATGGAGGGCTTCGTGAGAAGGAAGGGAAGGGCGGATGGGGGGAAATTGGAGGGGGTGATGAACCAGGAGAGACTGTGGACTCTGAGCAACAAACTGAGGGTTGGGCGGGGGGTTGGGCGAGCCTGGTGGTGGGTATTGAGAAGGGCACGTATTGCATGGAGCACTGGGTGTGGTGCATGAACAATCAATCTTGTAACACTGAAAAATTAAAATAAGCAAATTTGGGGAGAAAAAAAAATTCTTTGTATGTGACAAGAGAAAGGAAGGTGAGCATTTTAAATTTCTTCACATATGTTAAGATTAGACAGCAAGCCACAACTTTCCTGTTTTGTACAATCTTCTACTCTTAGCCACTTCTGAATTAACAGTTTGAAGAAATGACTTCTCTGTATCCCAAAGGACTTCCTCAAATTATGTATGTCACTGACTAGAACAGGAATCTTGAAAAGCTTATCACACATTTTCAAGAAAGAATGTTCACAGATGGTTAACAGAGAGAAAACAGGAAAAATCAGTTCAATCCTAATGATCCAAGCTCTGGATCTGCTCATCAGTAAGAGGAAGAGGTTGTACTACAGTCTTTAAGTGGCTTCTAGCAACACAGTGCTACAATTTATTCATAGTGGATACCCAGTATCCATTATCTGCAAAGAACTAAGCTGCAAAGTCTTGCACCTAGATCCTACCTGCGAGCAATAGCTACTATTCCTTTTTATCTCACGTCAAATTCTTCACTTCATGTGAGCTTGTTAAATAAACCAGCTGTTGGGACTTAGCCTCCATCTCCACAGGTGTTGTTCAAACCTGCACTGTCCAGTATTCTAGCCACTAGCCACGTGGGACAACTAATCTCTTAAAATGTGGCTATGTGCAAGGAGAGGTAATGAAAGCGTAAACTACACAACGGATATCAAAGATTTAACAAGAAAAACAGAAGGCAAAGTATCACAGCAATCACTGATATACCGGATTACATGTTAAAGTAGTATTTTGGAGCTACTGAGTTTAAATATTTAAATTAACTTTGTTTTTTGTTCAAATTTGGCTATAGAAAACGTAGAATTACTTATGTGACTCACATTGCATTTTTCTTAGTCTCAACTCTTATGGACCTCATCCACAGATTGCTGTAACCTCTCTTCATAGCCCTGATTGTAAAAAACAGAGGAGTTAGCTTGTATTCACATCACTCTCATAATTCCCCTCTTCTTGCTAATTCTGTCTGGCCAACCGTTTACATTCGTTATTACCCGAAACCAAACCCTTCACTATGAGAATTAGCAATGATACTTACCAGACTCTTGATTTTGGATAAGGAAGGGAATGGTGACTCTTTTCAAAGTCTTTTTTTCAATACCTGGAAACAGACACTATGTCCCACGGAAAAATACACACACTGCCAGACTAATGAACTGGACATGAAAATGCCTGCACAGCTCCCAAGCCAATGAAGGGACTTTTTACATGTGTTCTCTTTCCTCCTAAATACCTTGAAAACAAGACTTTCACTCACCTATCGGTAGTTACTATTACCAAATTTCTGCAGTCTATCCTAGACTCTTGTGAGTCACGGACTACCCAAGCCCCAACAAGGGAAGTGAAGCAGCCATCAGCTCTATAATCAATTGTATGCATTAACACAGAAAAATGGAAGTCTTTATAATTCCCTCAGACATCAAGAAGCATTTTTTAAAAGGATATAGTCTTGGGGCGCCTGGGTGGCTCAGTTGGTTAAGTGACTGCCTTCGGCTCGGGTCATGATCCCGGAGTCCCGGGATCGAGTCCCACATCGGGGTCCCAGCTCCACGGGGAGTCTGCTTCTCCCTCTGACCTCCCCTCTCATGCTCTCTCTCTCTCTCCAATAAATAAATAAAATCTTAAAAAAAATAAAAATAAAAAATAAAAGGATATAGTCTTACTTCTCTATTCATCTGATTTCATTCCTCCAGAAAAACCTGATTTTGTTAAAAGGCTTCTTAAAAAAACCACTCATGAAACAACTTGTACAAGGAACTTGTAAAACTTTACTGGATCCAGATAATAAAATAAAAAAGTCTAAAGAAGAGCAACAATGAAACAAGGATATTTTGAGGCTACTATAAATATATATGCATGCATAAAACGAGCTGGATAGTTGAAAATAGCTTGTGAAAATACCATCAGGAAAATATCCTTTTAGGTTTTAGAAATCCTATTTTTACGTCCATTTTCATTCTAGCCTTGTTTTATTAATAGGTGATTTTAACTAGAATTTTATTTTCTAATAGAGTAATGTTGATACTGGAGTTTGGTATTTTAAGGAAACTATTTTAAAGTGGAAAGGCACTTCAGGAAAATCAGTCTTATACCCTTGTTTTATAGATGAGTTTTATGTGATAAGGCCACAGTCACATAGCTACAAAGAGACAGAAGCAAGACCGAACACATGTATGTTGACGCCAGGATCTGCTTATCCCACTGTAACAGGCTTAGTCCTTCTTTATCTGGTTTTAGGGAAAAAAAAAAAAAAATCAGATCTATACTAAAGACTGTTATCAGCAATATTAATGCCCTTGTTCTATTTACTGGAGTGAAAGTATTTTAGTCACAGGAATAGATTGACTGAAGATTGATATGTGGAGGTGGACTGAGTGTTGAAGATACTAAAAAGGTTGGTAACTACCAGAGGATACTTGTTATTTCCAACAGACTCCTTTTTTTGTGAAGGTTGTTAAGAGGAATAAAGTTTGGAACGGGGTCAGGGTCTGTTACTCTCTTCGGCTTGATCAAGCATGAAAATATTATTTTATTTGGAGGTACTGAATATTCTAATGAACATACCACAGAGGAATGGAATATTTTGACTGGAATAACTAAGTTATTAACCTACCATGTAAACTGTACCTTTGGAAGCAATGTAATGATGGATACAATAGTAAAACATCCCGATAGATTTTCTCGGTATTAATGGGACAAGATAGCATGTGATATATATTACTATGAACTGCTCATTTCTCAAAAGGTTCTAAGTTATCTCTAACAGAAGCAATAGGACAAGTCCTATTCCTGCTTCAGTTTCTTCTTCTGAAGGGAGCATATATCATTTTGCATCTTCCAGGACTTTCTTTTCCTGTTCATCAAGTCTTTCTTATTAACATATTATGTGGGAGATACTCTTCCGAGTTCTAGGAGTCTAAAGATCAGTAGTGCCTATAGTAGGCTTAAAACTTTAGCTAAAACAAGTGGAAGCAAACATACCCTGAGAACACTCTGATACACTGTATCCAGTAAAGTGCTGGAGAGGGCTCAGTTACACATCCCATATTTGACTTAGCTGGCAGATGTAGCCGGTAAGCATAAGAGGGGCATCTTTAAGAACACTTTAAAAGGTGAAACTCTGATGCCAGTCACAACTTAAACTTTCCTTAGCATCAGTGATTAGATAACAGCCATCTGAACAAGATACAGTATCACTAAGAAGGGTGCCAAAGACAAATTTCATTTTACTTCAAATGTACTTTACGTTACCCTTGGCTATTCAACAAGTCCCGGGGAATTTTAGCATGGTACCATTCTTTGTCAGTTATGACCATAGATGATCTTACCCTTAGTTTAGAATGAAAAACAAAGAAAAGGCAAAGAATAAATCAAACACATGCAAAGTCTAGGATTCTGAAGATAGAAGTTGAGCAAAATCACAGGACTTGTAACAGAAGCACAGAAATACATTTTTTCCTAATTCCTAACCTGGACACTGGTAATAGGGATGGGAGTAAAATAAGCAAAGGGGTGTAGTCATTCTCTCCTTTACTCAAGACAAGAGCATTCCCCAGAGTAGAATCAAAAAATAAATGTTCTTTGGTTTATGATGATTTCAGAAGAGAACTTAACCCTCATTTCATCATTTATATTGAAGAGTTCAGCTTTTTCTGTCAACTAAAAAAAATTAATGGATCATAGCATCACCTATGTACATCTAGAAGCACAAATTTCTTCTGATTAAAAATGCTTTTAAAAGTTCTCTAACATGTTTACATACCCCAATAATTTGTTACTAATACTTCACAAGGAATATCATTTTATTACTGTAATCACAAAATCATAATTTCTGTACAGGAATGTATAAGTGAACATTAATCAATGCATTGATAATTCACTTCATAGAGAGAGCGAACACACTACAGAATGTATTGTAAAGAAAAAAATATTGTAAAATTTTCTGGCCTCGTAGTGCACTTTTTAGTGCAAGTATTTAAGACACAATAGTGTTCAATTCAGCAGAGTATTGCAGAACGTCATGCCACAGTCCGCTTAATTCAAAGAGGGTGAGGACATGCAGCTTGTAATAAAATGTCAGAGTATATATATATACATATATATGTATATAAAAAAACCACATGTAATTCATAAAATATAGAGTGGTTTATTTAGATGGTTTTAAATGATTTCACTGTGGAATTCAGCATAACTGGAACAAACATCCAAGATCTTCATAAGAGAATCTTCTTGCTAGGCAATGGCTTTGGCTTCAGGCAGGAAGGCCTCCCAGTATTTTATCAGCTGCGGATCATAATCAAAGATATTCTAATTATCTTTTTGTCACTTACATGCATATATTCCGTACAGCATTTTAAAAAAACCAAGTAGCTAGCAATGATTAACATTTACTAAAGCCTAGTTCTACGAGGGATCATTTAAATTTCCCTTTCTGAAGTCTGTCAATATAATTTGTGTATAGATTATGTAAAATGTTAATTACTACTGGCTAATTTCAGTTTTTGATGTAAACGATAAAATTTTTTTGAATTTTTAAAAAAATTTAAGAAAAATTTTAAAAAACCTTAAAAACTTAAGATCTTTATTTCTGCAAAATACTACATAGTAACAGACTGTTAATGTAAATTAAATGAGACTACCTTAAATAATAAAACTGCAACGAACTTTTCCAATTTAAAGTGATAACATATTCTAATTCAGAGGATATTCATGTTTTATGTCACTTTAGCCAAAAACAATGAAAGAAAGGTGGAAGAAAGGGACATGTGTTTGAGAGTAGAAGGAATTTGCTGCCAGAGTTTCTTCCGTAGTCCACGGAATTAATCAAAGTATAAAGTTATATTTAAAGCAATTCCTTTAAAAACAAATTCACATAAATTATCCTATGAAGTATTTAAAGACTAAACATAATTTGAAGGTATAATGTCATCTCTCAAATTAAAAATCAATCTATTATATAAGCAAGTTCATAATCCACATATTTTAAGTTGGATAAAGAAATTCTTCTACTTATGACATTAAATAATTTGATTACTCAAAATTATATTATCTTGTTACAGATTTTAATTAAAAGCCATGGTCTTTTGTTCTCTAGTTAAGGAAACAAACGCCATCTGTGGCATACCATCACCACTAACTACACACAAAATAAAGCAAAAATCACAACAATAAAAATCTCCACCCCAACCTTTAAAAAAGCCAGTTTTTAAGTTCTGTTATAGAAGAAAACTTACTATAAGAATTTACTCAAACAGGTGTAAACACTAGGGAAATAAAACTAGGACGACTGAAAAAGGGAAATGCTGTTCAGCAAGTTTCTCCTTGTCTTAATCTGGGACAAATGTATCTCAATTGAAGTTTAGGAGTAGAGGCAAAAACGACCTGGTTTCCAATTTAACTACCATGTTTTCCTCTGTGGTCATCAGTTTTCTCTACTCCGTTCCTTATTCCTCCATTAAATTTAAAAACTCCTTTCAATGACATCTTTAAAAAAAAAAAGTATACCAAAAGCAAGTTCTAGAAGAAGTCTGTAAGTTATAAAATAAGTTATAAAAAAATTAGCTTACCTGTTGTTGTGTTTGTACTAATGATTCTAAGTACTTGATAATAACAGTTTTAAAATCTTTCACTCGTTCTTTCTGTAGTACAATAAAGAAAGTCCATCAGTACAAGACTAAATTTGATTTACTACAAAAGCATAGCAAACAAGGACCACTTCATTATACTCGCCTCAAATCTTCCCACTTCTTTTCGAATTGTTTTAGAGATCTGTTCAAAATCTCTTTCTCCTTGTTGCACTTTTGCCTCCCACTAATAGAAACAAACAAAAATGCACACATTTTTAATTTTTGGATGGAAAATATTATAGAACTAGTTGTCATGATCACTCAATTTAATGTCTGTAAACTCTGAGGAAGCTCAATAATGGCAAAGCCCAATTTAGGATCATTCAAACTTAAGTTATCTAACTGTTCAATACTAGAAATGCCTATCAGCTTAATTTTCATTACTATTTCACTGTCAGACATACTCGAGATTAGGATATTCTAGTACTTAATCAATTACAATATCCATAGCTTAATTAAATATGACTAAGACAGATGAAAAATTTTGAGTATAAAATTCACTATCAACTTAGCAGTGTTTGGGTAGTTTTATCATTTCTTTCGGATATCATTAATTATTCCATAATGTACCAACAACATTCTGGCAAGCTCAAAAATACATGTTCACCACAATTTATATGCCCATGGAAATACTTTAAATCAAGAAAACTGTACGACAAACATTTAGAAACAATTTTTTAATAGTAAAATGTTCGGATTAAAAAAAAAAACCTTCGGTAGTAGGTCTACCGAAGACCTACTAGTAAACATTCAGTTCAGTACAGAAACAACAAAACATTATGATTAGTGACCAATGGAGTAGCTAAAATAAAATAACTGAAGACTTAAAGCAATGAAATGATAGTTTCCCACTATGTAACCAAAACAGTGGTACATACTCTTCAAAGAGCAGGTACATTCACTTTTAGTAATATAAAGGTTGTCCTACCTCTTCAATTTCCTTATTGAAGCATGGCAAAAAAAGTGTATAAATTATAATAAACTTATACAAATTTACTAAAATACCATATATAGTACATATATATGGGGATAATGTTGCTTGGAAAGCTGAATGTGGGGCAAGTCTACATTCTAAAACTATTCTTGGATATAAAATAAGTAACCGAAATCAAACTGACCATCTCAGAAGAAATTATTAAAGGTTAATTTAAATCTTTTCCTTGTGTGCTTCTTTATCCATTCCATAATCATGTGGAAATAACAAAGGGCTCTGGAGATTTTAATGATGATCAAAATGTTAAAGTAATTCTAACACAGTTCATAAAATTATGGAAAAATGGCTAGTGTTGAATGGTTTAGAAAAAAATTTATGAAAAATTATGCATATATGAATGACTCATGGAAAATTTGAGTAAAGCAGTAAATAAAGCATTTTATATTAATCACCTCTCTTATTTCATTTTTAGCTTGCTGTATTTTATCTGGTTTGTTAGCAACCATCATTTTTGCCTCAGTTTCACGTTTTTTGAGCAAAGTAATTTGAGCATCTTCCCACTTCTGCCAGCACTTCATTCGATGGTCAAACACACCCTATAAGTGAATGACATAATGCTGTTAAGTGACAGTAACACTGAAATACTTTCAAAATACAAGAAATGCTGTGATACTGAAAACCCACAAAAAAGCAAGTATTTAACACAGTATTCTCATATATTGGGATAATGAAAATAAACATGCTGGTATAAAAGAAACATCCATTTTTATTTACTTAAAAACAAAAATAAAAAAAGGCTCCTATGACTGGATGAAACAGAACAGCTCTGAATAAACAAACAAAAACCACATACAAGATGCACTTCACTAGGCTTTTGGGTTTTATATTTCACTTATAATAAAATTTCTTTTTTGTTTTTTTAAAGATTTTATTTGAGAGAGATACAGCGAGAGAGGGAAAAGCAGGGGGAAGGAGAGAGGGAGAAGCAGGCTTCTTTATTTAATAGGAAAAAGCCAATATCATACCTACATTGTAAGTTTTCCTACTAAGTAATATTAAAAGCAGATTTAAATGTTGGAAATAAGCCAGAAATCATCAAAATAAAAGGAGAAAAACCCATAAACAATAGGAAGTAAAGACCAAGAGCAAATAAAACAAAGGCAAAGCAATTAAAAAGTATAACACAATTCAAAAAGGAAAAGAAAAAAGGAGAGATAGTCCTATACAAAATAAACAGGGCAAATGAGTAGGGGTGCTTGTGCATGCATTTGTGTGTGTGTATTTACACCCCCCCCACACACACCTATCTAGTAGGAAGGACCAAATGAAGAACTGGACAAAAAGACCATACCAGATCAAGTCGACCAAATCCACCAGTACTTTCAAGGGGTTTGGCAGAACAAGAGGAGGTTGATGGAAGCAAGAAATGAATTATGAACACGAGAGTAATTAGAATCTCAGGAGCAAAGGGGATGGACAGGATGGGAGAAATTCAATAGTAATTCCTTTCCTAATTTGATGCTGAGGATAACATGTGTATTATGCCAGTATTTGCTAATTGAACACATGAAGCAAGCATTAATAAACTAGGTGAAGCACAAAGCACTACACCAGAGTTATTTTCATTGTTCTAAACAAAGAACTTTTTGAATCAAGAAACATTAAATAAATACATGTTCTTATAGGGACTTGCTAAAGAGAAAAGCATGTAGATAATTTATTTTTAAAATGAAGGCTTTTGGGGCGCTTGGGTGGCTCAGTCAGTTAAGTGTCTGCCTTTGGCTCAGGTCATGATCTCAGGGTCCTGGGATGCCCATCTCGGGCTCCGTGCTCAGCAGGGGGTCCGCTTTTCCCTCTCCCTCCCCCAACTCATGCTCTTAGTCTCTCTCTCTCTTCCTTGCTTGCTCACTCTCTCTCTCATATAAATAAATAAAATCTTTAGAAACAACGTAGGCTTTGGAACAGATCAAATTTGGATTCAAATACTAGCTTTGTCACCCTATAATCATGGGTAAATTAATTACTATAAGCCATAGTTTTCCCAAATATAAAAGGAAGAAAATGAGATCTATATTAGTGGACATGAAATAAAACAAAAAATATGTAGCACAGTGACTGAACCTACCGGATGTTTAATAATTAGCAGGTACTATTACAGATGACTTCTAAACACACACATAGAGTTGATGAGTTTAACTCAAGATTTCTACTAGAAGTGCAAATAACAACAACTTAGTAATATGGAAAAAACCAGTATCAGATTACATTTATACCATATTGCATATTTTTTTAAGATTTTTATTTATTTATTTGACAGAGAGAGATCACAAGTAGGCAGAGAGGCAGACCAGAAAGAGAGGGAGAAGCAGGCTCCCTGCTGAGCAGAGAGCCTGATGCAGGGCTCGATTCCAGGACCCTGAGATCATGACCTGAGCTGAAGGCAGAGCCTTTAACCCACTGAGCCACCCAAGTGCCCCTCATATTGCATATTTTAAAAATGTAGGCAATCGTACCAAAAACTTCGAATCCACCAGAAACAAAAGTATTTTTTTCCCAAAGACTGTGAATATTTCATATTAACCACGATAAAAGATATACTGGGAAAACTGATAAATCAAAGCACCTTATCTACTGGTACTTAAATCCACTTTGTTAGTTTTCATTTATCTCATATAATTTCTCTTGTCATATTACTAAGTACATCTTACTGTCCCCTTCGCCTGCTTTTCTTAGAGTCATGAGATAACATTTTCCTTAAGATATTTCTTGTCATAAGTTAATTTTGCCTCAGCCAAATAAACTTGGGACAAAATCACAAAAATCACAAAAATAGCTACCATAACTAGATTCTGAAAGTCACTATCATTTAAAACAAACAAATCCTCACTCCTTACCCCTTCCACACGCACATATACAACACCAAAAAATAATTTAAGATTCCTAGTCTTTAGGGGAAGAGGACTGTATCAGTTCCTCATTTATAAAACTCCTCTGTCATAACAATTACTTAAAATATGTACCAGTACAGGGCAAAGGTAACCACACTATCCTCTAATTTTAATATTTGCTTAAGTTCTCAATATATATAAACTGGCTTTTTTGGTGATACATTAATTAAAATATGGTCCCTTAATAACTCCTAAGATTCCAGAATCATCACATGTTTATTATAGCAAAGATGTAGGAGTTATAAAATAAAAAGTAAAACTACTACAGTCAGGTTATCTCAGAAAGAAAAAAATCTTAGCTCTTTAAGAAATAACTTTTTCATTTGTTTTTCTACCCTTGGAACATGTATACACACACAAAACGATCAAAACCATACTTTATCTAAAAATGCCACCTTAAAGATCAATAAATCCTAACTGTATTTCAAGATACTAGTCTGCTCTCAGAAAACCAGACACTCCTCCTCTAAGAGGGACAGATTTACACTGACGACCCGCTTTGGACCTCCACCCCCCTGCCAATTTATTTCATACATTTGTATGCAAACTGGTCTAGCTTAGATAAGGCTGCAGTTGTGAAACATTTTTCCTGGCCCATCAAGACACTGCAATTTCAAATTTAATTGATATCACACTGCAATTCAGTAAATCTGAAAGTATGCTGCTCAGATTCTGGGAGTCCCGAATGGATGCTGATTACTTATAGCCAAATAACAAAGCTTTTCAACTCCTTGGGGAACCCATCTGCTGGGCTGGTTTATAAAATATTTCATATATTTTATAAATTTAGATTCTCTGTAAGAATTCTTTTTATCAAGAGTTCCAGTGCTAATCACATTGAAAACCATTATCTTCAACACCTGACCCTACTCTAGTGGTTCACAGAAGGCCAATACATGAGAGTACAGGCGACAAGTTTACTATTTAATATGTTAGGTAACAGTGCTAACCAAAATATGGGGTCCTGGACATGAGAGGCCATTCACTGTACAAAGAGAAAAGTAGGAGTTTCCTGGATATAAGGCCAGACCTAGGTAATATTGTAAGTGGCTTTATAAAACTAGGGCCCAAATTTCAAATGGTCTTAGTTCCTTCCCCGCTTTGGCCCTATATTCTAATTCTCAAAGTACTCTTAGTTTCAAATTTATTATCAGAAAAGTACTTTTGGACACCTGGGTGATGCAGTTGGTTGAGCAATCAACTCTGGATTTCAGCTCAGGTCATGATCTCAGGGTCATGAGATCGAGCCCTGCATCAGGCTCTGCACTCAGCGAGTAGTCTGCTTTAGTTTCCCTCCCTCTTCCTCTGTCCCCGCCCCCAACTGTGCTTGCACATGAGCTTGCTCTCTCTAATAAATATTTTTTAAAAAGTAAAGTATATTTTATACGATTAAAAACAAAGGGCTAAGTAGTATTAAAGAGCTTTTAGAAATATGTAAGACAGGGGCGCCTGGGTGGCTCAGTGGCTTAAGGCCTCTGCCTTTGGCTCAGGTCATGATCTCAGGGTCCTGGGATCAAGCCCCGCATCGGGCTCAATGCTCAGCAGGGAGCCTGCTTTCCCCCTCTCTCTCTGCTTGCCTCTCTGCCTACTTGTGACCTCTCTCCTCTCTGTCAAATAAACAAAATCTTTAAAAAAAAAAAAAAAAAAAGAAATATGTAAGACAAAGCACAAGAGAAAATTGGGCAAAAGACACGAAGAATTCACATACACACTAAAAGAAATACAAATGGCTTATCATCTGTACAACGTTTAAATTCACACTAACCAAAGAAATTTTAACTTATATAAAAAAATACCAAAAAAAAAAAAAAAATACCTTCATCAATGGGTGAGAGAAGGAGGAACATGTATGTTGATCAGAGTACAAAGAAGTACAATTTCTTTGGACAGTAATATGAGAATACCTTTGAAATTTAAAATTCATATATTCTTCGGCCAAGTGACTCCACTTCTAGGTATTTTAGGCCCAAAGAGTTATTTTCAAAGAACAATATTTACAACTAGACTGATTAAATAATATAAGGTACTTAAATATGCTAATAGAATACCATGCAAACATTAAAAAGAATGTAACATCTCAACATATGCTAATATGGACACCTCTCCAAAATGTAATGGATGAAAAAAGGAAGGCCAAGAACAGTACATATAGCATGTTTTTTTTTGTTTTTTTTTTTTTAAGATTTATCCTGGGATCATGACCTGAGCCGAAGGCAGCGGCTTTAACCCGCTGAGCCACCCAGGCGCCCCAGTATGTTCCTTTTTCAAGAAGGAAGAAATGGAGAGAAGGAGGAAGAAAGAGAGAGAGAAATGGGAAGAAAAAAAGAGCAAATTGGCTTCATACACACGCATACCTGATTCTGTAAAGGCACACGAGAACGTAACATCATTTGATTAAAGAAAGAGAGACTAGCAGTCTTGGGTAGAGAACTTGACCTTTTGGGGCTGTTAGATTTATGTCCATGTATCACTTTTTCAAATAC
>CM052809.1:14997658-15053545 GCA_028533885.1 Nasua narica | reverse complement strand
GTTCTCTAATGCCATTTTTATTTACCACATGAAATTCTCTCATATAGATGTACTATAATGTCATTATTTTTTAATACTACAATGACTACTACTTGCTTTCTTATAATTTGCAAAATGTGATAGCAATCACATTCAATGGAACTTTATTCTTCAAAGTGGTTGGCCGTACCTAATAGATATACTTTGCTTTCCTCAATTGCACATTTTACATGAAAATTTCCTTTTTTAGCAAGTGGTGTGTTTTTAAATCAGACAATTAAAGGAACAGATTTGCATTTTTTTCTCCCTTCACATCAATCTTAATATCATTATGACACTATCCTTCATCTTCATAATCCTTATGGTCATACAGATGTATATTTTTCACTTTTTTTTATTAATTCTAGTTCCATTATAATTTACATACAGTGTTATAATACTTTCAGGTGTACAATATAATGATTCGACAATCTCTACATTACCCAATGTTCAACGTAGTTGAGTGTCCTCTGTAATTCGCATCACCAATTTCACCCATTCCCCACACCTACCACCCACCTCTGCTAACCATCAGTTAGCTAACATAGTGTGTAACATTAGTTTCAGGTGTACAATTCAGTGATTCAGTACTTCCATACTCAGCAGGACAAGTGCACTGCTTGATTGCCATCACCTATTTAAACCATCAGCCCATCCACACCCGCTCTGGTATCCATCAGTTTCTTCTCTACAGTTAAGCGTCTGTTTCTTGGCTTGTCTCTCTCCTTTCCCTCCTCCCTATTTGTTTTGTTTCTTAAGCTCCAAGTAAAGTGAAATCATTTGGTATTTGTCTTTCTCTGACTGACTTATTTTGCTTAGCATAATACTCTCTGGCTCAAGCCACATCACTGCAAATGGCAATATTTTATTCTTTTTAATAGCTGAGTAATATTCCACTTTACACACACCCCCCCCCCTTCTTTATCCATTCATCTATCCATGGATATTTGGGCTAATTCCATAATGTGGCTATTGTAAATAATGCTGCAATAAACATAGGGGTGCATGCGTCCCTCTGAATTAGTGTTTTTGTATTTTTGGGTAAACACCCAACAGTGCGATTCGTGGATCATAGGGTAGCTCTATTTTTAACTTTTTGAGGAAACTTCACCCTGTTTTCCAGAGCGGTTGCACCAGTTTGCATTCCCACCAAGAGTGCAAGAGGGTTCCCTTTTCTTCATATTCTTGTCCACGTTCTTGTCCACACTTGTTTCTTGTGTTTTTGATCTTAGCCATTCTAACAGGTAGGAGGTGATACCTCACTATAGTTTTAATCTACAATTCCCTGATGATGAGTGATGCTGCACATTCTAAAATAGATTTTAAATTAAGGAGTATTGGTAAATACTCAAAATTCAGTATTAAGGTCGAGAGGTTATAGATATATAAAGGATGGATGCAGAACAAGAAGAGGAAAATATAGGAAGAACACATGGAAAGAGACATGTGGAGAAAGCGGAACAAAGAAATGGAAGACACAAAGGAAATGATGAAAAGTCAGTATCACACTCAACGAGAGGTAGTCAGTTGTAGTTGTTTTTCACACTTGCTCCAAGGAAAAGTTACTGATAAATTTATAAGAATCACTGAGGGTTTTAAACTCCTACTTACTCATTGAAAATAAAACAAAATAAAGCAGGTTATACAAAAGTCAGAGGAACAAAGTTCAAAATATTTCCCTTGCTTGAAACGTAAACACATGTACTAACAATGAGAGAACAGAAAGGCAGAAAGAGCCTCATCTTTGATGACGTTCATTTGTTCATTCAGCAAATACTTATTAAGCATTTACTAAGCATTTACGACATGTCACTTTCTGTTCTGAACACTCAGCATATCAGTAGAAACTGTATTTTAGTAAGAGAAGACGGATAATAAACTATAAATACAATAAACACATAAATTATATACTGTGTGACAAGTTGGCAAATGCTGTGGAAAAAGAAAGAACAGTAGAGAAAATGCGATCAAGTGTATAAGGTATGATTGGTGGCAATTCAAAGAGAAGAGGTTAAGAATGAAGCTAATCATCAGAAAAGACCTCACTGGAAAGAGGACACTTGAACATCCAAACTTAGAGGGGTAAGGGAATTAGCCATGCAGATACCTGGGAATAAAAGCTTTCTTGGCAGTGGGAGAGGCCAGTGAAAAAATTCTCATAAGGTGGGAAAATGCCTAGAAGCTTTGAGGAGCTGCAAAGTATCAGTGTGGCCTGGAACAGAGTGATCAAGGAGCACATGAGATCAAGGAGGTAAAAGAGTGAGAGATGCACATCACATAAAGTTCTGTAGGCAATTAAAAGAATTCTGGCTTTTACGGAGTGAAATGGGGGGGGTTATATATCTGATTGTATATTAAAAGGATGACTCTGATTGCTGTATTAAAAGAGGAGAGGTTCAAGGACAGAAACAAAGAGGCCAATGAGGAGCTCCCTGCAGTTAATGCCAGCATTTGGACTAGTACTGTATTGGTGAGAAATGGTTGTATTACAGATATCGGAAAGAAGCAACAAGATTTCCTGATGAACTGGATAATCCTAAGTATTTCCTGATAGGAAAGAGGAGACTAATTAATCTGTGTGAACTGTTTAAGCCAAGCCAGTTGAATTTTTGGGTGCTTGGAGTGAACACAATCCTGGTACATACAAGACAAGTAAAAATGTCTTGAAGTGCAGTAACTTGTCCCAAGTCACATTGATTGTATATAGCGTGTAGTGGAGTACAGGCTTCAACAAAAAAAGGATTCTACAGCTCTTTCATGCCACACTATACCTCTCTGTTCATATCTGCAGAACTGTGTCCTCACCTATGAAATAAACTCAATATGGTCTTAAGGTAAAATGTGAAGCACTCTCAAGAAAACCAAGAGGGATCTTAGGGACACTCTTTCTAGAAGCAGATTCTGCTTACTTTAGTGAGTGCAACGTAAACCATTCCCCTTCTCTTCCTATATTTTAATAGTAGATGTTCATCCTTTAACTCAAGATAGTCATCTAGATTTTCTGAGTGGAATGAACAAATAAATAAATAGTTACCATAGTATATACAAAGAGAAATACTTCCCTGATCCACCAGATTCAACTAGGTTGGGTATCCCACAGATAAGCCTGTTCTCTAATTTTTTGATTTTAAGAAATGCCACAGAAAATTGCCTTTAGAAAAAGCATTCCAATCCCTCTGCTTCTAGACCTTTACACCTATATTTTCTTTAGTCATAATTTTTAATGCAAAATAAATTTCTCCCTCATATTACAGTTTCTATTTTTTTTTTTTTAAACCTGCAAGGTCCACTAAAGTAGCATTTAACAAGTAACATTTATCACTGAAGAAACTACTTTCAAATATCCAGCAGGTCAAGTCTCAAGATTTCCTTATAACTCTCCTCAATGTTTCATACTGCATGATGTTATGGTAAGTACTATGCAATGCATTCGAGTTGCAAGAAAGGTGAATGTAGAATCAAATTATATGTCCTTGGTACAATAAATCTTCATTAAGTTCCTTATCAAGCATGCCATCTGAAATATTTCAAATTTACTCATAGAAAAATAGGACTTGAAAGGCTTCTCAAAGGGTCATGGTTACACTTTCAGGAAGAACTAACCAAAATCAAAACGGAACATTATCTACCCTTTACTCTTAAAAACATTCAGTCTATGACCTCTTTCACAACATCAACAATTCTATTGCCTAACCTAAACTTCTCTGGATGCAATTTAAATCTTTTTCTTGAGTAACTGCAATTCTCACAGACATAATCTCATCCTTTAAGTCCTCTCTAATATTAAGTTATATATTCTCTAGCTTTCTTATTGTAAATTGTTCAAACCTGATTTTTCTGTGGCATTTTCTTAAAATGTATACAAATTATAGTAACTAAAACCCAGAAATAAGGTGCCTTAAAAATAGTTTAAAAAATAATGGGTATCCTGGAGATAAATATACTCTTCCTTAAAATCTGTCCGACCTTACCACAATCACTGATTTTAAGCAGAAAGAGAAAATAAAAACAAATAAGCAAATTCAATTAAGATAAACAAATTCAACCAAATTAAGAAAAAAAACCCTATGAAGTTAGAAAATATATGTCTAGGTGATTACCAGCTTATGTTCTAAAAGTTGGGCTTTAAGAGAGTTTCAAATTTGTTTTCTCAATTTTCAGCATACCAAGTAAATAATAAATGTTAAGATTCTGGGATTAGGTTCCTTCCATTCATTCCTCTTTTTAGCCTGTGACACTGAAGACAAGTCTTCAAAACTATAGCAAATGTGTCAAGTACTCTAAAGGAAAGTAGAGCAAATATATCAGACTTCAAGTATACAGTTAACTCAATAAATGACTACTACTACTATGCACTCAAGACAATTCAATTATACAAAATTAAAGGAAAAATTAAACCTAATTTTTCATTGTATTTACTAATGTTCATATAATAATTCAAAGGAAAAATTACTTTAGATAAACTATCATTAGTCAAATTATCCAACACAGAAATTGAATACAGGCAGAACTTCCTAAGAACCTACCTAATACTAAATACTAAAAACCCAAATATTTTATTACTCTTTTCTTCCTATTCACATGTTTCTTGTTATCTTTTTACAAGCTTGGCAGTTTCTTACTTCTCATGTGGCTGACAACTATGATACATTAATTCTTTGCTTTCCTTTTTTTTTTTTAAAGGTTTTTTATTTATTTATTCATTAGAGAGAGAGAGACTGAGAATGAGAGGAGAGAAGGTCAGAGGGAGAAGCAGACCTCCTGCAGAGCCGGGAGTCCGATATGGGACTCAATCCCGGGACTCTGGGATCATGACCTGAGCCGAAGGCAGTCGCTTAACCAACTGAGCCACCCAGGCGCCCCTGCTTTCCTTTTTTTTAAAAAAGATTTTAAGCAATCTCTACATCCAACATGAGGCTCGAACTGACAACCCCAAGATCAAGAGTCTCATGCTCTACTGAGCCAGCCAGGCACCCAATGATACCTCTATCTCCAACTAACTCATGCCTTTATATTACTGCTTATATCAGAGGATACAAAAATAGGTGTAATTTTATTAGATACACTTAAAATTGCTAAATATTAATCCACTGTGAGGATTAATAAAAGAAGAACACAGTATTGTATTGTTAAAAGAATTTTCTTAAAAGTTTAAAACACTCTTAGTAAACAGTCATGAAATGGTACTGTGAAAAAATTTAATTCTTAAAATACAGTGTGCCATATAATAGAATTAGACTCCTATTACTGAAGAAAAAACATGAGAGTAATAATAATGCACAGCTGTCCACAATTACCTTTCAAGAGCTGCTCTCCGTTTTTCTACAAATTCAGTGGATGAAGAGTCTTCTTTACCCACTTTGACCTTGGTCATGCCTTTGAAAAAAAGTGAATGAGACTCATGATAATTTTGTATTATTGTAAATATCTTTTATAGTCATTTTGGCATAATTTAAAATATATTTTAAATTTGAACTTGACAAAAAAAAAGCTCCTAAATTTATCACTAGTATCAACACTTCTGAGGAATTAAAACTCATGATATACTACTAACAGCTCAACTTGGTAAGTACTTACAACACAAAACTAGATAAAGCAGAGGGTTAGCTGCGTCTGCTCTCACCCGTTTGGGTTCCGCACCTGTGTGTCATACACTACATTCTTGGTAAATTAAAATGTGTTTGCATTTCAGTATGCACAAAGATTCATATTAGCAAATTTAAGTTCAATTAATATATTTTTTTAAAGATTTTATTTCTTTATCTGACAGACACAGAGAGAGCACAAGCAAGGGGAGAGGCAGAGGTAGAGAGAGAAAAAGGCTCCCTGCTGAGCAAGGAGCCTCATGCAGGGCTCAATCCTGGGACCCTGAGACCATGACCCAAGCCCAAGGCAGATGCATAACCAAATGAGTCACCCAGGCATCCCTCAATTAATATCTTCATTTCTTATAAGCAATAATTAAGGTTCTTTCATTCAGAGACTAGAAGAGCAAGTGTAATCCATGAATTTGGTAAATATTTCCCTGCTGCAGAGTCTGAGAACAAGTTGTTTATCACAGCTAGTTTTGTAATACTTAAAACAACAAACGCTTTCATATCTTAAAAAATAAAAATCATGTTAATCATTTCTGTAATGCAGATTTTTTTCCTTGTTCCTTTTCCTTTCAACATCAATTCTGTAGAAAGAAGTACTGACATAGGCTACAACATGAATGAACCTTAAAAATATGCTAAGTGAGGCATGCCTGGGTGGCTCCGTCAGCTAAGTGTCTTTCCTAGGCTCAGGTCATGATCTCAAGAGTTCTGGGATTGAGTCCCGCATGTCTCTGCTCAGTGGGAAATCTCCTCCCTTTCCCTCTACTCCTCCCTGTGCTCGTGCGCGCTCTCTCTCTCTCTTTCTCTCTCAAATAAATAAAATCTTTTTTTTTTTTTAAAGATTTTATTTATTTATTTATTAGGAAAGATAGAGAGTGAGAGAGAGCAGGTCAGAGTGAGAAGCAGACTCCCCATGGAGCTGGGAGCCCGATGTGGGACTCGATCCCGGGACTCCGGGATCATGACCTGAGCCGAATGCAGTCGCTCAACCAACTGCGCCACCCAGGGGCCCTCAAATAAATAAAATCTTAAAAAAAACATGCTAAGTAAAAGAAGTTTGTCACAAAGGCCCATTCATTGTCTAATTCCATTTATCTATCTATCTATTTATTATTTTTAAAGATTTTATTTATTTATTTGACAGAGAGAGAGAGAGAGAGAGAGAAAGATCACAAGTAGGCAGAGGCAGGCAGAGAGAGAGGGGGAAGCAGGCTCCCTGCTGAGCAGAGAGCCCGATGCGGGGCTGGATCCCAGGACCCTGAGATCATGACCTGAGCTGAAGGCAGAGGCTTAACCCACTGAGCCACCCAGGCACCCCTCTAATTCCACTTATATGAAATGTCCAGGATAGGCACAACTACAGAGAAAGAAAGTAAATTAGTGATTGCATGGGGCTGGGGGTTTGGGGAAATTAGAGGATGATGGCCAAGGGATAATAAAGATATTTTAAAACCAAATGTGGTGGTGTATACACAACTCTGAATATACTAAAAGCCTTATATACTACACTGAATTATACACACTTCATTATTTTTTTAAGTAAGCTCTACACTGAACATGGGGCTTGAACTCACAACCCTGAGACAGTCACATGCTCTACCAACTAAACCAACCAGACACCTCGAATTATATACACTCCAAATGGATAAATTTTATGGCATGTGGATTATATCTCAACAAAACTATTAAAAATAGGATTATGTATTTTATTCTTATTCAGGCTGGTACAACTGGTAAATAAACATATCACCCAATATTGTTTTGTTTAACATACTTCTTCTGAAATACAACTTTGAAAAAGAAAATCCAAACACCTAAAATTATCTACCCTGAATGGAGCAGTAGAAGTGGGACGTTAATTATCACACATATTGTTTCCCTGAAAATATCTTACCACTATGCAGTTCTTTGCATTTTTCCCTTTAAGGATCTTGTGCTCATGCTACTTCCCACAGGTAACCAATACAGGCCAAACCAGCAAATAAAAAACACTCTAATCAGTTAACGCTTAAAGTTTTCAACTTTGTTGTTGCTCTTTTCTAAAAGCGTAGTGAAATGGGTGTTTTTTATGTTAACTAAACTTATTAAGGGTTAACAACTGCAGGCTAATGAAAAGTCCTCTTCCTTTAGAGGTACTTAGAACTTTTTAGCAACAAAGGCAAGTTACTATTCCTTTTCTGCTATCCCACTTTAGGTGTTCCTCACTTGAAAACCACTGCCTAGGGATGCCTGGGTGGCTCAGTGGGTTAAAGCCTCTGCCTTCTGCTCGGGTCATGATCTCAGAGTCCTGGGATCCAGCCCCACATCGAGCTCTCTGTTCGACAGGGAGCCTGCTTCCCCCTCTCCCTCCCTCTCTGCCTACTTGTTGACCTCTCTGTCAAATAAATGAAAGAAAGAAAGAAAGAGAGAGAGAGAGAGAGAAAGAAAGAGAGAGAGAAAACCAGTGCCTATGTAATAAAAAAAAGGCCTCCCATGTTTCAACAGTTTCTTAGACAATGTATTTTTATTTTAAAAAAACTTGATGCCCAGTATAAAAAAATGACTGCTTCTCTATTTGATTGGCTGCCAGAACGTTCACAGATCCATTTTTTTACCCACCTTTAGTAAATGTTCTGACTATGCACACGTGTATTTTTTATTTTTATTATTTTTTTAAAGATTTTATTTATTTATTTGACAGAGAGACAGAGAGATCACAAGGAGGCAGAGGGAGAGGGGGAAGCAGGCTCCCTGCCAAGCAGAGAGCCTGATGCGGCGCTGGATCCCAATCCACCTTAAATATACATTAGACAAGTCTACAATAACACAGCATTAGATTACTTTGAAAATTGTAAGGTTTTCTATTTGGGATAAAAAATAAAAGCAAACCATAACTATATTTTAAAAAATATCAAAATTAGAGGCAGAATAAAATAGTGATTAAAGGTATTAAGTTCTAGAGTAAGATGGCCTACATTCAAAGCTCATCTCTGCCTCTTAGTAGGTGAATGGCATGGGACATGTTATGTAACCTTGATGAATCTTAGCTTCCTGACACCTATTAAATAAAGACAACAGTAAGTTAACTTCATAAAGTTGCTATGAGGATTAAATGAGAGAATGCACATAATTATTTAGTACAGCGCCATAGTACAGTTAACTACAGTTAATCTCTCAATAAATGTTAATTATCCCTGTAATTTAATTGATAGCCTTATAATATAATAGGCTATCTTGGCCATGGATGTGGATAATTCAAACAAAACTGTGTGACTGTCCCCTATTAACTCTCCGAAGGGTGTCAGAATCCGTGTCAGAAAAGGATGCTCTTAGGATTTAGTTTCTTACTTCTTCTTTAAATTTACACATGCTATTTATTATACTGTACTAACTTGTGGAAGGTTGACTAAGGCAAAATATTAGTCTGAAAAATAATAAACATGGGCATTAAAATTTACTTTTTTCAATTTGCTGTTTTGTGGGGGGGGTGCTCACTGTTTAAGGACTAGGTTAGCATGTTAGTTAACAAAACGAGAAAAATAATTTTTTCCCTCTGATATGTAAAAATAGTAGTGCAACTAAAACCAAAGGAAAAAAGATAGTAATAAGTACTTTGTGATACATGAAACTTAAGTTCCCTACACAGACAGAAAAATACCAAAAGACACCACTGCAAAAGTTTAGAAGAGAGAGATTATTAACTAGGTCAGCAATTCTCAAAGTATGGTCAGAATACCAGAAAGGTTTCTGAGACCCTTTTTTGTACAGGTGTGGGGAAGTGTATACAAAGGCTATTTTCATAATAATATTAACTATTTTTTTTTTACTCTGACTCTTCTATGAGAACTCAGTGGAGTTTTACAAACGTTATGTGGTGTGTTACATGACAATAGAATGAATGTAGAAACACACATAAGAACACAGCTATTTTCTATCAAGCTGGAAATGAAGAGATTTGGAAGACTATAAAAACTAAAACAAAAAGCAAGCCACTCTTATCACTAAATTTATTTTGTCTTACAAATATTGTTTATTACTATTTCACATTTAAAAAAATTTTTTTTTACATTTAATTAATTTAAGGAAACTACCACCAATGTGGGGCTTGAGCTTACAATGAGATCAAGAATCACATGCTCAGGGCGCCTGGGTGGTTTAGTGATAAAGCGTCTGCCTTTGGCTCAGGTCATGATCCCAGGGTCCTGGGATCGAGCCTCGTGTCGGGCTCCCTGCTCGCCAGGAAGCCTGCTTCTCCCTCTCCCATTCCCTCTGCTTGCGTTCCCTCTCACACTGTATTTCTGTCAAATAAATAAAAAAATCTTTAAAAAAAAAAGAGTCATATGCTCTTCAACTGAGCCAGCCAGGTGCCCCTAAAAAGTTGTTTATAAGTAAAAAAAATCAGAGAATATAACAAATGCATTTAAATGATCAGCAGAATTTGTTTTTATATTTTCTGAATAATCTTACATATAAAGACAAAGTATAATAAATAAAAACTCGTAACAGAAAACACTGAAGGAAAAGAACTACAAAATTTTAAGAGATGATAGATGTCTTTTAATGGGACAACGGAAGTCGTCCTCTTATAATTTTCTGCACATTCTTTTTAAAAATTTTAAAAGATTTATTTATTTTTAGAGAGCGAGAGAGTGAGCATGAGCACACACATGCACACACAATCTGGGGGGAGGGGCAGAAGGAGAGAATCTCAAGCAGACTTCCCAATGAGAACACAGCCTGACTAGGGGCTCCACTTCATGACCTTGAGATCATGACCTGAATCAAAACCAAGAATTGGAGCTTAAGTGACTGAGTCACCCAGGGACACTCCCACCCTGCACCCTTTTAAAAAATAAGCTCTAGGGGTGCCTGGGTGGCTCAGTCGGTTAAAGCCTCTGCCTTCAGCTCAGGTCATGATCTCAGGGTCCTTGGATCGAGCCCCACGTAGGGCTCTCTGCTCGGCAGGGAGCCTGCTTCCCACTCTATCTGCCTGCCTCTCTGCCTACTTATAATCTCTCTCTCTCTCTGTCAAATAAATAAAATAAAAATCTTTAAAAAAAAAAAAAAATAAGCTCTATACCCAGCATGGGCTTGAACTCACAACCCTGAGATCAAGAATTGCCTGCTCTACCAACTGAGTCAACCAGCTGCTCCCTTCTGTATATTCTTAACTAAGTCTTTATTACTTATACAGGTAGAATTTTTTTTTTTGAGATTTTATTTTTAAGGAATCTCTACAACCAATGTGGGGCTCCAACTTACAACCCCAAGATCAAGAGTTGCACACTCTAAATGACTGAGCCAGCCATGAGCCGCACAAGTAGAGATGTTTTTAAACATTAAACTGAAGCATGAAATACACTAACATGATAGGTCTTAGAAGATCCAGACTGGATGGAATCTTCTTTTTGAACAACGAAAAGCTAAAAGTCAAATACCTCCATCCCTTAGAAAATACATTAATATGCTACTAATATTAAGTATCTTTTGAGTGCTACTCAGTAATATGACCCTAAAATGTTAGGGTTTTCAATTGCTTTCAACTTCCTAAACTCTGACCCAATATGTAACATCATTAGATTATATAAATCAAATCCTAAATTGATCCTATATAAATCAAAATCCTCAGATATTAGAAAAACAAAACTATTAGTTTACACATTCCTTAGTTGATGAATGATTATCATACATGGAATATTTATTAAGTTCAGTATCGCTAGACATTATGAGTTATCACAATAATGAATGATCATGATATTCTAATCTGTATAGTTAAAACTGAACTAGTAACAGTAACAAGTTTTTTTTAGTTATTCATACTTACCTACTATACTCTTTTCTGGAGCTGGTGGCACAATATAACCAACATGTAAATACTTGCTTGCTAACTTGCTATGCAAACCAAGAAAGTCACTGAATCTTCTTTTCACTGAAAATTCACTCTTACTGAACATGGAAAGAGAAGTCTACAAGTGAAGAAGAGGTATTTCAGATTCTGAACACTAAGCAATTTTTTAGAAGTTAATATCCCATATAGCCATGAACATACATATATTCACACACTGTGGTTTACTTTGCAAAAGAATGCACAGTAGGTCACAGAATACTTTACCTCCACTTTAGAGAATATTACGTTTAACAAACAGCTCATAACTCACTGTAACTACTTATTTGAAATCTCACTGGATGGTAACCTTTGTAAAGACAGAAAATCCTTACACCTTAATCACTGTTGTAAGCTCATGCTACACACGGTGAAGAGGGCTCACTATTTTTTTAAAGGAGCAAAGACTCACCTTTGTTGTTACTCTATACGCCATGTAAGCATTCATGCCATCACCTATAAGAAAAGTTAAACAATACTACTAAAAATAATAAGCTTAATCACACACACAAAAAGGTAACTATGAAAAGTTATATGCTGACCGACTTGTGATTATCAATTCATAATGTGTACATATGCTCACTGTGCATCTTAAATATATCAAATTATTTAATTATAAACTCAATAAATCTGAAAAAGAAAACAAAAGAAAATGAGAAACAAAAAAGCCCCACATGCTTGAAAATAGAAGTACTATTTTAATACTTAACACCACACTTAATGAAGAAAAACAGTATATTAACAACCAGGGTGCTTATCAAAAAGAAGTAAATTTAAAATACAGTAAATATTGACCCACCAACTTTCTCTGGATCTGATACACCAATTTCTATATCAAAAACATCTCCATTTGCTTCTTCTTCAATCTAGAAAAGGTAATTTTTTATGTTAAAGATTCAAATTTATATTATTGCTATAACACTAATAATTTCAATTTTTACCATCTATCTTTTATTAGGGTTGCTGTCATAACAATTTAAAAAGACACTCACCACTCAGTTTCTGAAAAACAATAATGCTTTCACATTTCCTTGACAATATTTAAACAAAAATAAAACACAGAGATATAGCGACAACAGGAAAAGGATCATCTGGAGAAGTTACAGAAAATCTTATGTTCTCACAACTCCTCAGATTTAGTTTTCTGTAGAAATAGTGTGGATTTTTTTTTTGGTTGTTGCTGTTCTCTAAACTGAGTCTTCATATTCAGATCATTAAACTAATACCTTAATTATTTTTTTAAAGATTTTATTTATTTATTTGACAGAGAGCGAGATCACAAGTAGGCAGAGAGGCAGGCAGAGAGAGAAGGGGAAGCAGGCTCCCTGCTGAGCAGAGAGCCCGGATGGATGTGGGGCTGTATCCCAGGACCCTGAGATCATGACCTGAGCTGAAGGCAGAGGCTTTATTTAACCCACTGAGCCACCCAGGCGCCCCTACCTTAATTATTTTGATATTAACACTTTCAAAGTTGTATATCTACTCTTTAAAGACCAGGAGGCAGCCATTATTTTTGCTTGTAGAACCCCATATATGTGTAGAAATAACTACACTTAGAATCTTTAGCAGCCAAAAAAAAAAAAAAAAAAAAAGAATCTTTAGCATCATGAGTCTATTGCCATACCCCTGAACGCCCCCCTGATCTCTGAAGCTAAGCAAGGTTAGTACTTGGATGGGAGAATCTTTAGCATCATAATTACTCTAATAACCTAATAAACACATGCTCTTATTGAAGCCAATGAAAGCATTATAAAGTTCACTGAAAAAAGTAGTAAGAAGGACAAATAATAATCCTATGAGACTGCAGAGAAGCATTTTTTAATGCCATTATAAATAAGCAATCGTAGAAGCAGTTCTGAGGGAAAGTATTGTTATTATCAAGAAGAAAGCACAGAAGTTGTTAAAACTTGAAACTATTTTAGAGTAGTATTAACAGCCTAGGACTATCTAAAAGAAAATGAGTTTTTCTAACCACAGATTTTTGTAATCATTTGTAACCATAACCATCTTTTTGTAAATAATCTTTTTCTTGTACAGATTTTTAAGAAACTAAACCGTATTTGAACTGTAACATAAATTATGTAAATCCTAAGTATACACAGCTCAATAACTTTCACAAACACCATCATTAATCACAGGAAGGCCTTCTTGTGCTTCCTCTACATTCACAACCTATACTGTACCCTGCCAACATAACCTCTAATATTTACTGCCTGATTCATCAAATAAAATTACTCAAAATGTCACTTTATTAAAGTTTTTAAAGCACTTTCATACATTTTCTCATTTGACTAACACAGAAATTCTGAGAGTCGTAAATAAGCATCATGAGATCACAAATGATAAAATCCTTGATTTAAGGAGGAAAGGAATGTGCCGAAGTCACTGGGTTAAAATGTGATGAAGATAAAATTAGAAACCCAATCAGCTGATTTCTTTAGTCCAATACCTTTTCCCCAAGTGTCTAAAGGCTTTGATTAGAGATGACAAATAGGAGAGTGATGCTGGGTGGGGAAACAAAAATCTTACGTTATCAATTTAGAATATAAACATTTTTCCCATACCTCCTCTCTGGATCTATCGAAGATAACAGGAGCAGACATACTCTTGGATTCAATTCTGGGAGCAATGAGTGTAGTAGGGGTCACAGGTGTGACTGCAGGAGAAGGTTCTGAAGACAGAATAGGTTCTCTTTCTGGACTATCTAGAGAAACTTCTTCTGTGGCTTCTAGATACAAATTAAACAAGTTAGTTAAGGACATTGATAACAAACCCCAATAGTCTATCTGCAGTTAATGAGTTATGAAAAATATTTTTAGACTGCCCACAAAAAATATCAAAATAATGTTATTTAAAAAAAGTTGTTATAAGTAGTTTAATGAATCCTTCCATAGTTGTTCATCAATATTTTAAAACCAACAGTGACTTTGTTGATTTTAGGAAGTAAGTCAGCTTACTTATCTATACTAGTGGTCAGGATAAAGCTAGTAGGAAAGCAATGATGTGGATAATTCCACATTCATTTGTGCTGAGTTTGTAATATATCTTTTGCTTGGGGTAACTTACCTTTCCAAATCATTTATTCAGGCTAACATTATGATTATTTTATACATACAAACACAAATTTTATGGCAATAGGCTGCCCAAAACTATCCCAGTTGGAATTAAAAAATCTGTTATGGAAAATCCAGTTAGTAATCTAAAGCAATGAACTGCTAAAGATTACTGAATATTAGTTGAATACGCAAGTATGACACAAAGCAAACAGCTGTTTAAGTTTTAATTGAAAATGCTCATCACTTGAAAAATCTAATATTAAACATATTTAAAACCAATTCAAATCAATAAACTGATTGTCTACAAGCTATGTAACATTGTGCTAAATGCAATGGATAAACACAAAGAAATGTAAAATATCATACCTGCCCTCAGGGAGTTTATAATCTAGTTGGGAAAATAAGACACAAGCATGTGGAATGTTAAATAATAATAAAAGACAAATAATAGCCAAGATAACAATAAAAAGAATGTTACAAGACATTTAATTGCTTTATGAACTACAGAACAAACACTACAATTTGAGATGGGAGACAATACTTGAGGCCGGGGGAAATCAGCAATAGTTTATGAAACTGATCGAAGAGAATCTGAATGGGTAGACAAAAAATGGAGGAATAATTCTAGGAAAATGAAATAATAGCACAAACAAAAAGCAAAACCAGAAAAATAAAAATTACATTCCGTGGCCATTAAGAAAACCACAGTTCTGTAGGATTATAGAACTGACAACAGGAAAAGAAAGGCAGGTCTATAAGGGAAACAGAATCAGACCAGTGGTTTCTAACCTGAGGTTCTTAGATTCCCAGAGGTTTGGGAAGGTAGTAATGGCAGTCAGTGATCCATTTTAATACCTCAAAAAGTATAGCAGTAACAATATATTTACCTGAAATAAGGTAAATAATGTTAACATTTACATTTAAATGTAAACAGGTCAACATTTTATCAATCTACTCTCTTACTGGTTTTCTCATGTTAATGAGATCCTTACTTGACATAGCTCTCTTTACATTTTTATATTAAGCCAGAAATCTTTCCAACTGTGGTAACCAGAGAAGAAAAATAGACGATAGATATAAAATAGACAATTACACAATAAATTATATAAATATAAAAAACTAAAAGCTTTCAGGCTGTTAAAATGGCTAGTATTTGTTTGTTATTCAAAGAAATGAAACTAATGAGCAACATAAAGTAAGAAAGGGGTGTATCAAAGGTAGGAGGTGTGAGATCTATTATCTACAAACAAGCAAAAACAACAAGCAGCAAACAAAAAGAAATCTAAAATTCTCTAAAAGAGGTACTGTTATTGGCAACAGACCCAGAGACAAAGGGAAAGGCATATTAACTTGATTGATGTATCGGTGCAGATAAAGTAACTTTCAAGTTTTCAATCACATTTTACTTCAGATACCAGATTTTGTCTTCTTTGAAAGGACTCTGACAGGCTGTTTCATAAATAGTAGGGAACTTCAAAATAAGAAAAGCTAAATATGAACTAAGTAGCTAATCTGGAGGAAGAAAATGAAAATGGATATTTAGATTTAGCATACTAATAATATACAGTCTGCCTTAAAGTCTTCTCATAACTTTAAGCTAAGTAAACATACTACAAATTCAGAAATCTTAATTTAGATCAGACCTGAAGGTTCCAGGAGATGCCCCACAGGTTTTAAGTATAAAGATGAACTTTTCCTGGAAAGAGATACTTTGAGGACAAGTATAAATTGATGCTGTCAATGCCAGGGAAGAAATATTTCACTCATAACATAGATACCAAAGAATTTTTTAAAACAAAGGAGTATTCATTAAACTTACAATTTGTATTGTTTGCTGAAATGTGTGAGTGAAATAAGCTAAGGACCCTGGCAGAAACAAGTTTACAAGTCACCCTCAGTTAGTACTCTATGATCGTTTCTTGATGTTCAGTAAAGCTTAGTGCGAAGGATGTAATTAATAATGGAGGGACTGTGTAGTCAAGCTTATGTGGTGAAGGCTCTACAAGTAAACTAGTAACAGTAACATGTCACACGCCAACCCTTTCTGATACCATGTCTAACAAAAGAGTACCTGAAACGCTACCCAAAACATGCCAATAATATCTAATCTCTTCATGGTTTTAAAATCAAAATGGCTAGATCCTCAGAGCAATATCGATATTCTCTCTTCTAATATAGGGGAAATAAATTAAGTACATGTTCTTATTACCTGAAAATAGTCTTTTTTTTTTTTATTTAAAGATTTTTATTTATTTATTAGAGAGCGAGAGACTGAGAATGAGAGGGGAGAAGGTCAGAGGGAGAAGCAGACTTCCCGCAGAGCCGGGAGTCCGATATGGGACTCGATCTCGGGACCCAGGGATCATGACCTGAGCCGAAGGCAGTTGCTCAACCAACTGAGCCACCCAGGCTGAAAATAGTCTTCACCATGCTGATAACATAGGCTACTCTTTATTACGGTTTCTAAGAATCATACACCTCCAAAGAAGGAGGAATGATACACCTACTTAACAGCATTAAAACAGGAGGCAAATGTAGTATTAATCCATTCACATAAAAGTGACCAGATTAGGTCTTAGAACAACTAATGATGTCATTTTGATATGCACCTGAGTTTAAGATAAAATATTAAGCATAAAAGAAGCTTGGGTATCTCAGTCGGTTAAGCATCTGACTCCTGATTTCAGCTCAGGTCATGATCTCAGGGTGGTAAGACTGAGCCCCCCTGCCCCACCCCCAACAAGTTTCTACATTTGTAGACAGTAAAGGAAACAGAAACAGATGACTATGTTTATTTTTTAATCCCGATGTCTCTCTATTTTATTTTTTTAAAGATTTTATTTATTTGTGAGAAAGCACACGCTAGCTTGAGTGGGAGGAAGGGCAGAGAGGAGAAAACCTTTAAGCACACTCCTTGCTGAGTGGAAAGCCTGATGTGGGGTTCAATCTCATGACCCTGAAATCATGACCTGAATCAAAACCAAGAGCAGTACCCAGGCAACTCCCCCCTCTTTTTTTTAAACAAATATTAACGTTGGCAACCATAACTGAATGACAGTATTTAGTATAGATTGCTAGGTAGAGTAAAACATGAAGATTTTTCTAATCAAGCCAAGTGGGCAAATATCTTTGTATAGTACTCACTTGGCAAACCGATAGCTTGTGCATGCTGCTAAAAATAACAAAATACTCACACCATTCTGTTGTTAGCTTCAGCATACTCCTTATGTATGAATTCTGAGACTTCAAGGTAAAAGGGTCTTTTATGAAATGGATAAGCTGCAACTTCTACATATGACTCTCTACTATTAGAGGACTACATACAATTTTAGATTAGTACCCACTTAGGAGAGAAAGGACTCAGGTCTTCTTTTAGTTTAACACATAAATGTCAGAGAAAACTTCTAAGGGCTGCCTGGGAAAAAGTCCATAAAGGAAAACAAAAATGAATTTTACAACTTTGGTTAAACTGTTAAGTTGTTAGGTAGCTACTAACTAAAAAATAAATGGGAAATATAATTGGTATTTGGTATAGTATTTTAATTTTTCTGACAAAGTGAAATACATGAATTCATCTGTAATAAAAACTTCTCATAAAACTAATCAAGCAGGAACTCACATGGACCTTTGTGACAGAGAATCGTATCTTCAAACACATTTATACAAAAAATACAGAATGGTTCAAATATGCAACTACTATAAAAGCTGAGGACACATTACTGCATTTTAACCCAATGAAAACCAGTTCAGGTAAATGAAGTTGTTAAACAGACAAAGATTTACTACTTTAATTTTTTGAGTCATTAATTCTAAAAAGATTTGTGTTTCAATATCCAAATATTAACTTATACCTAAGTTTTAATGTTAAAGTAGATGGAACTGTCTTGAAGAGAACG
The DNA here is from genome assembly GCA_028533885.1 of Nasua narica. NCBI lineage: Eukaryota > Metazoa > Chordata > Mammalia > Carnivora > Procyonidae > Nasua > Nasua narica. The sequence continues at coordinate 15,035,115 of CM052809.1, read as the reverse complement.
TATTTTTTTTAAGGTAGGACTACACCAAGTCCTGCCCAGGAAAATAAATTCCTCAACCATCAATTTACTCATGCAAAAGTGAATCAAATACAATAGGTGGTAAATACTAAAGTATTTTATTAAAACAAAGAGATTTTAACTGATTTTTAAAATCCAGAGCTTAATTTTGCTTGTGACACCTGTAAGGAACAAAGATTACAATCACTGGTATTTCTCAAAGTATGAATGCCACAACCATTACTTTTTTGAGTGTAAGTACTAATCAAAACATGGAATTACAATATGTGATTTATTTTTCAATTGCTTAAAACCAGAAAGGATCATGGGTTTCCTTCTCTCAACAGTCTGTATTTTTCACAGTGATCTAACTGGAAATCTCCTATCCTTCCCAGTTGGTAAGAAGAAGAGGTACCACTCATACCTTACACAAAATTTCAGTTTTGCTTTAGAGAATATCTTGTAACAGGATAGAGTGGACTATCACTAAAAAAATAGAGACATTCATAATTACCTGCAAAAAGGTCTTCTCTGTCATCATCTAGCACCACAGCTGCAGGTTTTGGGCCATTAGAGTTTGTACTAACATCTTCTGCATTAAAACTGGCTGGTTCTGGAGATGATGGACTCGACTGTTAAAAAACAAAACAAAACAATAATAGATGACGGATCAGCACGTTTAACTATTATAATTACACCTCTATACATTAAAGAAATAGAACATTCTCTTGATAATAAGGGAAGAAAGAATAAGAAGAGCTACTCATAGTACCTCCTCTAAGGGTTAAGATTAAACCAAAACCACATTTTTATTCATTTTCCTTCTTAACAAGTCACTTAAGAGTAAAAAAAATCTTTCTCAGTCATCCCTTTAAAGATACTAATTTGTCATGTTGAGTTATAATTAACAAAAATTTAATGCTTTACAGCCATGGATAACACTGATTATTTTACAATAGTAAAAAAAAATCAGATCTTGAAAACATGTTGCAGGTATAAGAAGTTCAAAGTATTCCTTTACTGCAAGAGAAAAGTTTGACAGTAGTTGAATTAAGACTATAATGATTATAAAATTTCCATGGTTTAAAACTAAAAATATGCCCTCCTCCCCAACATTTACATTTCAACTGAACTTAGGGGTTATTTTTGTACTTCTTAAAAGTAAAATGACCAACATTAGAGAACCAGACTATGAATCTTCTAGCTTTATTATAGTTTTCGTATAATAGTTAAAACCAATACTTAAAAAAAAAACACGTAAATATGACAGCGTGTATGTCAAAAGCATACAGCTACGGATTTCTGCAAACCAAACATGCCTCTGTAACCAGCACCCAGATCCAGAAAGAACATTATCATCAACCCCAGAAGCTCTACTCTCATTCTTTATCCTCTCCCCAGTGAAGCTTCTTAGCAGCATACATTAGTTTTCCCTGTTTTTGTTCTTCATAAAAGTAGAATCATACAGAATATATTCTTGTTTTTGTTCTTAATGTTATGTATTCAAGATACTTCCATACTGTTGTCGGTAGTAATATATTACACATTCTTGTTGCTGCAAAACATTCCCTTGTGTAAATATACCTCAATTGATCCATTTTATTATTGATGGACATTTGAATTTTGTACCACTAAAAGTAACACTGTATAAACTTTCTACTATATGTATCTTTTAATAAACATGTGAACAAATTTGTGTTTGGTATGTATGAGTAGAATAACTAGATGACAGGGTAGGTGAACATTTTGCTTTAGAAGCTATCACTACACAATCTTCTAAAGTGGTTGCATTTTTGCACTCCTACCAGCAACATATGAAAATACCAATTGCTCCACATCCTTGTCAACATTTTGATAATATTCCAACTTACATCTTTTCCATTTAGCTATCATGGTGGTATAAAGTGTATCCTGTGGTTTCAATTTGCATTTCCCTGACGAAATTTGCTCAGCAATTTCTCAAGTTAAATGGTCGAAAGATTATTTAGATAGGCATCACACATGCATATGGATAAAGGGGGAGAGAGAGAGAGGAACTCAAGCAGGCTCCACGGAGCACAGAGCCTGATGCAGGGTTCAATGCCACAGTCCTGAGATCACGAACTGAGCCAAAACTAAAAGTCGGACACTTTGCCAGCTGAGCCACCCAGGCACCCCTTGAATTTCCTCTTTTGTGAAAAGTCTGATCAAGTATTTTGCCCATTTTGCAATAGTTCTTAGTGACTTGTACAAATTATTTATGTATTCTGGAGACAAGTTCATTGCCAGACATGGATTTTCTCCCAATCAGTGGTTTGTGTTTCCACTTTTTCTTTATTTTTTTTTTTAGAACTTTTAAGTAATCTCTATATCCAATGTGGGGCGTGAATCTGCAACCCTGAGATTAAGAGTCACATACTCCACTAAGGCAGCCAGCTGCCCCTCTACCCACTGTCTTAATGGTGGACTTAGATGAATAGAAATTCTTAATTTTACTAAAGGCAAATAATCAATTTTTCTTTTTATGATTAGTAAACTTTTTGCAGGATAGTCTTTTGAAGTCATTCCTAATTCTTAAGATTTTCTCATTAGCTTTTTAAGTAAACTATCCTCTATGGCATAATGACTTTTTTTTTTAAGATTTTATTTATTTATTTGACAGAGAGAGAGAGAGATCATAACTAGGCAGAGGCAGGCAGAGAGAAAGGGGGGAGGAAGCAGGCTCCCTGCTGAGCAGAAAGCCTGATGTGGGACTCCATCCCAGGACCCTGAGATCATGACGTGAGCTGAAGGCAGAGGCTTTAACCCACTGAGGCACCCAGGCGCCCCCATAATGACATTTCTTAACAACTTTCAAAAGTTTCAATTCTTTTCTTTTTTTTTTTTAAGATTTTATTTATTTGACAGAGAGAGACATAGCGAAAGAGGGAACACAAGCCGAGGGAATGGGAGAGGGAGAAACAGGCTTCCCATTGAGCAGGGAGCCCAATCGCAGGACCCCGGGACCATGATTTGAGCCAAAGGCAGACGCCTAACAACTAAGCCACCAGGTGCCCGCACCCCCTTTTTAAGGATTTTTATTTATGTATTTATTTGACAGAGAAAGAAACAGCAGAAGAGGGAACACAAGCAGGGGGAGTGGGATAGGGAGAAGCAGGCTTCCCACTGAACAGGGAGCTCAATGTGGGGCCTGGTCCCAGGACACCGGGATCAAGACCTGAGCCGAAGGCAGATGCTTAATGACTGTGCCACTGAGGCGCCCCGCTTTTTTTTTTTTTTAAATAAAAGGATTTTTATCTCTGTATTTGAGAGAGAGAGAGAGAGAGTTTGAGTGGGATAGAGAATCTGAAGCAGACTTCGCGCTGAGCACCGAGCCCAATATGGGGCTCAATCCCACAATTGGGAGATCACATCTGAGCTGAGACCAAGTCCAATGCTCAACCAACTGAGTTACTCAGGTGCCCCCAGTTTCAATTCTTTAAGGAATTTAAAGGAAAGGTGTTTGTTTTTTCTCTCAGGAGCTCATTTTTACAGTCTCAAACTCTCACAAAGGTGGGCTTTCATTTACTATAGCAATTTCACTCGAAGGAATTTAAAAACAACTAAGCTTATACATTTTTCTTTTGGAAGATTTCCTGACAACCTCAACCTCACCTCTAGTTGAGTCTGGTTAGGGGAGTGGCCTACGTGCGCCCACAGAATAGCTACTTCCCCTATCATAATTTCTCTTACCACACTGTAATTATTGTTTATAAATTATAAACTTTATAAGGAAAGGAGACTATCTTCTTTTGTTTACTAACTTTTCACTCAGTTCCTGGCCACAAATGCTTAATGACTATCTGTTAACTGAATTCTAAGAAAATAATTATGAATATGCCTAAGAATTGGCCCCAAGTTTGTCAATGAGATTATCTACAATACTGGAAAACTTGAAATAGCCTAAAGCATATCTACATAAAGATGGAGCAGAGTAGTTCCAACAACCATGCATGATAAAAACTCTCACCAAGCTAAAAATAAAGGGGAACTTTATTCCCCTTTATTTATAAAATAGCTATAAAAACCTATATCAACTTTTTTTTTTTTCAAGTAAGCGACACAGGACACCTGGGTGGCTCAGTGGGTTAAGCGGCTGCCTTTGGCTCACCCACTGAGCCAGCCAGGTGCCCCCTACGTTAAAGTTAATGGTTAGCAACTAGAAGCTTTCCCACTAAGATTAGGAATAAAACAGGGATATCAACCCTCACCACGGCTTTTCAACATTGTACTGGAAGTTCTTAGCCAATGCAATAAGACAAGAACAGGAAAATAAAGGTATACAAATTGGGAAGGAAAAAATAAAACTGCCTTTGTTCAGAGGTGACATCAGTGTCTAAGAAGAAAATTCAAACAAAAAAAACCTCCCAGAACTAATAAGCACTTACAGCCACATAGCAGCATACAAGGTTAGTACACAGAAGTTAATCAGTTTCCTGCATAGCATCAATGAAAATAGAATTTCAAGTTAAAAAGAGTAACATTCACATTAGCACCCCCCAAAATGAAATACTTTGGTATAATCTAAGAAAATATGTATAAGATCTATATGAGAAAAAATCCAAAACTCTGATGAATGAAATCAAAGAGCTAAATAAATGGAGAGATACTGCATGTTCATGAATAGGAAGACTAAATACTTTCAAGATGTCAGTTCTTCCCAACGTGATATTAGGTATCAGATACAGAGATCTGATGCATCTGATGATGGAATTTTGATTGATTCCAGAAAGGTATTTTGTGGCTATCAATAACATGATCCTAAAGTTTATTCGGAGAGGCAAAAGACCCAGAATAGCCAAAAGAACAACGAAGGAAAAGAACAAAACTGGAGGACTGAAGTTACTTGACTTCAGGCTTATAGTAATCAACATAATGTGGTATTGGTGAAAGAACAGATGAATGGAACAGAAAAGCCCCAAAATAGACCCACGTAAATACAGTCAATATATCTTTGACAAATGAACAAAGAAGACAATAGAGAAAAGAGTCTCTTCAGTAAAAAGTGTTGGCCTAACCAGACATTCATATGTAAAAATATGAATCTGCACAGAGACTTTATACCCGTCACAAAAATCAACTCAAAATGGATTACATACCTAAAAGTTAAACACAAAGTATAAAATCCCTAGATGGTAACAGGAGAAAATCTAGATGATCTTGGATTTGGCAGTTTTTAGATACAATAACAAAGGCACACTACATTAAAGAAAGAATTGATGAACTTCATTAAAATTAAGATTTCCTATGAAAGATACTGTCAAGAAAATAAAAAAGCCCGACTGGAAGAAAAATGAAAAGATGTCCCACATCATTTATCATCAGGGAAATGCAAATTAAAACAAAGAGATTCCACTATACTCAGGATAGTATATCTAGACACCTATTAGAATGCTAAAAAATCCCTCATTGTCAACTTCCTCCACCTGAGTAGTATGGTACATTTGTTACAATAGATGAATGTACAATGACATATTGTAATCACCAAAGTTTAGTTTATGATGTTTTACATGTTGTGGGTTTGGACATGTGTATAATGACATGATGTACATCCACCCTAATACTATTATACAGGGTAGTTTCATTGTCCAGAAATCACATGTGCTCTGCCAATTCATCACTCCTTCCCTTCTAACTTACTGATTTTTTCCCCCTGTCTTCACAGTTTTGCACTTTCTAGAATATCATATAGTTGGAATCATATGGTAAGTAATCTTTTTAGACTGGATGCTTTAACTAGTAATATGCATTTGAGTTTTCTGTGTCTTTTCGTGGCTAGATAGCTCATTTCATTTTTTAGTGCTGAATAACATTCCAGTGACTCGAAGCACCAGTTTACTTACCCATTAATCTACTGAAGGACATCTTGGTTGCTTCTAAGTTTTGGTAGTTGATGAATAAAGCTGCTGTAAACATCATGTGCTGTCTTTTATGTGAACATAAATTTTCAGCTTCTCTGGATAAATACTAAAGAGAGTGATTACCAGACTGTATGATAAGAGTAAGTTTAGGTTTAAGAAACTGTGAAACTGTCTTGGCAAACTAGCCGTGTACCATTTTACATTCCCATCAGCCGTGAATGAGAGTTCCTTCTGCCAGCATCTGCTGTTGTCAGAGTTAAAGATTTCTGAGCATTCTATTAGGTCTACAGATACACTATCATGCCTATCTCTCCCACTGACTAACACTAAAAGCTCTGGATAGAACACAAAAAACAAAGACTTAAATTAAATAATGGCAGGTAGATTGGGTAAGGAGACAAAATGTGAGGGTTAATTTTATAATTTCCCACTCTTCCTTAATCTCTCTCAGTTTTTCCTGAGAATAGCTCCAACTGCAGAACTATACTAGTAGTGTGAGCAATGACTCCAAGAAAAACTTTTATCTTCTGATTATAACACCAGGACCCACGCTACCAAAAGAATGTTAAGTGGAAAATTTTATTCCTTTTTTTCTGCTCCCTATCCCATTTTCTTTCCTGGTTCTGCCCTGAGGCCAAACCCAGTGGCTAGATGTATGAAACCAGCAATGATGAGAGCACTGACAGCTAAAATCCCAAGAGAAAATCTACTTTTCTGGCCAGCTGAATCAGGAAAAGGGGACCTAGAAATCTGAAGAAGATGGGATAGAAATCCTCATTACTATTTTCTCTCCTTTCTTTCACTGCTTCTCCCTAAGAGTGACCCAAGCTGACCAAGTGTGACCGGTACAGGCAGCTACAACTCTGACAGAAGGCCATGTTTCTGGGAAACGGCCTTAGAAAACAGTGGTCAATGTCTCTTTCCCAAAGACTGGATTTGTTTACTGTCCATTATAAAACAATGTTTCCTCTAGAGCAAAGAGTAGGCACACTTATTGCCTATTATAATGATCTGGGTTTGCTAAGCTCAGGTTCTTCAACTGTGACACAAACCAAAGATAGATGAAATATTAATCTCCTCCCTCCCACCCCATCACACCACCCCGCCAAGAGAGAGGTAGGGGAAATTATCACAAACATAATACTCATGCTGCTCACTAAGCTTTGAGTAAAAGTGCTTAATCAAGTCTTCCAAGTTAATTTGTTAGCTTAGAAGGAACATACAATTTCAGACTCTTTACAATTCCTGACAGAAAAGCCAGTGAACTTGAAAAAAAAATCATTAGAAAATATCCAATCTGAATAATAAAGGGAAAAAAAAGCAGAAACTCACAGGCCTGTGAGACAATATTAAAAAAATCTTAACATTCATGTCACTGGAATCCTAGAGAAGTACACAAAAATAGTTCAATAAATGATGAATAAAAAGTCCCAAATTTGTTGAAATACCTAAATTTACAGATCTGAGAACAAGTAAACTCTAAGAGGACAACTTCGAAGAAAATCATACCCAGCCACTTCATAAAAAGTGGCTGAAAACCAAAAAACCAAGATTAAAAATAAAAAACTTAGAGCAGCTAAAAAAAAAAAATTACATTCAGGGAAGCAATTACAAAGAGTGCATATATCTCATGAGAAATTAGAGATGACAACAGTGACACAGTATCTCTACAATGCTAACAACAAATCAACATAATTCCCATATCCAGCAAAAATATCTTTTAGGAACAAAGATAGAATAAAGATATTCTCAAATGAAAGAATACTATAGGGATCTATCATCACTAGGCCAGTTCTTTAACCAGTTCTTTAAAAAAAAAAAAAAAAAAGTGTAGGGAGGACCAAAAGACTAATAAGAAAGCAAAAATTATAACACTGGTAATATACATTTTCAACGTACAGAGATATACGTGAAAACTAACACAGAGGAAGGGAGGTAAATGGTTAAAGGATCTGCATTTTATTTGTAGAAGTAATCCCTACAGCAATCACATACATATATAAATATACATTAAATATACTTACATGTGTTATAAACATAAGTGTATATATATATGAGGAAAGGAAGATAAAAGCAAAAAATCTGGTAGATAAACTAAAATTAAATACTTACAGACATTAAGATAATACAAAAGGGAGAAAAGGGGAAATGGGAAAAACAGAAAATGGTAGACCTAATCCAATTACACCAATAATTACATTAAACACACCAATTAGAGGACAGAAGTAGCTAGGCTAGATATAAAAAGCAATACAGGGGTGCCTGGGTGGCTCAGTGAGTTAAGGCCTCTGCCTTCAGCTCAGGTCATGTTCTCGGGGTCGAGGGATTGGGCCCCGGGTCGGGCTCTCTGCTCGGTGGGGAGCCTGCTTCCCCCCTCTCTCTGCCTGCTTGTGATCTCTCTTCTCTGTCAAATAAATAAATAAAATCTTAAAAAAAAAAAGCAATACAAAACAATATGCTGCCTATAAAATACATACTTTAAAGACACAGTTAACAGTAAAAGAACGGAAAAAACTATGTCATGCAAACAGTAAAAAAAGAGATGGAATGCTACATTAATATCAGATAAACTTCCAACAAAGAGTATTATCGGCAATGGAGAGGGACATCATATAATAAAAGGATCACCAATTTACAAAGAAATTGCTAACAATGTTAAGTCTGTGTCTAACAGACCTTCAATATGAAAATGAAACTGAAATGAAAGTATAAAGAACATATTAAAAAATTAAAAATCGACAATTATATTTGGAGACTTCATCACTCTTCTCTCAGTAATTGATAGAATAGATAGGTAACAAGGCAAGATAGGGCAGACCTAAAAAACTTTTAACCAACTTGATGTAACACTTATACAGCACTTCAAAAGTAACATCAGATTATATACATTCTTTGTAAGCCCATACAAAATATTCATAAGAGACTATATTCTGGGCCATGAGATAAATGTGAACACTTTTAAAAGTACTAAAATCACAAAACATTTTCTAACCATAATCAAATTAAACTGGAAATAACAGAGAAAATCCCCAAATTTTGGAAATTAATACATTTTTAAATAACCCACAGGCACAATAGTAAGTCAGAAGGGAAACTAGAGCATAGTTTAAATTGAATGAAAACAAACACAGCATTAAAATCCGTGGGATACAGCTAAAGCTGTGCTTACAAAGAAATATATAGCTAATACTCAAAACAAAACAAAACAAAGAAGCAAACAAAAAACAACCAAGTTTCAAATCAATGACCTCTATGAACAAGAGAAAAAAAAAGTCAAGCAAGCAAAAGGTCATTCTTTGAAAAGATCCCAAGATATTCTCTAGCAAGACTAAAGTAAACAGAAGACATAAATTGTCAATACCAGGAATTGAAAAGGCAGGGGCAATACCCAAAGACCCCACAAACATGGTCACAGGATAAGAGTATTATGAAAAACTTTATCCCCATAAATCTCACAACTTAGACTGAATGGGCAGATTCCTTTGAAGACCCATACTACAGAAGTTCAACAAGAAATAATCTTGTATCTATTAAAGATAATGAATTTGAAGTTAAAAGTCTTCCAAAAACAAAACTACATGCTCAGATGATTTTACTAGTGAGTTCTATCAACCTTATTAAGGAAGACAGTAAGACTAATTCCATACAACCTCTTCAAGAACACAGAAGAGGAATAAACACTCTCCAATTCCTTAAATGAAACCAGTATTTCTGGTAACAAAATCAGACAAAGATATAACAAGTAAAAGAAAATGCTACACAAATATCTATCATAACAGACTTAGTAGCCTAAAAAAAAATTATCAAACTGAATGCAGCAACATATAAAAAGGATAATAAGTACATTTATGACTGTGATGGGTTTATCCCAGGAAGGCGGGGTTTATTTAGTTTTTTAAAATCAATCAATATAATCCATGTTATCATTAATTTAAGAAGAAAACTATACAATCATTTTAACACAGAAAAAGAATTTGCCAAAACCAGCCTCCATTCATGAATACAAAATATCAGAAAACTAAGAATAGAACTTCTTTAACCTGACAAAGGATATCTACAAAAAACAAACAAACAAACAAACAAAAACCCTAAGGGGCACCTTGCTAGATCAGTTGGTAGAAAATGCGACTGAATCTTGGAGTTCTGAGTTTAAGCCCCATGTTGGTAGAGAGATACTTAAAAATAAAACCTTTAAAAAAAAAAAAAAACAACAGATGAAGAGAGAAAGTATATTTCCCTCCTAAGTTCACAAAAGGGAAAATGGTATCCGCTTCTACTATTCCTATCCAATCTTGTACTGATGGTCTCAGCTACTACATTAAGGTATACAAATTGGAAACAAAGGAATAAAACTCCAAATCACAAAGAGTAGGATTATATACATGAAAATCCCATGGACTCTCCAAAAAACCTCTAGAACTAATGAGTGTTTAAGTACAGTTGTTGGATAGAGGCTCAATATGCCACCAACGAACAAATGTAAAAAGAAACCATAAAGTAAGTATAAACTAAGTATGTGCTAGATTGGTAAGCTGAAAACTATAAACCCTGATGAAAAAAATCAAGTAAACAAACAAAAAACAAAAAACAAAAAAAAAAGGAAAGAAATAGTAAACCTATGGCCTAGCGGCGCCTGCGCAGCTCAGTTGTTAGGCGGCTGCCTTTCGCTCGGGTCCTGATCCCAATGGGTTCGAGCCCCACATCACGCTCCCTGCTTGGCAGGAGGCCTGCTTCTCTTGCTCCCTCTGCCCCCTGCTTGTGTTTCCTCTCTGGCTGTGTGTCTCTCTCTGTCAAATAAATAAATAAAATCTTAAAAAAAAAAAAAATAGTAAACCTATGGCTTAAAGGCTCAATACTGTTAATATGTTAACTCTCCACAGACTAATCTGTGAACTTATCACTATCGCAAATCAAGTTTGGGATTGGTGGAAGTTTTGGTAGAAATCAAGAAATTAATTCTAAACTTATATGGAAAGGCAAAAGAAGTAGAAAAGGGAAAAAAATTTTTTTAAAAGATTATTTATTTGACAGAGAGAGAGAGAGAGAGAGAACACAAGTAGGCAGAGAGGGAGGGAGAGAGAGAGGGAAGCAGGCTCCCCACTGAGCAGAGAGCCCGTTGTGGGGCTTGATCCCAGGACCCTGAGATCATGACCTGAGCTGAGATCAGTGGCCTTTAGCCCACTGAGCCACCCAGGCGTCCCGGGAAAAAAAAATTTGAAAAGAAGAAAGTCAATGGACTCACACTACTAATTTCAAGCCTCAGTTACAGTAAGACAGCATACAAATGGCAAAAGGAGAGTCAGTAGATCAGTGAAATAGAATGGAGTCCAGAAAGTACATGTATATGCTCAACTGATCTTTAAAAAAGATTCAAGGACAACTCATCAAGAAATTTTTTAAGTCTAGCTTCTTTAACTTACCATAAAGCATATGAGATTCATCGACAATGTTGTATATATATTTAAAAATACAATCAACCAACTTGAAATAACATTTACAGAACAAACACTCCACCCATCCACATGACTCTATATAACCTTTGAAGTGCAAACATAGTATTTACCACAAAGACCATATTTTAGTCCATAAAACAAACCTTAACAGGGTGATTATTTTTTAGTAATTGGTGCTGAAACACTTTACGCTAAATTAAAGAAGCTAGACTCAAAAAGTTTCATACTGTATGATTCCATCTAACAGAACAGTGGTTGCCAGGGATTAGGAGTGGGAAGTGTTAACTATGTGAGAGAATTTTTCAGGTGATGAAAGTGTTCTGTATCTTGACTGAGGTGGTAGTGAATTTTACTAAATTGAGGTAAGTTTTGCCCAAGTAAAAACTATCCTCACAGAAGGAAAAAAACAAAAAAACACAATTCCATTTCGTAGGAAAATGGGTATTTGTAAAATTACACTAAAGGATAATTTTATTCATTTTAAGAAAAGAGTCTGCAAAAAAGTAACTCTACCTCAAGCAACTTCATTTAATAACATTTTTTAGAGGCACTAAAAATAGTTCACTCTAAAATTCTTAAATTTAATGGTTTTAAGGCCAAGTGGTCAACTAGAGTGCTACTGCTTCATAAATCTTTTCAGTAATTTTCAGTGCTCACCCCCTTTAGACACCTGATCACAAAATGTTTCTCTAAAACAAAGGCAACTCACATTGAAATATTAAGAAAAATGAGTACATTTAAAGTTGGAGGCCTACCCAGAGATCAGAAAACAGAATTAAGAAAACAGCTTACACACTATTACTACCAGTACATACTAATTTAGTAGCTCTTCAACAGTCCCTTGTCTTACTCTACTTATTCTCTCCTTGTAATTTCACCCAGCTTCAGGATATCAAAGATCATTTCTATGCAATTAAGTGATTCCAGTCTTCCATACCATTTTTGTGCCATGTGCATATTCCAATTACACATGTGTCACCTGGTATTCAGGCGTGTGTTCACATAGCTATGTTTATTATATTGACTCCTTTCATATACTCTGTAGGGCAGGGGCTTGATGTCCAATCTGATTTAATGTAATCGTTCAATAAATTTATGAGATTCCTAAATCAACATTTCTAGTCCATCCAGCATTTCTAACTGCTTGATGTTCTCCTTGCTGGTTTAGTATAACCCTCAGTGAAATGAAACCTAGAATTCCTTTGTCTAAGAATCACCTGAAGAGAGGGAGACATAAATGATGTCTTTAGATGTCTAATTTTTTATCTACTTTTCCATCAATTTCTTTTTCCCCTTTATTATTTGTGCTTTCCTTCTCAGGTCTTTAACTTCAGGCTTAAAATAGCCTCCAACTCATCAACTTACCAGTAATATCTTCCACTCAAATTTACCTCTCATACTGCTAGCACATTAATCTTCCCAGGTGATCATGTTAACTGTCCAAAAATCTTTCATAGCTCTCACCCACCTATGTAACAAATTCCAAAGCCCTTCACAATCTCACCACATAGTAAACATATAACATCCTATATTCAACCACTCACAGAATTTTTTTAAGGTTTCCTAGAAAATGGACTGACCCTCAAGTGACCCTTACTGTTCTACTTCGAAATTTCATTACCCCTTCAAGATCTCTCCTAAATATTACCTCTTCAATGAGCTAGCTTCTCCCAGCCAAGAGAAGCATTTACTGTTTATCTACTTGTATCAGGAACATTGATAGGAATTAGAATCTCCCCACTGTTTCACTGATACTTCCACTGAAAACGGAGGTATTTTCAGACCATATAATCACAACCTGTATCAGACTTTTCTGTACACCTCTTTCTTCTCCACTGGAGATTTTCTATTCTCAAAGACTTGCAAGACAGCAAAGTTTGCTGATATTTGCACTATGATTATCATCTAAACATTATGGCAGAGGGTAAATACCCAAGTATTTGTTGAATTCAACAAAGTAAGGTATTTTCTGAGTACGGGATTAGAGAAAAGGAATTTTAAGACCATCTAGATATTCAATATGAAATGCTCTATAATCTCTATCATGTGACACAACTGGCCGAACTATGGGCCTCATCTTAACTTCAACTGATCCTTATATTTGAGGTTAGTATGAGAACCAGGTGTGAACATCTATGCTCAAGCGATTTTCAACAACGGTGTCAAAACCACTCAAATGGGGAAAGAACAGTCTTTTCAACAAATGGTGGCTGGACAACTGAATTGAGATGTGCAAAAGAGTAAAGATGGGCCCTACCTCATGCCATACAAAAAAATAAACTCAAATGGATCAAAGACCTAAAAGTAAGACTTAAAAGTAAAAACCAAAAAATTCTTATTAGAAAACATACATGTAAATCTTCATGACCGTGGATTTGGCAGGGGATTCTTATGCATGACAGTGAAAGCATGATAAAATTTTAAAAATAATCTGGACTTTGTCAAACAATTTTTAAAATTGTTAAGGACACCATCAAGAACATGAAAAGACAACCCAGAGAATGGGAGAAAATATCTGCGAATAATGTATGTAATAAGGAACTTGTGTCTAGAATACACAAAGAATTCTTGTAACTCAATAATAGACCACTCAATTAAAAAATGAGCAAAGAATCTGAACAGACATTCCTCCAAAGAAGATACACAAATGGCCAAAAAGCATATGAAAAGACGTGAATATTTTTAGTTACCAAGAAAATGCAATCAAAACCATACCAAGATACCACTTCACATTCATTAAGATGAACAGGAACCAAAAAAAAAGTCATACCAAAAAAAAAAGTCATATTAACAGGTGTTGGTGAGGATTAAGAAGAAATTGGTACCCTCATACATGGCTGGTGGAAATGTAAAATGGTGTGGCCACTTTGGGAAACTAGTCTGACAATTATTCAAATGATTAAATGTACAGTTACCATAGGACCCAGTAATTCAACTTGTACACAAACGTCTATGGCAGCATTATTCACAATAGCCAAAACATGGAAACAATCCACATGTCCATCAACTGACTAAAAGATAATCAAAATGTGGTACAGCCACACAATGAAATATTATTCCATTCCATTCTGTAAAAAGGACTTTGAACACATTATGCTAAGTAAAAGAAGCCAGTCATTAAAAACCACATATTACATGATTTCATTCATATGAAGTCCAGAACAGGGAAGTCCATAGAGAAAGAAAGTTAATTAGTGGTTGCTGAAGGTTGGGGACACAGAGGCTTGGGGAATGGGGACAGGGGGAGATAGTTAAAAAGTACAGGATTTCATTTTGAGGTAGTGAAAATGTTCTAAAACTAACTGTAGTGATGAGTGCACATATCTGTGACTATACTAAAAACCATTAAATAGTACATATTAAATGAATGAATTGTATGGTATGTAGATTATACCTCAATATAGCTATTTAAAATAGAGAACAAAGGGCGCCTGGGTGGCTCCGTTGGTTGGGCAACTGCCTTTGGCTCAGGTCATGATCCCGGAGTTCCAGGATCGAGTCCCACATCAGGCTCCCAGCTCCCTGGGGAGTCTGCTTCTCTCTCTGACCTTCTGCTCTCTCAATCTCTCTCTCTCTCAAATAAATAAACTAAATCTTTGAAAATAAAATAAAATAGAGAACAAGGAATATAATATAAATTCCCTGACTTTATTTTTTTATTAAAGATTTTATTTATTTGAGAGAGCACGCATCAGAGACAGACATTGTGCATGTACAAGGGGGGCGGCGGGGGGATAGAGGGAGAGACAGACTTCCCGCTGAGCAGGGCTGGATCCCAGGACCCTGGGATCATGACCTGAGCCAAAGGAAGATACTTAACCAACTAAGCAACCCAGGCGCCCCATTATTATTTTTTTAAGGTACTGTCTTATTACTCCATCCTGCTCTAGGGCAAGCACCTTTTAAGCTTAGGGCTGTATCATTTGAGGAAAAAGCAGTATTCCTAAATGTTTAAAGCCTTGCCTCTCAGGTACCAAAAAGAACAAGTTTCACGAGATTCTTTCTCCTTCCCATTCTATTCCCAGCCCCCTAAGCCAGCTGCTACCAATTTCTTGTTTTATAGTCACAACAGAAACAAACACTAAGAGTTCCAAATATGCTTCATTCACTGAATATGGCTTTATGTGACTGTTCTTAATTATGAAAGGAGTCTAATACTGTGTTAAAAATATACTCATACACTAAGTTGTACAGTCATTACAAGCGTAACAATGATGACACTGAAAATGTCTATAATTTTATTTCACCTATATGGATTTCAATTGATTTTTTTCCTCCAAATGCCCTCAAAGGAAAAAGTTTCTACATAAATAATTTTTAAAACTCTGACTTACTTTTTCTTTAATTAAAGACATTAATTTATATGTCTTTCAATTTACAGCTTAGATAATAATTATTCAAAGCAGATGATCTGCATCAGAATTATCTTGACAAATCATTACTTTCTGCGGACCGGAAGCAATGTCAAGAGGAGTTGTTTAAAAATGCCTAATAATAGACTTAACCCAGCCCTAGAGAATCATAATTTGCACTTTAACAAGATCCCTAGGTAACTTATGTATAAAGTTTGAAAAGCACTGATGTAGGGGCATCTGCACTTCAAACAAGAATCCCCCAGTTTCTCCACCACAGTGAGGTTTGAGAAGCACTTCTGATAACAAAAGGGGAATTACTGGAAAAGAAAATTCCTAAAAAACACTGCTATTATATATCCTTCCTGTAAGAGTTTGGAAAGCAAAAAAGGTTCTGAATTTATAAATCTCAGTTACACTACCTTAAAGTTAATAACCTGAGTGAATCTATAACAAAGGGGGTTTAGATAAACAATCAAAACCAACTTTATTTACAGCTTTCACAGTGCACTAACCAAGATAAATTTATTCATACTCAAAACTTCTGTAGATCTTATTGAAAAAAAGTCAAAGACCTTATTAAAAAGTCCCAACCAAATGGGAGATAGATTATAGTTCCTTTTACTCAACTCCTAAAAACCTCCATTAAACAGAATGCTTAGTGTTCACGGTATCCAGTTTACTCTAGGTCAATAGTTTGTTTTGATCCTAGCTGGTGGAAAACCTTTATAGCCGTCAAAGAAATACAGGTCTTAGAATCTTGCATAGACACTAACTCTCATTACATTTTAAGATAATTATACAGTTCGTACAAAAGGCTAAAAAGATACTAAACCCAAAAGGTTAATCTGTTTTGCAAGACAATTTTTACTAATTCTTAGGAGATGCTGTTTTGACAATGAATCCAGCAAACATTTACTAAATGGAAATGTTCAAGACTGGGAGAACACAAAGATGATCAAGGCACTATCCCTAGCCCTGAGAAGCATATAATCTATGGGGAGGTGGGGTCTGAGAATCTGTATACACAATTTGCAGAGCATGGGCAGTGTGGAAAGTGGTTCCCGAAAGTTCCCAATAAATGAATTTCAAATAAAGGGTCTTTTACAGTAATTTCCAATGACTTGGTGTCTAGTTGATTAGCCAAGAAAGCTTACTAAAAAGCACTTTATAAGGAAATACAGCCCAAGATAAACAATCTTCTGGGAAATTTGCATACATTGTAATATACATCCACGTATAAACTGGGCTATGAGGTGTGGGCGCCCTCACCAAATGCAAAGCAATTCAAACCCGACCTAGGAGGCCAATACAGTTAACAGTGTTTCCTTTGACAAAAACAGGAACACTCAACTTCAGAGATCGCTGACCATGCGAGAAAAGAGGAAAAAGGGAGTGAGGATCTGTTTTTACTTCTCCGTGATAACTTCAAAACAAAACAACCAAGAACCAACCAGCACTTTCCTCCCCTCAATTTAATAAACACTCTTATTCTTAAAAAGTCTTGGAACTAAAGAAGATAAAACCGGTTAAATGCATCTTAACAGTCGAATAGTGAGGCACCTCCCTCAAGGGGAACTGGCAGTCCATGAAGGGTCATGACTGGGAAAAGTGCATCCGACACGCTCCCTGGAGAGCCACGGCCACTCAACACTCAGTTCCCTGCTCTCTGCTTTCAGGGGCACACCCTCCCTTGGGAAGGGAAAAGCAAGAACCTCTTCAAAGCTGCTGCGGAGGTCGCGGGGAGGGTGGTGAGGTTTACCAGGACTCAGGGTAAGCCCTTCTCTGGTGTGGAGAAGAGGCGCAAGTGGCACGGAGGAAGGCCAGCTGAGCCGGGAAAGGGCGCTGAGATGCTCAGGCCGGTCCCCGCCACCGTAGAGAGGGGTAGGTTGGGCCCCCGGCCCGCGGGCTGGTCTCCCGAAGAAGCCTAGCCGTCCAAGCCAAGCTCCGGCCCACTGACAGGTACCTGAGGTGGGGCCCGCGTCACAGGTGTCGCCCCGAGCAGGTCCTTGCAAACCCGGGGGGTGGGGAACAAGTCCGGGCAGGGGAAAGGCACCCAAAGGTGAGACGCGCGGCAGTAGCGGAGCGCAGCACCCACGGCGACGCGGTCTCACCTCTAGGGTGGACACAGTGCTGGTGAACAGGTCCTCTCCGTCCTCCAGCTCCTCAAAGTCGGTGGGCTTCGCGTCCCCCAGTGGAGGAGGCTCCCTCTCGGCCGCCATCTTCGCTCGTCCAGACGACTGCGCGAGCGGGGCCTCGCGGACCTGTCACGTGAGCACGCACGGCAGTGCTGGCGCGCCGGCCGCCCTGCTCCCCCCACCCACGGGCCCGCCTCTCGTGGCCCCGCCCCCGGCCTCGTGACGGCACCCGCCCCGAGCAGCGCGCCGCGCTCGGCTCCGCCCCTTTGCCTCTCCTTCCACCTCTGCGTCTGGGTCGCGGTTGCTTTTCACCGCCCATTTGCTGGCCTGACTTGGGTGGAAGGCTTTGGGGCTTTCATTACCCTCTCCTTCGTAGTACGTTTAGGTCAAACGATTTCTCGGTGTTACCAGTTTTAAAACTGGGATTACCACTTTTCAAATCTGCTTTAGGAAGTGGACGAGTTTGGGCTTGGATTATACACAGACTGAGAGCAAGATTGAGGATTGGTGGAAAAGAGACACCTTTAGGCTGTCCCAACAGAACCCTCGGTCGTGAAGGAAGTGTTCTGTATCAGTAGAGTAACCGCTGGCCAAGTGGAACCACTGACCCCTTCACGTGACTGTGAGGAGCTGAGTTTTAAATTTTATTTAATTTAAATCTAAATAGCCGCATGTGGCTAGAGACTACCTACCGGCCCTGGGCAGCTCTAGATAACAAAAATGCCCTGAATAATTTGTTGTGTGAGGTTTACTCCAGTTTCATCATGAGCCACACAATATTTTTCCTTCAAAAAAAAAAAAGAGAGAAAGGCTGAGCAAATACCAGAAAAATCAGTGGATGATTGGCAAGAGCGTGATCCTCGGCCAATTACTAGTGCTACATCATGGGAAGATCTCTAGAAGACTTTCGGCTTCAATTTCCTTAGCAGCAAAACGGAAATGTTACTAATTCTCCACTCACTTCATTGCACAGGATTATTTTCAGGATCATATGAGAAAATATGTGAAAATATTCTGAAAGCTAAAAAGTGCTATGTCAATGCAAGGTATGCTCATGGAAAATTAAAAGAGGGCATCGCAAATAGCAACCTGAGTTTATAATTTTGCTGGAGGAATAAAAAGCTTCGATGGGATTCTTTATAAATTAAGTACAAACTCTCAGCCCTCACTGGCCTGGGAATTATGCCTGGCTTCTACTGGCTATACGCAAAATTTACTTAGCATCACGGACTTATTTTTTAATTGCAACAGGTTTTTCTCCTTGGCTAGGATATCTTTCGCTCCTAAATTTCTAAATTTCCATGATGATTATCAAGAAGCATTAGCCCAAACCATGATTCATTTAAGTACATATACCAAGGCTCAAAAGTTGCTTGGGTCAGCCTGATGAAAAGACCAGTTGTCACTATCATGCTACCCCCATCATTGCTTTGCCTAGAACCATTGCTGCGTCCCTTCCTGGAAGAATCATGCTGTTGAGGCATATTCCTTGGCCTGCACCCCCCCAACCTATAGGCAGTCTGGAGTCTGTCACTGATCAGACACTTTGACCTCTCTGAAAGCTTAACACCCTGGGGTGAGATGATGCTTCTATGCATCTCTAATTTTTGCCTCTGCCTCTGTTTATTGCTTACTACTTTCTGTTTTCTGCTATGGTCATTTCTATTCCCAGCTTATTTTTTGTACCACATATCTGAATTACTTGAAATATAGGTCTAGCCACTTGTGACAGAGAACCGCATTAAAAGTGGCTATTTTGTAAAAGGAAGGTATATGCAGAACAATCTCTAAAGGCTGAGGGGGCAATAAGACCAAAGAAAAAGGCCGGACAAGTCCAGCTTGACAAGAAATGGTTTTTTATTAAGGGGACTTACAGACAGAAGTGCGTCTTCGTGTCCTCTGTGGCAGCAAGATGAGCAGGTCTCTGCAACCCCACCTCCCCCATAAGACTGCTTTTATAGCCTTAGAGGCTGAGGAGTAGTTGCTAGGGGACTATCCAGGAGGAGAATGTTTGAAAATAGGTATGTGTCATAGTCATATCTCCAGAGCAGATCAGGGAAATTATGCCCTGAGGGTATACTTAAGGGTGTGGTTAAAGAAAAGAAAGAATGTGTTGGGGGGGCTGTTGGGAGGGCTGTGCTCAAGAAGGCTTCAGGTCACAGAGGGGTCATCATGGCATATCTGTCCAAGATGGCCTCAGTCTGGCTCACATAGCAGCTTAAAAAAATATAGTTTAATTGTCCCCCATATAAGACCCTGAAGGCTCCATGAGATCATCCAGGGATTATAGGTTCATTTTGTTGTCCTGTCCTCCCTAGGATGTAATCTCTTCCTCCTGGTCCAAGTTGGCTCAACACAACCACTTTCCAGCTGGCAGAAGAGGAATAAAAGGGAAATGGAACGCTATCCCCTTCCTTTTAAGGGCCGAGTCCAGAAGTTGTACACACACTTCTGTCCACATCCCTCTGAGCAGCGAGTTAGTTATATGGCTATCCCTAGCTATAGGAGGAAAGGCAGTGTTATTCCACTTCCTAGAAACTAGAGGTTTGGATATTCCGGAAGAAATAGAAATTTTGGTAAGGAACCAGCAGTCTCTGTTATAAAACATTCATTCACTCTTCATGGTAGCATAACTGCATTCCCTTCTCGGTGACCATTCCTTTCCCACACTCTGCTGGAAGTCTCCTCCAACTCCAGGATGGAGGGCGTGATGCAGGCTAAAACCAAATAGCACCAACTCCCTTAGTCCTAGGGATTGGTGGGAGGTCAGAATTGGCTGTATTTCCCACAGACTCTCAGCAGCTTTGTTTCTCTTTCCCTATTCAACTTGAATTCCATGAGCCAGAACTCTAAGAATTGTCCATTTTTCTCAGCTGTTTCTCTTCATTGTTTTTTGGCTCTTTTGTTCAATCTTCTCTGAATTCCCAAATTCAACCACCAGCCTCTCTAGTCTTATATCCATATTGCTAAGACCATTTGATACATAAACCCTAACCTTGACGGAAAGTCCTGAAGTTCATGATCTTTAACCCCAACTCCACACTGCCTGGATACCATTATTTGTTTCTTTGCCAAATCCTTCAATGGTTATTTCCAGAAGAGGTTCTAAAAATTTCCCTTCTCTTAAGCATCCTATCACCTTTTCTCCTCATTTTCATCAGACCACTTAACATCCTCATTCAGAGACAAAATAAAAATCTGCAGAATGAATCCTTCAGTATCAAGCACAATTAAAATTCTCTGTTCTGCCATCACTTGCTGTGTATGTTCCTTAAAAAAAATCTATCTATCTATCTATCTATTATTTATTTAAGGGGGGTTAGGGGCAAAGGGAGAAGTGAGAGTCATTAGCAGACTCCATGCTGAGCTTGGAGCCCAATGTGGGGCTCAGTCTCACAACCCTGAGATCACGACCTGAGCCAAAGCCAAGAGTCAGACATGTAACCCACTGCACCACCCAGGCACCCTGCAATGGGTATTTCTATAAAACCTAGCATATTGTACCATGATCATGGCCTCTTTCCTATCACATCTAGTAGTCTGGAGGGTTATTGAATTTAGGGGCTATTTCTTAATTGACTTTGGATCCTGGGTAGCTCTGTAATAGTTATCTATTGCTATAAAACGGATTACGCCAAACTTAACAACTTAAAAACGCAAATGTCTATTTTTTTCACAATTTCTGTGGGTCACAAATCCAAGTGCACCTTAGCTGAATGCCTCTGACTCTGGGTGTCTCACAAGTCTGCAATAAACGTAACTATCGCAGCTGCGTGCAGTCAACTCAACACTCAACCAGAAGAGGATCTCTTTCCAAGCTCCCTTGAGGTGGCTGGGGGCCTGCCTCAAGTTCACACTGGCTGTTGCCAGGATATGTGAATTCACTGCCACACAAGCCCCTCCGTAAGGTCTCCCACACCTTGTATCAGCCTCCCTCCCCCAGAGCAAGGACTCTAGGAAAGAGAGAGTGGGGAAACACCAAGAAAGGACAAGGGAGGACAAGGAAGAGAGAAGCCAGAGTGTTTTTATAACTGAATCTCAGAAGTGGTGTCTCCTTGCTTTTGCTGTATTCTGTTTATTGTGAGTTCCTACTTAAGGGGAGGGGCAAAACAAGGGTGTGAATGCCAGGAGGAAGGGGTCTTGGGGGCCATTTTAGAGGTTGCCATAAACCCCCATAGTGTTTAGTATCCAATAAAATAGATACCTTCAATGAATAAATGAATGAGCACATGACTCAAAAAAGAGGGCTAAGTGGAAGATATACAGTAGGTAAAGCAACTAGCACAGCAAGGATCCAGACGGTCTGGGCAGTGAGACCCTAAGGATCATTTAAGAAGCAGGCAAAGGAAGAAGTGCTATGAAGAAAACAGAAAAGCGGTAGTCAGAGAGCTAGGAAATAGGCTAGGAGACACAGTTACAAAGGAAGTAAAAGAACAAAGAGTGTGTGGTTGTATCAAATGCCTTGAGTATATTAAGAAGGTGTTAACTGAAAAGAGCGAATCATTACTGAGTACAAAAAAAAAAAAAAAATGGATATAGCAAGTTGTGATGGTTGATTTTATGTGTCAACTTTCCCAGACCATGGGTGCCCAGATACTTGGTCAAACATTTTTCTGGGTTTTCCCCAGATGTAGTTGGGATGAAATTAACATTTACATCACTAGACTTTCAGTAAAGCAGATTATCCTATACATTATGGGTGGCCTCATCGAATCAGTTGAAGGCCTTAATAAAGACTAACCTCCCTAAGCAAGAAGGAATGCTGCCACCAGACTGTCTTTGGGTTTGAATTTGAACTGCAACTTTTCCCTGGGTCTCCAGCTTGCTGATCTACCCATCATATATATATATATGTATATATATATATATATATATATATATATATATATATATGAGTGTGTGTGTGTGTATTTTTTTGGACTAAGTCTTCACAATTGCACAAGTCAATTCCTTAAAATAAATCTCTTTCTGTATATATAGTACATCCTGTTGGTTCTGTTTCTTTGGACAACTCAGACAACTATACAAGGATAGACTATCCATTCTTTCAAGACATACAAACAGAAGGAATCACAGAATAGGTCAGTACCTTGCTGAAGGCACAGATTTATTTTTTTGTACATTTTTTTGTTTATTTTAGAGAGACTTACACATGTTTACATATTAGGGAAAGAAGTGAGAGCAGAGCAAGAGGTTGAAAATATAAGAGATAAAATCAGAAGAGATCTGAAAGGATACGGGCAGGAATAGGATAAACAGTAAGAAGTAGGAATTTGCCTTAAAAAAAGAAGGTATACTTCTTCCTCTGAGAACAGAGAAGGGGGGGGGGGGTCAGAGTTTGTATTCGCTATTAGGCATCACAAACCACTCAAAATTTGGTCAATGAAAACAAACACATTTATTATTTCTAATGAGTCTGCAGGTCCACAGGGTAGTTCTGCTGGACGAGATATAGCAAATCTCTTGTATTATATCTGTGGTCAGCTGAGGGATTGACAAGGGGCTGATAGCACAAGGCTGGTCATGATTAGGGCATTTCAGTTCTGCTGCGTGTACTCTCATCCTTCTAGACTGGTCTTTTCACGGCTGTGGCAGGGTTCCAAAAAATAGAAGGTGGAGACACACGAGACCTTTTCCAAGCTTTCACAGAAGTCCCATAGCCAAGCTCAGGGTCACAGCGGGAAGGGACTACAAAGTTGCAGGGCAAAGGGTGTGGAAAAGAGAGGCCATTAATTTGGGCCATTGATGCAATCGGTCTACTACAGGGTGGATACATTCGTAGACTTATTTGTAAATACTACAGGAGCAGGAAATGGAAAAAGTCCACACCCAAGAGCAATATTTTCCCCCCTATGGGGAAAGAGAGGTTAATTTTTTTTTTTTTTTTGGAGAGGTTAATTTCTAAGAGAAAAGAGGTCAGTATCAGCACAGGTGGCATGAGGAAATTGAAGAGTATTTTCAGTAGATCTGTGAAGATTCGGAGAGAACATTCACCAGGGACATGAAAGGAACTGGCAAACATTACTGGAAGCATAAATGAGGTGGAGACCATATGTTTCTGGTGGCAAAAATCCCAACATTTGTGTTATTTTCTCTTGTAGTCTAGCATTGGAGGTGTAGGAGTGGAAGTGGATGGTTGGATTGATTCAAGGCTAGACATTTTTAGAATGAGCTTGGTTGAGGGCTAAGGCAGCTAAGGATTTTGAGGCCTCTCCAAAGAGAGGGGTGTCCTTAGGGAACCTGGGTGGCTCAGTCCTTAAGCGTCTGGCTTCAGCTCAGGTCATGATCCCAGGGTCCTGGGATGGAGTCCCACATCAGGGTCCTTACTCAGTAGGGAGCCTGTTTCTCCCTCTCCCTCTGCCTGCTACTTCCCATGCTTGTGCGCTCTCTCTCTCTCTGTCAAACAGATAAATAAAATATTAAAAAAAAAAAAGAATTAACTTTTTCCAAGGGTATCAAAAAGTGGTAGCATAAAAGTAATATTTAGAACCCAATATGGGCTATACTTTGGGTGAAAAGTGGCCTATCAGCCAAGGAAAGAAGGTCAAAGGAATTTTCTGGGAAGCAATCAATGTTGTAAGGGCATTTGTTTGCATGGAAATTGCGGCTGTAGGAACACAGTGCAAAGAGCAGAATGGAAGTCAGATACGGATGGAAGGGTGTAGAGAGTGAGGTCAAGAGATCCACAAGACTCTGGAGAGAACTTGCCCTTGAACAAAACTTCTAGTGAGTGAGGTGACATATAGGGTAGCAGCTAGGAACACGTAAGATCCGGTATGATCTTCTTTGCAATTATATTGGGAAAAATAATCCTTTGGTTGCTTAACCAAATAATCTTTTGGTTGCTTAACTTTAATAATTGTTCAGTGAAAATATTTAAGCTCCTTACTAAAAGATAATGAAGGACTTCACCTTCTTTGGAGGAAGGAAGGAAGTTGGTCAGTCAAGCATGGTGTTCCTTCTTACAGATCATAAATGCAAACAAGCTACCATTACTCAAAGTGTCAGTGATCCCTTAACCTGTGACTTGACTAATAGCTATAAAATGGATATATAGTTTTGAGTCCCTATGTCTCAGTCTCTGAATGGCACCGGAGTCCTAGAGACTAAACAATTCTCTCAAAATAACTGTTTCATCACTTGTATTTCTTGAACACCATAAAGGGAGACAAGCAGATCCTAACGCTTAAATGAGCAAAACCCCTTCCCCTCCATTTTTTCCCTCATACCAACTGCCCCTGTGCCTCTGTCACCCCACAATACCCCCACAAGACCTCTCTCACCCCCCAATACCCTCCCCTTCTGTTTCTGGGAGGTATTTTCCGGCCACCCACGTGCTGCCCACTTCCGTGGTCACTCCTGCAGTCATGGCCAAATTCGCAGTCACGAGACGTGTGCAGTCACACTGCATCCTGCACTCAGAAGTGCCCCACTCTTAGCTGAATGCTTTGCTGTCAATGGCTGCAAATTCTTAGCAATTTTGAACAAGGGGTCGTGCATGTTCATTTGGCAATGGGTCTTGCAAATGTTGTAGCCAGTTCTGATTTCAGTCTGCCAATTAGGATAGCACGAGAGGACCCAGTGGGATTGGGGGTCTCCTGTCCCCCAGGGCAGGGGAAGGCTAGCTCTTGCTCCACTCTCAATGCTTTTTCAGAGAGGACTGATTCAGTAGCTTTGGCGGCTTCACCCTGGGCTCTCAACTCTCTCCTTCCGGCAGGAGCAGAGTGAACGCTGTAGACACTTACATATTGATAATTCTTGTCCCATCAATATTCTTTGGAGGACAAAGTCAAGTTCAGAGATGCATGTTTATAAGATTAGCCTTCCAAGGACTGGTGCAGGTAAATAAAGGCTTAAGGCAATTTTTTTTTTTTTGAAAAGTAGAATATTGGGAACAAAAAAATAAGAGAATATTTGATATTTCCAAGAGATGTATTTATGAATACAGAACTCTGGGGACAAAGTTATTTACTTGGGTGAGCTAAAAGGGGAATGGAAACCATTAAACATGGAGGAAAGACCCAGGGAAATAAGATGGAGGTCAGGTAACGAAACTGGACCAAAATGAAAACAAAATAAAACAAAACTAAAACCCAGTTATTGCAACTACTTCTTCTTCCCGCCCCCCCCCCCCCCAATTCTTGTCATAAAACCTGTCTCCTACATCAGAGACTTTCCTGTTCCAGGGAAAGATTATATCTTTTTGTCCTTCATGGCCCTTGATGTGGTACCTTATACATCATCCTCTCTCAATATTTGCTGTTTAATTGAAAATAAATCTAAAAAAGAAACAAAGCCAATTCTTTCAGATGAAAGGAAGCAAACTATCAGCCTGTAGGCTTGACACAGATGGGTTTTATTTGGCCCACACTGTTTTTTTTTTTTTTTACATTTTAATGAACTGGCAATAGTTAAAAATCAGGAATTTCACATAAAAATCCAGATTTTTGGCTTCTCTTTAAAAAAACTGAAAGATCTGGCTACGTATGGCCCAGATTTCTATGGGTATATGCTCTCCAGCTCTCTGAAGTCCCCAGTTCACCCTGTTGTCCTCCCAGCATGAAGGCATTCCTACTGGGCCATAGCCCCCCCTACCAGGTGGCTTGGTCCCCTAAATCCAGGCCTGCCCATTGTTCCTTAGTAGTAAGCACTGAGTTTCAGCAGGCATCACGGCAACCCAGAATAAAGAAAAATTTTCTTCCTTCCTTAGAGCAAGGGGTGGCCATGTGGCTAAATTCTTGCCATCTTATTTGATGCTGAATTATTTAATGTCAACAGAGCTATGTACAACTTCTGGGAAATGTCTTTAAAAGGATGAGACATGCCCTTCCCCACTTTCTCCTTCTGCAGGCTGGAATTCAAACGTAATTGCTGGCACCCTGACAGACATCCTGGGCCATGAAGTAAACTTCGGGACCCGGACAGCAATGCAGTAGAGGGGGCATGGGTCTCAGGCTCTGAGAATCTGCCGTGCCAGCCCAGAGATGCCTGCCTCCCAGCTTTTACATCAGACAGAAACAGACCTCTATCTTATTGTAGGAGAATTCTGTCACCTAGAGCCAAACGGAATCTTAAATAATACAACTACAAATTACCTCTGATAAGCAGGAGTCTTCTTCAGTTTTACTCTTATGAAAAGTGAAATGCCCTGAAAACTCACAGTCTTTGGAAAGAAGGACGCGTGCAGCCAAGCCCGATCGCTTCAGAATGGTGGGTGTACATTTCATGAATGCAAATTGACGGTCCATCTGCTAAAACTACATTGCGGTGGTAAAGCTTGGAGGCTTTTGCAGTTTCTGATTCTTCTTTTTCTTCAATTTTCTCATCTATAAAATGAGGGTAATAAAAAAAGATTAGATGAGATAATGCATATAGCCAGAGCAGTCTCATTCCTTAAATTCTAAGCAGATGAGGCAGAATGGTGGCCTGGAGCTGGTAAGACATATGGAACTAAAGAGAGGCACTTTTTATTTTCTGCTTACTTTGTTCTTCCCACATAAAGAAGTGTTACAAGGGGTGGGAGGAAGAGTGCAAAAGTTTCCAGCAGCCCATGAAAGAGGTATGTTGTTACTTCCAGCCAGCATATATATGATCTCTTGAAAATTAAGACTGATGAGGGAATCTCAAATCCTACCATTTTTATATCACGCTTAAGTCATCCCTAAAAGCAGCACATCTGATGTTGACATTTGAATGGGAATTATATTTTCTTTCAAAGCATCGTTATTAGACGAGTAACTTTTCCAAAGAGCCCTGAGTTTACTGAGAAACTTAATTCCCCTTGTTGGAGTGAGCTCCTGGTCAGAACTGCTCTCATGAAAAAGAAACACTGTACATAGAGAACACAGACATTTGTCCTTTAGTTATAGAACAATTTCCATACATTTGCATAACACTTTTTTAGGGGGAGACCAATGTGCCAGCAAATAAGAGTCAGAAGAAATTCCATACATTTGGTCATTTTCTATAACATTTAAAGATTTTTTCTGTATGCCAATATCTAACCCCTTTCTAAAAGAATCTCTGGTGAAGTCTTAAAACCTTAAAAGTATCTTTAGTTGAAAGTAAACATAGGGCTTAGAAAAAGTAAAGAAGATCGTGTTATTTTAAGGAAGTCATTTAAAAATGGCTTTATCTTGGCAAACAGAGCGTAAATGGAAAATATTTGCATAGACAGAAAAAGAATATTATACATACATTCAATAGCTTATTTACAGAGCTAGATTGTGAAGTTGTTGGTCGTTACTCAGTGGCCATATAAGAATGTCTTGTTTTCCAGTGTTTTTATATTAAAGTTATCATTTTACCAATGTATCATTCCCTGTTCACATATCATTCCCTGCCCTCCACATTTAAAGGAATATCCGAATTAAATAAAAAACCTAAGTCTGCTTTATATTTAATAATGATATGATGTTCCATGAATAAAGTATATGAAATGACCCTAAAAATCTGAGGAACAATTGATAGAGACTATACTAACACTTTTTTTCTCACAATTTTTGAAACTCCACGAAGATGTGATTGTGGGGACATTCTTTTGTGACAGTTGTCTATTTTTGTGGGGCTAAGGTCCTCCAGGTAAATAGCAATTATTATTTTTCAGAGAGAGAGAGAGAGAGAATGCACACTCATGGAAGTGAGGAGGGGCAGAGGGAGAGGGAGAGAGAATCTTAAGCAGACTCCACAATGAGCTCAGAGCCCAACTCGGGGCTTGATCTCACCACCCTGAGATCATGACCTGAGCTGAAACTGAGAGTCAGGCACTTATCCGACTGAGCCTTCCAGGTGCCCTGGTAAATAGCAGTTATAATGAGCCTTTCTGTCTTTGATGGCAGACTCTTAAAGTATTCGAAACCTTTAGATATAAAACAGTCTAATAAAACTAGATCAAATACAGCAATTTAAGGTTGGGTACCAATGATCTTTTTAAAATGTTAGTGGGTTGCCTTTTTAGTCCCCCTTTGTCCCTGATTTTGCTTTCTGCAGTTAGCTGAAGACAAATGTGGGTCTGAAGGCGGATGATACTCCTTCTAACTTATTGTTAGAAGGTCGACAGTATCCTAATGCTACGTCCCAGTGCCTACGCCCATTCCCCTCCTTTATCTTATCACGTGAGCATTTTATCATTTTACATCACCATAAGAGGAGGCCTGAGTGCAGGAAAAGAAGATATTTTGAGAGAGGAACCACATTCACATAACTTTCATTACAGTATATTGTTACAATTGTCCTGTTTTATTATTACTTATTGCTGTTAATCTCTTATCAGCTCAATTTAAAAATTAAACTTTGTCCTAGGTATGTACATACGTATAGGAAAAATGTAGATTATATATAGCTTTCAGATCTATTCGGGCATCCACTGGGTTTCTTGGAACTTAACCCCCGCAGGTAAGGGAGACTGAGGTATATGTTTTAAAGGAATTGGAGGGGGGTGCAGTCGGTTAAGCAACCAAATCTTGGTTTTGGCTCAGGTCACGATCTCAGGGTCGTGAGACTGAGACCCACAACAGGCTCTGTGTCCGTGGAGAGTCTGCTTGAGGATTCTGTCTCTCCCTATGCCTGTCCCCCCTCTCTCATGCCTTCATGCTTTTCTCTCTTGCTCAAATAAACAAATAAATTATTTATAAATAAATAAGAGGGAAAGAGAGGGCAGGGGGAGGGGCAGAGAGAGAGGGAGAAGCAGACTCCTCACTGAGCAGGGAGCCCGATGGAGGGTTCCATCCCAGGACCCTGAGACCATGGCCTGAGCCAAAGGCAGACTCTTAACCAACTGAACCTCCCAATAAATAAATCTTTAAAAAGAAAATAAATAAAATAGAAGAATTGGAGTGTCCCGTTTGCCTGGCAGCCCCTTGCCTGAATGAATGCCTGGCTTTCCTTGATGTGACTGGGAATTCCTGCCCCTGTCAGTAAGAGGACTACATCCAGCCAGCCCACTAGGAGGGAGGGCCCCACGACCATCCCTCTCGGGCAGCATAATGCATGAGAGCTCACACCCAATTCACACTGCCAGTGTCACAGCCACCATTAGTTCATGTTGACTTTGTTTGTGGGGGCAAGGTCAAACTCAATTTTCCTGAAGAGTTGTTGACTACATGAATGTCTTCACCCACCCGTCTCCTCCACCTGCCTATGGTGACTGGAGAAACTAACCCTCAGCTACATTTTGGTTGAACGATCCTTTCCTTTCTCCCTCACTGGGTCATGAGAGCATGGGAGATGGCGATCATTTTGTTTATGCTTGTTTCACTTTCTGTGGGACTATGCCTTTGTGCAAAAGTCAACTTACCTACAGTCATGATTCTCAAGCTTGAGCGTGCACCAGAGTCCCCTGGAGGGTTTGGCCAAACGGAGATTTCTAGGCTCCACTCCCAGCATTTCTGATTCAAATGGTCTCAGGTGGAGCCGAGAACATGCTTTTCTAAAAACATCTCCATAATATTGATTCATTTGTGTTGAATATCACATTTTGAGAACCACTGCTCTAGAAGAAAAAAACCGATTTTGGCCGGCCCTATTTCTGGAACTAGAAAGTTAGGTCTTTAATCAGCTGATAAGTAGTTTTATGCCTTTGAGGTCTTTGGATATTTAAGTATCATTCTGTTTGTTGTCATACTTTACATCAAATAGATTCCTTTGTGTTTTTCAAATAAATGCTCTTTGATAATGTTCAAAGCCTACGGCTCTGTATACAGACCTGCATTTATGTGTAGTGGGAGCAAATAGCCACTCTCAATGATTTGCCTCTCTCTTCATTGGCTTCCCATTTGGTTGTTGGCCAATAGAGTATAAACTGAAGTTTCTACAGTCACTTTCTACTTTGTTTTTAAAGACTTATTTATTCATTTTAGAGAGAGAGAGAACAGTGAGAGGGAGAGAGAGAAAAATCCTCAAGCAGACTTCCCAGAGTGTGGAGCTTGACATGAAGATCCACGTGGGGATCGACAGGGGGCTCCATCCCAGGACCCTGGGATCATGACCTGAGCCAAAGGCAGATGTTTAGCGACTGAGCCAGAAGCAGTTTTTAATGGAAACATTTTACTGTGTTAAACCAATGGGCAAGGAGTGTTTACATTTCATAGCCCCCGAGAACTTAGAATGATAATGCTCAACAGCTTATTTTCCCTGATCTTGTTTTTCTATTCCTGCATGTGTGCTCCTGCTTTGAATGCCTTTTCTGTTTCTCTCCCACATTGCTAAAATTGGGTCTTTTCTTCTAGTCAAACTCAAAAGACATCTCCTCCATGTTTTCTGTTCTTACCTCATCTTCTTTTGTTTGTTTTTCTTAAAGACTTTATTTATTTGAGAGAGAGAGAGAGAGAGTACATGTGAGTGGGGGAAACAGCAGAGGGGGAGGGAGAGAATATCCAGCCAATTACACCCTGAGTGTGGGGCCCAAGGTGGAGGGGTTTCGACCTCATGACCCTGAGATCATGACCTGAGCCGAAAACCAGGAGTCAGTCCTTTAACCCACTGAGCCACCCAGGCATCCCACCTCATCTTTCGAACGAAACTGCTTTATAATGAAAAGATGAACGTGTTTAATAGTGGACGGCAGGGCATCATTCTCATTTCTGTTACATATTAGCCATGGGACTTCGGGCAATTAATGCCTTTGCTTCTCTGCTTGAAAAAAATGGGACCAAGAATGCACTCATAGGGGCGCCTGGGTGGCTCGGTGGGTTGGGGCCTCTGCCTTCAGCTCGGGTCGTGGTCTCGGGGTCCTGGGATCAGGCCCCGCGTCGGGCTCTCTGCTCGGCGGGGAGCCTGCTTCCCCCTCTCTCTCTGCCTGCCTCTCTGCCTACTTGTGATCCCTCTCCCTCTGTCAAATAAATGGATAGAGAATCTTTAAAAAAAAAAAAAAAAAGATTCTCTCTCTCCTTCTCCCTCTGCCCCTTCCCCTGCTAAACGGCACGCTCTTTAAAAAAAAAAAAGAAAGAATGCACTCATAAACTGAGCTGTTTTTATCTTACAGATCTTACGAAGTAGTAATTGATGAGTTTCCTTTGAAACTCTTCTAGAAAGCTCAGAGATTAATTGGCAGTTTCCGTCTAGAAAATGTACTGGATCTTAAGGCATATCTTCTCTGTACTACTCATTTTCCCATTGTACCGTTTTCTTTGAGATTTATGTGAAAATAATAACTTAAAAAATTAATTTAGAGGGCGCCTGGGTGGCTCAGTTGGTTGGGGACTGCCTTCGGCTCGGGTCATGATCCCGGAGTCCTGGGATCGAGTCCCATATCGGGCTCCCGGCTCTGCGGGAAGTCTGCTTCTCCCTCTGACCTTCTCCCCTTTCATTCTCAGTCTCTCTCTCTCTAATAAATAAATAAAAATCTTTAAAAAAAATTAATTTAGAAACACAAATGAACTCTGTGTACACAAACTGGAAAATATAGGGGACCACCCCCAACCCTGACATACACACTCACCCACAGAGGAATGTCTTTCCAATCTATGGTGCTTGGGAAAACTGAACAGCTCCATGCAAAAAAAAAAAAAGAAACTGGACCAGTATCTTATACCATATGTAAAAATACATTCAAAATGGATAAAGACTTGAATGTAAGACCTGGAACTATAAAACTCCTAGAAGAAAACAAAGGCAGAAAGCTCTTTGACATTGGTCTCAACAGTATTTTTGGGGACAGTATCCTCCAGCAAGGGCAAAAGAAGCTAAAATAAACAATTGGGACTACATCAAAATAAAAAGCTTTTTGCACAGGGAAGGAAATCCTAACAAAATGAAGAGGAAACCTACTGAATGGGAGAAGATGTTTGCATATCATACAACCAATAAGCAGTTAATAGCCAAAATATATAAAGAACTTAAACAACTGAACATTGGCGGGATTGTACATTGGTGCAGCCACTATGGAAAACAGGGTGAAGATTCCTCAAAAAATTAAAAATTTTTCCTCAGAAAAAAAAAGTTAAAAACAGAAATACCATACAATTCAGTAATGTCACTTTTGGGTATTTCTCCAAAGACAATGAAAACATCAGTTTGAAGAAATACATGCATATGTTCATTGTAGCTTTTACTCACAAAAGCCAGGATATGGAAGCAACTCTAAGAGTCAATAGATTCTTGGGAAGTCATGGGGATGTAATATACAAGACAGGGAATATAGTCAATAATATTGTCATAACTGTATGGTGACAGATGGTACCTAGACTTAACGTGGGGATCATTTTGTAATGTATAAAAATACTGAATCACTATGAAACTAATAAGATACTATATGTGAATTATATGCCAATAAAAAAACACTTCCTAATTTTAATGAATTTGTATAAGGTCCTACTGAGTGGACCCTTTTTTACTCAGGTAAGTTCTTGTCTGAGAATTACCAGTTCTCTGTCCTACTTCTAACTCCATCCTAGCTGTTTGCTCCAAGGACCCTGTCATTTGTAGATTGCTCCATCCCTCTCCAATTAACAGAGGTGATTAAGCATTAGATTTCTCCCCGCTAATAGGGAATTTGAAAAATTGCTTGAGTTTCTACTCCGTTGAGTTTAGAAGTCCTGGGCCCAGTGGCTGCGCTCTTCTTGGCTGTCAGTCATGCTGTCAGGCCTTTTAATTTCTTCTGGGGAGAAGGTAGGAGGATCATTTGACCTCTTTGTGCCTGGGTCTCTAGGGTTTGTGTTCCTCTTTGGCCATTCCCCCAAGAAGAAAGTCACCTTGAACCCTTGCTAACCAGCTTTCTGTGATAATCTTGCCAGCCATTTCCTGGGGACTGGGCTCTGGTCTACCTCTTCTACATAGTGTATTTTTCCACTGACTTCCCCGGCTCTGTGTGACTGTCCAGCATCCCCATTGCAAACCCCAAAGGTATACCTCTTATCTGATCTTACATCACATCCTCTGCTCCCTACCCTAACATTATCTTCCCGATTACCTCCTTGCTTTGAGATCTCTCCAACCACTCCCAAACGACAAAGACATTTTGGTAAATGGATTATGAGGGTGTGCCTAAAGTGCCTACCAAACACCCATTGGGAAAATTTCAAAGTGCCTGGTAGGCTCGGTCAGTAGCATATATGACTCTTGATCTTGAGGTTGGAAACTGGAGCCCCACAATGGGGGTAGAGATTACTAAAAAAAAAAAAAAAAAGAGAGAAGAGCCAAAACATGAGACATATCAGATCAGTGAAGCCATTGGATGATTTTGATCAGTTTCTGACAAGAGACTCTATTCAGAAGTATAGAGAACAGGGAGGTAATGTATGAAACACAGTGTTCTTGAGCTGCATCAGCGATGAAGATTAAAATGTTTTCATTTATGCAAAATCTAGTCTGTTCAAGTTAATGTTTAAATGACAAAGGGAAATTTCCAGCTGAGCGAGGAAAGTCTACAGTAATAAAATGTACTCGCCTTGTGTTTCTATAACATCCTGTGTTCTAGATGAATTCTTTCTGTAGATAACAATCTACATTGCTTGCTTATTTGACTTTACGATAACTACTTTACGGTAAACATGTGAGATAAACAGTCACACGGTTAAAAGATCCCAACAATACAACTACCTTACGCCATTAGTTTGTCAAGTGTTACAGTAAAAAACAAACACCAACTAACAGATATCGTTGCAAAGGTAGAACCAGTTTCCATGTTTATATATGCCAGTCCCTATCTAAATAAGCTTATTTATTTCCAACACAAAAGGTTTATTTTTGACATGTGGAAATGAGGAAAGTATCACAATAAATCATTATATTTACATGTACATGTAATACGTTATATTTACAGGGACATGTCTTTACATGTAAATAATTCAAAATGATAAAGATATAATCAATTAAGTATAGAAGACTACTATGCATAGTAGGTACTTGCAATAAGCCAATAAATACACTCTGGTTCTTGCCCTCAAGAAATTTACAGGGGTGCCTGGTTGGCTCGGTGGGAAGACGCCTGATCTTGGGCTCATGAGTTTGAGCTCCACATTGGGTGTAGAGATGACTAAAAAAGGTAATTAAACTTATATAAAAAAAGAAATTTATAAAATGGTATTTGCAACATGTGGAGACTTAAACGTTTAGAAATGCCGGGAAGTCAGCTTACTGCGATTGTTCAGGGAGGGCTTGTTCGCGGAGGTTTTGGATGAAGAAATGATGGTGAGAGGTGGCAGGGAATACTCTGCAACGGCTTTGAGGGGGCAGAGAGGGCAATGTTGGACAGAAACTCTCGTGTAAGCACTAAAAGGTACCTGATAAGCAGGCAAAAGTAAGTTATTATGTATTCATCTGAGAGTCATAAGACCCAGCAGTTTATACCTAGGTGAGAATGGGAATTTTGAAAGAGCCCAAAGGTCGACTTGCAAGACCCAAGAAGGAGTAGGGCCTTTCTGTGGCATTTGCTAGTATCCAGAAAGTATGTTCCATCTCTAATGATGTTACTACTTCATTAAGTCCTGTAACCAATGAGGTGTTAGAAGTACAACTATGATAGATAAGATTATTCAATTAGAATTTTCTAATGGGTATGCTGATGGCATAATTTTGGAGTTAAAAAAAAAAGGAAGCACAAATTTTCCTTCTTAGCCATTATCCCACACCATCTCTAGTGGGAAAAAGAAATGGGCAAAAGGCAAATAGAGGCCTAAGCCATCAATATATATGCTCTGTGCTTCTGAGTGGTCCCTCTAGTGGGGAATGTCTGCAGAAAGCATAGCAAATTCTTCCTGGATGTTCTCCAGAGGGAGACACCTGACACCTTCCACTTACTGCTTACTGTGTACCCTCTTCAGGTGGAACTGGGAGTTTGAGCCTAACTTACGTTTCTCCTGTTCCTCAAGATCGAGAAGAGGAAGTTGAAGACATATGCACCCTAATTCTGTATCTTAATATTTGGCAATTTCCCCCCGCGCTCTCTTTTCTCACTCTCTCTTTCAGTGTCAGCATCAGGAAGGTTCCCATACGTGAACAGCTTGCAATTTTCTTCACCTTGCCCTTGTCAGATAAAAATCTGACATCTTAAATGGCAAGGTCAGTATGGACTTCCAACGTTGTTCGGGAAGGGGATGACAATAAGCCGAAGGCATCCAGATATTTGCCAATCTCAGCAGAGCAGTGACACATTTCATTTCCACTGGTCACATTCCACTGGTCAGATCTAGTCACGCAGCCCCACTTGAGTTCAAGGAGGCTTAGAAATGAGGTTTTTGGAGAAACGAAACCCCTGGCTCCATCCTCTCACACTCTGGGAACATCCTGGGGAATCTCTCCTCAAAATACCACTGAGTTGCAGTCAAAACTGAATATCATGCAAATTTTATTTGGCCCATGTGATATTGGCCAGGACAACACTGAAACCTTCTCAATTAGTTGTCAATAGTTAAAAACAGGGATTTTAATACTGGAAAAAAAAATCCGCATTTTGGGTTTCTCTTAAGAAAGTCAGATTACTTGGCAGCGCTAGGCCTATATTTCTGTGTGGTAAAAACTGGCTAGACCTGGATGCTCTCTACTTTCCCTTGTGCCTCAATCTCATGTAACTACCCCAGGTAGTCCATCCAGCTAGATTTACTACTTTGGGTTACCTGCTGGCATTTGAGTTTGTGATTCTGGAGCACCAAACCCAAATTATGGCCTCTTTGGACATGGAGCAAAGCTTATTGTTTAGCCACACCTATTAGTTTGTTAGCACTGCTATAACGAAATACCACAGACTGGGTAAGTCAAACAACAGAGATTTATTGTCTCAGTTGCAGAAGCTTAGAAGTCTCCAATGAGGGCGCCTGGGTGGCTCAGTTGGTTAAGCGACTGCCTTCGGCTCAGGTCATGATCCCGGAGTCCTGGGATCGAGTCCCATATCGGACTCCCGGCTCTGCGGGAAGTCTGCTTCTCCCTCTGACCTTCTCCCCTCTCATTCTCAGTCTCTCTCTCTCTAATTAAAAAAAAAAAAAGAAGTCTCCAATGAAGGTATCAGCAGGATTGGTTCTTCCTGAGGGATGTGAGGGAAAATATGTTCCAGGCCTTTCTCTTTGGCTTGTAGATGGCCATCTTCATGTTCATGTGGCATTCTCTGAGTGTGTCCTTGTGTCCAAATCTTTCCTTATTGTAAGAAAACCGGGCATACTGAATTAGGCTTAATGAACTTCATTAGCTTAATGAACTTGCTTTAACCTCTGTAAAGACCCTATGACCAAATAAGGTCACATTCTGAGGAAATGGGAGTTAGGACTTCAGCATATGAATCTTGAGGGCATGCAATTCAATTGTAACACCATATTTACTCATTTAACTTCACACGATCACATAAAGATACGAAAAAAAAAAAAACCCTAAAAATGTTCTCAAGCAGAAAGCTGCTCATCATATCATAGCGTTGCAAAAAAAAGGGGGGGGGCATTTCATAGGACAGTTGAGACGCAATATCAAAATGACATTCCTTTCTAGGTAAGGAATGCCACATTCTAGATTTTCACCCTCCAGTTGAAATGGTCTATACAGAGGCACAGAAGAATCTCTCCGTTCCATGCGGAAAGGCTTT
Source organism: Nasua narica (assembly GCA_028533885.1). Lineage (NCBI taxonomy): Eukaryota > Metazoa > Chordata > Mammalia > Carnivora > Procyonidae > Nasua > Nasua narica. Next base: position 14,997,792 of record CM052809.1, on the reverse strand, counting down.
TTTGCTTGAACAGAGTTGAGAAGATGCTGTGCTCCTTGACAAAAGAAGAGAGAAAACTTATTACAACAGCTCTGCTCAATCTTGCATGAATTTTTCTTCTCTCTTGGGCAGAAAAGTATGTTCCCCTTCGTGTC
>CM052809.1:14954171-14997158 GCA_028533885.1 Nasua narica | reverse complement strand
AAAAAATATATTCTTGAATTTGCTCTAGAAAGCACATCCTGAGGTATGTTTGTCTGCATAACAATGTTTCTTTACTGGCAGGTGTATTTTTACCTCCGGGAAGATTTGGGATTGAATGTAGAAACGGTGAGGTAGATAATTAATATTATTAAAATGTTTTTTCGTTAAGGAATAATTTTGATTAACTAATTAAAGATTATTTATTTACTTAAAGTACCTGAGCAGGAGGCAGGGTAGAGGGAGAGGGAGAGAGAGGATCTCAAGCAGACTCTGTGCTGAGCATGGAGACTCATGCTGTGCTCAATTTCATGACCCTGAGATCATGATCAGGGCCGAAATCAAGAGTGGGATGCTTAACGGACTGAGCTACCTTGGTGCCCCAGGAATAAACTATATTTAGATATTTATAATGTTTCAGATAATTTGGCCTGTTAGGAGGGCCCCAGGATTCTAATTTGACATAAGTGAATAATTGCTTTATATTTGTGATTTTAAGTGAAAATCGTACTAAGTTTGTAAAAAGTACAATTAGAACAATTAAGAGAATTTAAGATTTACCTTATATATATATATTATATACATATATATATTATATATATATATTGAACTCATTTGAATTATAAGTCTCCCTCGATTAAGGAATGTGGGGTTTCTTTGAGGTGATGCAAATATGTAATTATTGATTATAATGATGGTTGCACAACTCTGTGAATAAAATAATGCCACTGAATTATATACTTCCATCTATGTGTGCTTTTTCTAAGTAGGCTTCATGGGCGTGGAGCCCAATGTGGGGCTGGCACACACTGACCCTGAGATCAAGACCTGAGATGAAGATACTTAACCTACTGAGCCACCTGAGTGCCCCTGAATTATATACTCTCAATTGTACCTTTTAAATGGGTGAATTACATGGCATGTGAATCATCAATGCAATAGAGCTGTTAAAAAAATCATTTGCGTTATTGGGAAAGTTTGTTTTGAGTCAACTCAAACAGTGAAAAAATGAAATAACATAAATACAGCATAGAAAAATTCAGTGTAAGACTATTTAAGAGCATTATGTTAAATTGTAAAAGTCACCCTTAAAAAATATTAAGATTGTTTTTATTTTTAAAAGTAGAGATTCAATTACAAGCCTTGTGAAAGTCAGTCTAAACACAAGAAATGTACACCATGCATACATTGTTCTTGTTATTTAACTAAATTAACAGTTACCTTACCTTATCCATGTAAACAGTTTCCAAATATGTTCAAAAGAAGAGGTACAGTGGAGCCCTAGTACCCTTCACTCCAACAAAATTTGCCAGTAATCCACATCTTTAAAATGATCGTAAACAGTAAGTTCAAGTCCAAATACCATTAGCACAGGTCATCTGACTTACAACCACAGTGCTAGATAAATGAGTTTTCAGTAAACACTAACCATGGCCAGGCCCTGTGCTGATGTGTTCATGTTTATCATTTCCATGTTTTTTCTTAAAATCGTGATGGCATGTGATTTCTTTGAGAGCTCTCTTTCTCAGAATCCCCTTCTCTGGATTGTTCTAAGGAAAAGAAGGACAAAGAAGAGCCCCTTGGGACATTGTCAGATACAGTGATGGGCAGATGAAGGCCCTAGTGTGTCCTCACTGCCTCTAGGCTATGTCCCTGCTGCCCAGGAGTGGCCCCAGGCTCGCCCCACAATGTGTAGCTGTGGACTAAACAGCCCATGTCTTGGATGGGAGGGTATTTTCCCTTCCTGTGGGATCTCACTCACCAATCACATTCCCCAAAGGTAGGGGGTGGGGATCCAGTGTAGTTTGCATTACTCACCTGCCCGTGAGCATCTAGATAGTTCCACGAAGGGCACTGCACACTGGGAAACAGGCAACTTCTTGAAAAGGAAAGTACACCTCGGGTAGGGCGAATGAGAGGGGTTCCAGCCTTCCGAACTTCCCCGCCCGGGCATCGGACACGTGGCTGATGCTTCTTGCACAGTTCCGCTCCGCTGCCTTCCAACTGCAGATGCATGAGCGATTCCAAGTGAGAGCAGCAGCAGAGCTGCCTCACTGAGCCTAGTCAGGCCAAAGAACTATGTCCAGGCTGTCAAATTTTGGGGTGGTGTAGAGAGCAACAGAGAAGCGAACCGTCCGAGTGCAAGAGTGGTTGTCTTCTGGATACGGCGTCCACGGTGTCCTCCTGCGTCCCGCCCTTGAGCACCTGCTACTCAGGCCTGGATGAAAATGCATCCAAGTGGGCGGGGGAAATTCCTCACCCAGTCTACCTGAATGCAAGTCTCTAACTGCTCACCGCAGGGGCAAATGCTTGCCCTTTAATGTTGTATTCTTTACCTGGGGGCTTAGAGTCATTCAGAACCACACCCACTTTTCTGAGTCGCTGTCTTTGTGTTTCCAGATGAACATATTTTACATTTTAGACTGTTCTCTTTCTTGCAGGGAATTGTCAACATTTCACTGGTAGCAGCTAAATATTGAGTATAATATTTACTATCAATATATTTCCAGTTTTCTTCAAGATACATTATTTTCTCTCTGTATAATTATGTTCTTTTCCAAGAGACTCTTTTGGAGAAGATAGTTTCTGGCAGTTAATTTGCCTTCTTGATACAGTTCTGTTTATCCATTTGTATTTTCCCCCAAAGTTTTGGGATCTAAGTCATTGATTTTCTGCCATATTCAACTTGCTTTTAACTGCCTATGTTTGTAGACGTAATAGCATCAGTGCTTACAAGACCAGACTCTGAGGCAGGCTATTTTGGATTGGATTCAGGGTGAACCCTGTAGGAGTTAGATATACTCTTAGTAGTGTGTATCTTGGCCAAGATATTTAACTTCCATCAAAACCATTTTATAGCCTGGGGAGAAAACAGAGAAAGCAATGCCTTACCAACGGGGACATTGATAGGCTTAACTGAAAAAACACACATGAAATGCTTAGTGCATCAGCTGGAACATGGGAGCAGTTGGTAAATGGTTGATGGTTTTATAGCAAAACTTTAAAACCAGGGTTGATGACTTTAACTACCCCCCCCTTATAATTTATCAAGTCAGTGCACATTCATAAATGAAAACCTGAAAAACAGGTGGGGGAAAAAATCCTCATTCTAAATTATGTCACTTAGAGAAAACTATGGTTAATATTTTGATGTTATTCATCTTTATGTGTTAACAAAACACTATTGTAATTTCCATACTACTTTCTGGCCCATTTTTTCATTTAGTGTCATACCCTGAACATTTTCACAAAGAAAGAAATAGAATCCCACACAAGGATGTCTAATGACGACACAATATTGTAATAATAACCACCATAATTCCATTCCTTTTTCCTTTTCTTTTGAAAATGCGAATTTATCTTTTGTTTAAAGTGTCTTTAAAGCATACTAATTGTTTCAGGATCAAATTTACCCTTTTTTTTTTGTATTTTAGTTCCAGTATAGTTAACATAGAGTGTTATATTAGTTTCAGGTGTACAATATAGTGATTCAAGAATTGCATACATTAGGAGCGCTTGGATGGCTCAGTTGGTTAAAGCTTCTGCCTTCGGCCCAGGTCATGATCTCAGGGTGCTGGAATCGAGCCCCAAATCGGGCTCTCTGCTCAGCGGGGAGCCTGCTTCCCCCCCTCTCTCTGCCTACTTGTTATCTCTCTGTCAAATAAATAAATAAAATCTTAAAAAAAAAAGAGATATCTCTTTCTTAAAACACACACACACACACACACACACACACACACTTCTGGCCCTTGAGACTTGAGGAGGAGAAGCTGGTTAGGTGTGTAAGGGTGAACTCTGGGAAATTCTTCCTTGATCTTAAAAAATAAGAGAGAGAGAAAAAAAAAGAGACTCAGGGAAGAAAAGGGACTTGGCTTTCTTTTGCCTGTCTCTGAACACTGTATTCACTTCTTGAATTAACCATGGTGGGGGACTTAGTCTGAGGATGAGGCTGGTGTGCCAAGGAGGCAAAACAGAGAGATGGAAAAATTCTGCATTTCTGGAAATACCACTGAGCTGCCAAGTTCACCGGTCTCTAACCCACTCTATCTCATGATGGCTTATCACGTGAGAAGCAATTTCCCTGTTGTTTCGGAGGATTAAGACAAGGCTTTCTAGTCCTAGAAGCCGAAAGCATTCTAACTAACAAAATATACCCCAGACATCATTCCACATGTTTAGGAGTAAGTCATGTGTGTCGTACACTCGTAGTCTTTGATAATTCTCAGCAAATGGATTCTAATGATGAGAGAGGTCTATATAGCTACATCCTTAGCATATATTGTATGTAGGTGGTTAAAACATTTGTAGAACATTTACGCTATGCTAGCGTTTAGCTTCAACTTTGGGAACACAAAGGTAAATAAAACAGGGCCCTCACCCTCTGGGAGAAAAACATGATTGCTTCCCAGTAATTTTTGCTTTTATCGTGTTTCCAGGAATGAAAAAATGAGCTCTGTTTAATATAGGTCTAAATGATTTCTTTCTTACTTTAAGATCTTCAAAGGATCATACAAAAATTATGCTATTTTAAAATCCTAGTAAGAGAACTAAGAACATATGTGAAAGGCTCATGGACAAAATCCTCATTTATGAAAATTGCCATATTTATATGTATTTTCTGTAGTTCTGTACAAGAACACTGCTTTCAAAAAGACCGAAGGAACCACGCTGCTTGGGATTCATAGAACATCTCACTGGAAAGGTAAATTTGGATATTAATGTCCTAATAAATTTTTAGCACATATTTTATGAGAAAGGTAAAATATTGTAATATTTTCAGCAGCTAATCAATAAGGTAGGCATTTAGTTTTACTACTTTCTGGGTTATTAGGCTGTTGAGTGAAAGCAATATAGCTAGTTAAAAGAGGTATCCATTTAATAAAAGGCATGTAAAATGCTAATTGGTCTTTAAGATATATGCCATGTTCCGAGTGGCCCTCTCCGATTTCCTTAGCTTGACATTTAAAAAATTAAGTTCCAAAGTTCCCAGGGACCTTTCTCCTTTCTTCATTGATCTTCCTTTATACCTGTCACTGACCAACATTTAAACACAACACATAAATCATGCACATGAAGTTATAAGGCTCAAAGAGTAATGTAACAAGTAATAAGATAAAGCTGTAAGACCTTGCTTAACACTGTCTTGCTCTGAGGGGGCTGTTTTCCAGGATCTGGTGCTGCATTGGGAAGTCCCGTCCATGGATTCACACCACTTAGTATTTCACCATCAGGCACGCAGCTATAGGAGTGGACTGTTTGATGGTTGTGAATGTTCATGGTGCCATTTCTGTGACTCCCATCTAAGGCACTGGGCTGGCCCAGCCTATCAGCATACCGACCAACCTACGACATTTCAGAAGCCCGTTCAGGGTCTTCCTCTTGCATTTTTCTCTTGATGTCACAAAAGACTCTTGGTAGAGGATCTTTGCCTTTCAGATTGGTTCCTGGTTTTTTAAAAAAGATTTTATTTATTTATTGGACAGAGAGAGAGAGCTCACAAGTAGGCAAAGAAGCAGGCAGAGAGAGAGAGGGAAGCAGGCTCACCGCTGAGCAGAGAGCCCGATGCGGGGCTCGATCCCAGGACCCTGAGATCATGACCTGAGCCGAAGGCAGATGCTTTAACCCACTGAGTCACCCAGGCGCCCCAGTTCCTGGTTTTAGAGAGAGAATCTCGGGGCTCGTTGGAGTGATCACAGTCCAACTGTCATTCCTCCCAACGGCCTGACTGGGACCTACCTGACATTCTGTATGACTGCTTTGAGAGTGGTTAGTAGACCTTGTGCATTGCGTCTATACAATGTAATTAAGAATTCATCTGTGAAAGATGCTCTGGGGAATACAAAGGAGAGTCGGTGACCCTGTTCCTGCTTTCACTGGGAGCACCATTCTAGGTTCATTACATGGTCTTCCCCAGCTTGACATCTGTCTTAGGAAACGGACCAGTAGAGATTCCATCAAGGAGTTCCTGTGGTTCCTGGCTTCTGGTTGGGGTCAACTGATGAGGATTGTCGTGACAAGAAATTAGAAGGGGGGAAGAGAATGAGGTCAGGCTATTTATGATCCTGGTGACCTCTCTGGGAGGTCACTTTACAAGCTGGTCATCACGTAAAGTCTTGGCTCATCTCAAGGAGATCCACTGGCCACAGCTCTCCCTCCTTCTGGTAACCACTTCCTCTCTTTGTGCCTAAGGAGGTGACAGCACTCCTTAGCTAGCCCAGATTCATAGACTCTTTCTTGGGGTTCTATATCCTGCCCAGAGCCATGGAACAAGTTTGTCGTGAATTATTCTAATGTGTGTGTGCTGTTTGGTTGGTTAGTGTCAGGACCCTAACTGTTGTAGCGGGCTTATAAGATACAGGTACAGACATTCATAAAGAACTGTGTTGCAGAAGAACCGATGGAGAAACCGAAGGAGAAATTCATGCTACCATTGGGTAATGGAAGAGTTTTCTGTGAGGAGGGGGCTTGGAACAAGGTGCAGGGGAAAAGGAAGCTCTGATCTCCATTTCTCAGGATCATACACAGGTCTCCCTGCAGCAGGCTCATTTTGAAAAGAGTGGAAGGATGGTAAGGCGAAATGTTCAAGATAGCCATCAGTAGCAGCCAAGTGTATTTATCAAGAGCCTAATTTCATGGGAGAAATCTGATAAGCAATCCTTTTTACATTAACAAAGCCTTATCTTCACTATTCCATACATTACCTGAAGGAGGTTACAAAACCTGTTTTTGCTCCTTCCCTATTTTCTATAAATTTGTTCCCAGTTTAAAGGGATAGGGAAGGGGAATAAGTTATAACTCATTAGTTCCTAGCTGTCTCACTGTTTCACAGGTTATAGGTTTATCATGGATACCTCTAATACTCATTTGCCTTAGTTACAAAATCTCTATGTGATTGTCCTAGGGACAAATAATCATAATTAAAGATCTATTGAAAATGTCCATCAGAATGTTGCTGTAATTCACTGATTCAACAAATGTGCACAGAGGGTCTACTATGTGCCGGGCACTCTTCTGGACCTGAGTCACAGAGCAGCGGACAAAGATCCCTGTCCTTAGCAAGCTCACATTTATATGGGGCAAGACTGAGAGTAGAGAAAACAAGTAAGTAAAACATACAGAAAGTTAATGCCATAGAGGAAAAATAACATAAGAGAGAAGGATAGTGAGTGTTGGAGGTAGGGTCACAGTTCTAGACTGTGTGATCCTGGAAAGGGTTTGGCTTTGTAATGTGTAATTTGAACAGGCTGAATGATGTTTCCATTCCCTGTATGTTTCATGTGTCATATTTGGAGGGAGGAAGTGAAGCACTGTGTTTTTTATGCATGAAAGGTCAGGACAGGTATTACTGTAGCTCATGTAAATTGTAGCCTACCTTCCAGCTCACTTCATTTTCATGGGGCAGTGGCCTGGCCTGCAACTGCCCTTCTTTCTTCCCCAGCATGTGCTTCCACTTCTCTGACTCCTAGGCCACCTGGATGCTTAGTTCTGGAATGGAGGGCGCCAGGTCCTTTGACCGTTAAGACACCCACACCAGCAAGTTGGAGGCCATGAGAACGGATATGGATTCTAGTATGTCCTGCTGGATTCCAGCTTCTCCTTGCTTTTCCCAGTTTTAAATCCATCCTTCTGCCCTACTCTGAGCTGTGGACTTCGACCTCCAGCATCAGATGTGAAGAAAACATCCTTATGTGCAAGTCTGCTAGCCTTACTTGTCATATTACTTCAGCGAGTACTGCAAAGATGACAAGAAAAGCTAAGGGCTGGAAGCAAGCCCAATCTTTGGTGTTATTATTCCCCAGTGGGTTCTTCAAGAGTTCACACAAACATGGCATGGATCACAACAACAACAACCATTTCCTTTGTCTCGATAGATACCATGCAAAAGATAAAAAGGCAACAGGTATGTATTATGGCAAAAGAACTATTATCAGCTAAAAGAAAGAACTTTGGACAAGGTGATTGATATCGGAATTGTTATAAAGTATAGCTAGAAAATCTAAATTCCCAAGATTTTTCAATGTAAAGTAGATACCTCTTAGTCTAATAGAGTTAGCATTCAAACCTATCCTCAGTAATTTCTAACCCCATGACTCTTCACATGTACTTACATGGCACCAAAATATTTGGTTGATTCAATGCAAGTAAATCAGATTAATCATTTTATCTTATACGTCTACAATTTTAAAAAAAGAAAGAAAATAGGCTCACAGAGATTGCTAATGAGCTCTCACAATTGCACAAAGTCGATCTTTGTAACAAATCTTTCTCATTCTGTCTAAATAAAATCAATTTATCTATCTATCTATCTATCATCTATCTATTATCTATCTATCTATCTATCTATCTATCTATCTATCTATCTATCTATCTATTTCCATATGATTTTGCTTCTTTGATTGAATCATGTCTGTAACAGAAGGCCTACGTTAAAAGGTGGTATCTAGCAAAGATCAAAAGGTGATGGGGGGCAGGTATGCAGGTACATATCTGGCATAAAAGCGTGTCAGGGAGAGAGAATATCAAAGTCCCTGAAGCAGAAGCAGGACCGGTGTGGTTGAGGAGCAGGAAGGAAGCCACTGAGGTGGGATTTCAGTAGGGTCAGGGAGAGGAGCTGGAGGGGAATTCACAGAGGCAAAGGTAAGGGTTTGGGGGCAACATTAGACTGGGTAAGACTGCAGATCACTGAATGCGTGGGCTTTTCCTTTGAGTGAGATAGGGGTGTCCTGGGTGGTTTTGGAGCAGAGGAGCAATATGATTTGGCTGAAACTTAGCAGGATGCGTCTGGGAAGCTGTGTACACACGGAGCTGTAGGAGAGAAGGAGTGGAAGCAGGGGACCAGTTATAAGGCTATTGCAAAATCAGGGAAGAAATAACGATGGTTGGGCGCCATGTTGAGCACTCGTGGTGATGAGAAGTGGGGGATTTTGGATAATGATTTGGAGGTAGAATCACTAGGACTCGCTAGTGGATTCCATGAAGAATGCAAGATAAAGAGGAAAATGAAGGGCAATTCTAGGAGCTGAGACCTGAGCAGCTAAGTGAATATAAGATGGGGGAATGGTCAAGGAGGAAGGTTTATGGGAGAAAATTGAAGAACTGAGGACTCCGGTCCAGATAAAATTTTGAGACGTCTATATTACATTCAGGCAGATGGTCTGGAGTTCAGCTGAGGAAAGATCCAGGCTAGACAAAGAAATTTGTAGGATGTTAAAATTGGAACCATGGGGCAGACTGAGAAGCTAGTGGCCTTGACAAGGAGTGTTTCAGTGGAGTCAAGGGGACCAGAGCATACCGGGCACGTATCCAAGAGAAAATAGAACAAGAGAAATGGAAGGTAGCAAATATAGACAATGCTCTTAAGGAGTTTTCCTGTCATCAATATCGATTTATAACCACAGTCAAAGTATACTTAACACACTACCAATCATTAGTATTTTATAGACATTTTCATTAGAGAATCAATGATGACATTTTATTTAATTTTTGTTCATCTCTGTGCCTTTCCCACTAACCAACCAGCTCCAAGACAAAAGAATCTGTGCTTTTTCCATTTTTCTATTCTTACCAAGCCCAATGAATGAAGTAGACATTGAATGAATTACAACCTCTCATTAACTGTTGCTCCGAGTTAAATGCTTTGTCTAACTCTGCAGTTCTTGGGAATATTAAATGTTCAGCTGGGCATGGTTTTCATACGGTCACAGCAGTCCAAGAAGACATTAGCATCTAGGGATTTAGTGGAGAGTCTGTTCATTTTAAAAATAAATGTTGCTAGTCACAGATGGAAAGTAGGTAACGGCTCTTTTTTTGAAAGAGTTATATGCTTTTTTAAATCAGAGTAAGGGAGCAGAAAAATAGTCACAGATGAATTCAAAAAAGGGATGCTATTCTGTATGATCTTTTTTCAAAGTCAATTTTTAGAATTCCCATAATTACATATTTAACCTATTTTTATCTTAATGAGTACAGGAAAATAAATATTACTAACACTTCTGAGAGCTTTTTGACTTAATCTAAGGCTGAAAGTTTCAAGAGGCATAAAGATAGCTAAATAATCCAGCAATGTGATGAACTTAGAAAAATCACTTATTATTAGAGAAACGATCCACATGGGGGTCGGTGCATGAGATGGATAGAGAACACTAAAGAAACACAAAAATTGGAATGAGGGAAACACAAAGACATTGTAGGGCCAGAGAAATAGAATGGGTTTTGTTGTAACCGACATAGATTTGTCCAACATAGAAAATATTTGTTGTAATTGTGAATATGTCACTGCCAGGTACTGGGGAGGCTATGTGCTGATTGTGTCCTCTTAAATTTATGTGTAGAAGCCCTAAACACTACTGTGACTGTATTTTTAGAGAGGGACCTTTGAGGGGGCTTTTCAGTAGGGTTAAATGAGGTCATAAAGGTAGGCTCCTTATCTGATGGGAATGGTGTTCTTACAAAAAGAGGATGATACACCAGACAACTGTAAGGACACAACGAGAAGACGGCTCTCTGTAAGCCAGGAAAGAATTTTCACTAGAAACCAGCTCCTGCTGGCACCTTGATCTTGGACTTGCCGGCCTCCAGAACTGGGAGAAGACAGATTCCTGTTGTTCAGGCTGACCACCCGGTGTATGGCATTTTGTTATGGCACCCTGAGCCAACGAAGACAGGGGACAATGGTTAAAAATAGAAAGAAATACAGTATGGTTTTTCTAAAAGATTTTATTTATTTATTTGACAGAGAGAGAGATCACAAGTAGGCAGAAAGGCAGGCAGAGAGAGAGAGAGGAGGAAGCAGGCTCCCCACTGAGCAGAGAGCGCGATGCGGGGCTCGATCCCAGGACCCTGAGATCATGACCTGAGCCGAAGGCAGAGGCTTAACCCACTGAGCCACCCAGGCACCCCTGTAGTACGATTTTTTTTAAAGATATTATTTATTTATTTGAAAGAGTGAGAGAAAGTACTAGTGGGGGGAGTAGCAGAAGGAGAGGGAGAAGCAGGCTCCCCACTGAGCAAGGAGCCCAATGTGGGGTTTTGATCCCAGGATCCTGGGATCACGACGTGAACTGAAGTAGACACTTAACTGACTGAGCCACCCAGGTGCCCAGAAATACAGTATGATTTTCTTAACAGATGAAAAAAATACCTAAAACCCTGAGAAGAGAATGGGTCCATTATGCCAGCTACATTTGGTTTCATCTAATCCTCAGAAATATCCTTTGAGATAGGTATTGTGATTCGAATTTTATTTTATTATTATTTTTAAAGATTTTATTTATTTATTTGACAGAGAGAGAGATCACAAGTAGGCAGAGAGGCAGGCAGAGAGAAGGGGAAGCAGGCTCCCTGCTGAGCAGAGAGCCCCATGCAGGGCTCGATCCCAGGACCCTGAGATCATGACCTGAGCCGAAGGCAGAGGCTTTAACCCACTGAGCCACCCAGGTGCCCTGTGATTCACATTTTAGTGAGACCAGAGAAATTAAGTCATTTATTCAATGTTACACAGCCAGTACATGGAAGAGTCAGGCTTCATATTTGCCTTCATTTAATATCAAAGGCCAATCATTTCATCCATTCTTCAAATGGTACTTAAGTCTCTATTACGTGGTAGGAGCTAAATGGATACAGACATGATTCTGACCCACTCCCTGCTTTTGAGGGGTTTACGACTTCAGGTGCTAGGGTTGGGACCTGGATGCTGTCTGTATCTGATGTTTTGAAAGGCTGGGCCAGAAATGGGAAGGGAACACCTCAGAGATGAAAACATCTACTGGTTAAGATTGAAGGGAAAGGTTAGATTAAGAGTCTGAAGCATTCTGACCCATTCTAGAGTAATACTTCTCCAAACATACCGTGGATACAAATTACCTGGGCAGTGTGTTCAAATACAGTTTCTGGGAGGCACCCGGTGGCTCAGCTGGTAAAGCATGCCACTCTTGATTTCCGTTCAGGTCATGATGTCAAGGTCGTGGGATCAAGCCCCACTTGGGCTGGGCTCTGCTCAATGGCGACTCAATGCTTGAGATTCTCCCTCTCCCTCTCCCTCTGTCCCTCTCCTGAATCAAGCTCTCTCTCTTTAAAATAAATAGTCTTTAAACAACAAAGCAGAACAAAAACACAGTTTCTGATGCAGGTGGTAAAGCCTGAAAGTCTGTGCATCTAACAAGCTCTCAGTTGCTGCGAAAGGGCTTGGTCCAGGGACCACGCCAGAAGAGTCACAAGATAGGGCACAGACACGAGACGTGTTTCGTGGGGTGCCTCCACCCCTCGGGCCAGGAAGAACCCAGAAAGAGACGCTAGTCCTGCATGAACACAAGCAAATTCGAGCTCACTAATAGGTTAGGTAACAGAGCACCTTTGATAAGAAAGTAGATATTCTTCTGAATTATTCCTTATTGAACTCCGTGTTGTAATCAAATCACATTTTATGGCTCTCTATAACCCCAAGTGATCAGGTTGGCAGAAATTTAAATTTTACAACTAATGCATTTCACTGTTTTTCATAGAAGTCCACATTTTGGTCCTTTGTTTGAAATCAGTGTGATATCCCTACGTAGGGGGTGTAGAAATAAACAAATTCTCCTTACGAAAGCATTGTGTACACAATGAATTTTTTGTAGGTTCTGAACAGTTGGTCATGTAATTAACTTTATTTCATGGAAATAAAAACCGAATCTTACTACTGAAACTGAACCTTACGACTGTTCCTCTTTCTTCCCCCCTCCCCCAGGCTTCATTGAGATATAATTGACTGCATTTCCCCTTCCTAACCACCACCTCTAATGAGCCATGTCCAAGGCTGACCAACGAGGTGATTTCTTTTCTGAGCCATAAATAGCTAGGCAACTCCAATCTATTTTGGGATAAAACACAACCTTTCAGTAGAAAGGTTTTGATAAAACCATTTCAGTGGTGATTTCACAGTGAGTCTTTCCTCTTCCTTAGACAATGCTTTATTCTTCCTTCAGAATTTAGAGTTTTCAAATTGCTAGTATTTCTATCTTGGAAAGGCCAGAGCAGCTAGAAATATTTGAAACAACCTTCTAAAATCCTATAACTGAGCCCTTTCCTTCAAGTGACATAAAAATACTTTTTATTTATTTTATTTATTTTTCTACATTTATTTATTTTAAGTAGGCTCCAGGCCCAGGGTGGAGTCAAATGCGGGGCTTGAACTCATTCATGACCTTGAGATCAAGACCTGAGCTGAGATCAAGAGTTGAACACTTAACAGACTGAGCCACCCAGTCGTGCCAACAAATACTTTTTAAATATGAGGATTAAAAATAGTTATAAGAAATTCATGTCTTTCGGTACTAGAGAGATTATGCAGAGTGAAATAAGTCAAGCGGAGAAAGTCAATTACCTTATGGTCTCACTTACGTGTGGAGCATAAGGAATATCATGGAGGGCACTGTGAGAAGGAAGGGAAGGGTGAATGGGGGGAAATCGGAGGGGGCGATGAACCATGAGAGACTGTGGACTCTGAGCAACAAACTGAGCATTTTGGAGGGGAGTGGGTAGAGGGTTGGGCGAGCCTGGTGGTGGGTATTGAGGAGGGCACGTATTGCATGGAGCACTGGGTGTGGTGCATGAACAATCAATCTTGTAACACTGAAAAAATAAAATAAACATATTTGGGGAAAAAAATAAATGTACTACTAATCATTTTATAAAAAAAAAAAAAAAAGGAAATTCATGTCTCTCTCGGTCTTCTTTCTTGCCACCGAATTTACCCTCATGGTAATTATCATTTGGTATTTACACAGTGGCTTTCTCCAAGTTTCTCAATACCGATCACACGCTTAAAAATATTGTCCCAATACTCTGATGAGACAGACTGAAAGGAAGAGTCAAAGTAACTATTCTCTTCTTTCCCTAAAAACACCCTTGAAAACAAATCTTAAACTGCAAACAGAAGAAAAACTTTTAGGAGAGTTAGGGAAATTTGAGCTGAAATGATAAGAGACGTACTTGCAGGCAAAAATAAAGCATCATCCCAGGGAGGGAAGTGGTGCATTGGACAGGAAAGAGTGGTGATTGGACAGGAAGCAAGTGCAGATTCAAGTAGGATGTGGCCCCTGACCAGCGCAAGATTTTTTCCTTCCTTTCTGGTCTGTGACTTCCTTAGAAGAAACCATGATCATCACAAAGTGCAGGCGTTTGCACTGATTCCAAATTGATATCCCTGCCCCATCCCCCACCTTCCCTTGCATCCGGGTCTACCTTCTTGCCGCCCCAGACTTCAAGGTCATGGAAGTGCAGAACTACAAATGCAGACCCGTGGTCGTCCGCCTGCTCAGCTAAAAATCCTGCAGTCCTTCTTTGGGTACCTCCAGATCATGCTAGTTATTGTCACCAACCCCAAACTTCTAGTGGCTCAAAACTCTGGAGGTTTTTCAAACATATTCAGAACGAACTTCCCTCAATCTATTTGCCAGTGCAACAATTTTCAACTTTCTGCCAATCTTGTTTCATCTGTCCCCCAACTTTTTGTTACTTTTGTTGAATTACTTTAAAACAAATCCCCCCCCCCCAAAAAACACAAAAAAACAAATCCCAGACACCATAGCATTTCAAATACTTCCACATGTACTGATAAGAAATAAAGGCATTAAGTACACCCACCCATGATGCCATTATTTTAAGGATTCTTCACTACCATCTAATACCCAGTCCTTGAAGTTTTTACATCTCTGGAAAAGAAGTCTTTTTACAATTGATACGCTTGAATCATTTCTTACATTTGGTTGTTACATCTCTTAGATGTCTTTTTTTCTTTAACTATTCCTCCATACCACTGGCTAGCTAAAGAAATCAGATCTTGCTCTCTATATTGTCCCACAGTCTGGAATTAACGACATCCCTGTTGCATTAATTTGTTCCTCTACCCATTCTTCACCTCTCCCTTATTTTTCCCAAATAGGTAGTTAGACCTAGATGTCTGATTAGATTCTCGAATGGTTTTATGGGAGAGGAGGCAAGAACACTTCATAGGATTGCTTCCCATTTGTGGTAGCTGACCTCCAAGATGGCCCCCAATGATTCCTGCTTTCTCATATTCATGCCCTGTGTAGTCTCACCTCCTTCCCCGGGGAAGAGCAGGATTGACTTGTGAAACAATAGGACATAGCCGAAATGATGGTATATACCATATATATATATATAATATATATATATATGACTTCTAAGGCTAAGTCATAAGAGACCTTAGAGCTGCTTTCTCTGTTTCTTGGGTGGCTCAGTCTCGGGCAAGCCAGATGTCACAGCAGGTGCAAAGCCAGTCGCCCTGTGGAGAAGGCCTCCTGTCCAAGCCATGAGAGTGAGCCATCGTGGACTTGGATCCTTCAGTCCAGTCAAGCCCTCAGATGCCTGGACTCGTAGCTGACATCTTGACTGCCACCTCAAGATTCCTTGAGCTAGACTGCTCGGATAAATCACTCCTGAATTTCTGAGCAGAGAAATTGTGTGAGATGATACGTGTTGGGCGTTGTTTTGAGCCACTAAACCTTTCAGTTATGCATTAGGCAACAATTGAAAAAGAATTTAACAGTGTATCACATTCTGTTTACCTGACATACTTTTAATGATTGATGAGTGGGTTCAGGCGTTGTCAGGCTGACCCTTCCATTATAAAGTCCTCTCATTTATTATTTTTTTTTAAAGATTTTATCTTCTTAAGTAATCTTTACCCTCAAAGTGAGGCTTGAACTCATGACCCTGAGAACAAGAGGCTTTACGGACTGAACTAGCCGGGTGCCCCTATCATAAAGTTCTCCATGAATATTTTGCCTAATAGCGTTAACAGCCATTGGTGCTCACTTACTAGATTTATTCTTTTATTGGGGGTTCCATACATACATCTTTCACATTAATTAACACGGATTCTTCTATAAAGAATGACATTCCCTTACCAATTATATGAAAGCACTACAGTACTCTTTGGACAGGAAAAGCATGATAAAAATCCTATTTAGAAGGTTTTTAATGACAAATGTAGAAAAATCACTGAAAAAGGAACTGATATTCACAAGTACCCTAGGGTGCCTGGGTGGCTCAGTCGGTTAAGTCAGTCACGCGTCGGCCTTCAGCTCAGGTCATGATCCTAAAGTCCATGGATGGAGCCGCATCGGGTTCCTCGCTCAGTGAGGAGTCTGCTTCTCCCTTTGATCCTCCCCACTCCTCCAACAGCCCTGCTCATGCTTTCTCTCAAATAAATAAAACCTTAAAAAAAAAAAAAAAGGTGCTCAAAAACTTGGAAGTTTTATGGTGGTTAAGTGACACTTTAAAATTTTTAATTAAAAAAATAAAAATAAAATAAAATAAAATAAAAATATTTTAATTTATTGGGCACCTGAGCAGCTCAGATGGTTAAGTGTCTGCCTTCATCTCAGATCATGATCTCGGGGTCCTGGAATTGAGTCCCACATCGGGCTCCCTGCTTCTTGGGGAGCCTGATTTTCCCTCTGCCTCTCCCCCTGCTTGTTCTCTCTCTCTCTCTCATGAATAAATAAGTGAAATCTTAAAAAAATAAAATGTTTAATCTATCTTAAAAGATTTTAAGATCTCTACACCCAACACAACCCCAAGATCAAGAGTCACATGCTCTACTGACTGAGCCAGTCAGGCACTGCTAAAACTTTTCATGTTTATGTTGTTTTGACATCTCCTTCACTGATAGGCTTAAACAAATATTAGTGTCTTCAAATCAGAACAGTTTAAATATAACTGTCATGGGGGGTGAGGTGAGGAAGCATTGAGGACAGGATGCCAAGTGACTAGTCTGTTCTGTTCTTCGGGAAGGTAACTGGATGCCTTGGGGCCAGGTGGTAAATGAGATGGGAAATTTGGAGAAAATGGCGCTGTGTTTTGGTTGCTGGGGAGTGCTGACTTTAATTGGAGGAACAGGTCTAACATGACTACCAGCGTTTTCTGTTCCATTCTGCTTTAAAGAGTCTCCTGGGCTAAGTATTTTGCAAAGCAGCAAACATTACTGCCTATGTAGTTCTTGTTATAATCACTTTAACACGATTTTATGTACTCACTTCTGGGCTATAAAGCGGGGCAATTCCCAATGCTATAAGGTCATCTGAAATTATGGCTAAAAATATATACAATCATTGTCCATGATTCCAGAAATTATTCCCCAGCCAGATCTGGTTATGAGGATGGATTTCTGTCCTCTCTTTTCAAATACATCACCTGCCACATATTATATTTTCTAAATACTGAATCTGTTAAACTATTCTATTTCTTAGGATCAAGAATAGTTAAATGTCAGTATTTTGCTTTAAATGGTTTTCAAACATTTCCTCAGGGAATGCTTTTATATACATTAAGATTTTATTTCACGTTTTGTGAAAGCCCACTTTTTGGGGACAGGAAACTGAGTTCTCACATTTTAAATGTTCATGTTAGAAGTGTGTATCCTTAACTCATGATTAGCTTTGATCAGTTACCACTGTCATTAACTTACTTTTAGGTTTTGCCTTCCATTCAATTAAGTTCCACTTTCCGAACATTTATTGAATGTTTATGCTCACAAGACATGAACTATTAGAGTTACAAAGGTGAACAAGTGAGGACATAGTGCCTAGTATTCATTGAAAATGGCCAGAGAGTTTCATTTTATGAGCAATTTTGACTATTATGGACTTCTGGGAATGCTATATGGGGAAGTCTATGGCCACACTGAAGGTCAGCTGGCAAGAATGCCAACATCAAAGTGAAATCTTCCATGGCCTAGAGAGGGGACTTGGTGGTAAAAATGCAAATTTTAACCTAGAATCATTATTTCTCAATTGCTCTATAGAGAAAGTAGTTATGTATTAGGCCATGGAGAAGGAGAATTTAGATATCAAAGAACAAAGAGCGGAAGGAAACTTCCAGGCATTAGGAATCTGGAGGATCAAGGTATATAAGTGAACAATCTAGAACAGCTGATTGGCGAGGGTGAAGCAAAGTCTGCATAAATAAAAATGCGAGACTGGAAAGAACAGTGATTTAGAGAGGAACAAAATCAGTATCTCATTAGGTATCAAAGTGATCAAACTTGATATTTTTTATACTTTGTATATCAGATCATGGTGTCTGTGAGACTAAATGACTCTATTTCTTACTCTAAAAAATAAAAGCAAAATTCAAAATGTCTTTTCCTTTTTTTATAAATCTTTTTTAAAAATTTTATTTATTTATTTGACAGAGAGGAGAGCGATCACAAGTAAGCAGAGAGGCAGAACGAGAAAGAGGCTCCCTGCCGAGTGGAGAGCCCGATGCGGAGCTCGATCCCAGGACCCTGAGATATGACCTGAGCCAAAAGCAGAGGCTTAACCCACTGAGCCACCCAGGTGCCCCCAAAATGTCTTTCCCTAATATAACAGTATTATCATAGGGGACACTTCCTGTTGCCCAACATACATTCCCATTCTTTCTGGTATCTTAAATTTCCATGGAAACCATTCCCCTCTGCTCAGCTATTATTTGTAAACTGGAGTGATGGTTCCCCTGTTTCAGGGGAAAACCAATTAATATATCCAATCTTCTGATCAACTAATGGTGACGGGCATCTAACCCAATCAGAGTCAAGTAGACATGAGAAGACACTGGTAAGACTTCTGAGAAAGAAGAGTATTCACACCTCCAAAGAATTTAATGATTGACGATAGAAGGCACGATACTGCTGCAGCCATATTGGTTCTGAAAAGGGAGTCTCAAGACAAAATCAACACACAGAGGAGGACAGAATTGAGAAGTGGAGATGACCTGAGTGCACAGAACATTGCATAAGCCCCTAGATCAGGTTATGCCTGAAGCTTGAGTAATCCTTGAGACTGAAGATAGATGAACCAATAAATTCTTTAGGTAAGATCCTTTCACTAATTAAGCAAGTTTGAGTTGGATTTTCCATCATTTGCACCAGAGAGAGTTCTAGCATAGAGAATATTAAATCATCACAGTTTTCAGTTCTCTTTGGAGTCCAGCAAAAGTTCTTTGTGTGGTTTACATGTGCCCTTGTTAATTTGCTCCTAAGATTATATTGATGGGCAGCCTCCCAGGAAAGAGAAATAAAGCTACTCTCCACTGACCAGGGAGCCTGATGCAAGGCTCGATCATGACATGAGCATCATGCAGTCACTTTTCTATCTTTGTATATCGATAGGTTTCTGCAAGGGCTCTTGGAATGCTGGTTCCTTTTTTACTTTCTTAATGTAGCCTGGTTTCAAATCTTTTTGTTTGATTCCTGATGGACACCGTGTCACTTTACCCTCATTTAGTCAAAATGCTGTCAGAGCACAAAAATTTCAACTAAGACCCAGTTTACAGGGAGATAAGTTCATGTTTCCTCCGTATTTGAGCAATATTTATAAACATTCGCAGACCGTGTTTGTCTAAGAAACAGTCCCACGTAACACGTTGCATTTCAGTGTCCATCTCTTCTGACTCATACTCAAACTTTTGGTAGTATTGTAAGGATAAGAAGGTGTGAGTAGGGGCGCCTGGGTGGCTCAATGGGTTAAAGCCTCTGCCTTCGGCTCAGGTCATGATCTCAGGGTCCTGGGATGGAGCCCCGCATTGGGCTCTCTGCTCAGCAGGAAGCCTGCTTCCCCCTCTCTCTCTGCCTACTTGTGATCTCTCTCTCTCTTTGTCAAATAAATAAATATTTAAAAAAAAAATAAAAGAAGGCGTGAGTCAAATTGCTCATCATATCCTGAAGTTGACTATGGTTCTATTGGGTCTGTATTTGAGTTGGTGGGCTACAGAGCATTTAAAACTGCTCTGTCTGGTTTCACTAAGGAGAAACTGATTTCCTTTACATCCTGCAAATACCGTGGGTCTTTAAAAACCCTAAGAGATGGTCTCAACAAGTGAGGAGAAATGAAGGGCAATTATTTCATTGTCCAATCATCACTTTATTTTGAGCATTTTTGGGGCAGACTTACATGAAAACTTCTGTCAAAGAACTTTAGTAGTTTCAGCTCTGTTCTGAAAAATTTAACTCATTTGTACTACAGTAATCATTAAAGAGTGTTTTTTAAGCTGAAAAAAACAGCTTTATTATAAAACTTAATCACTAAATATAATTATCTTCAGGACAACTATTTCACTGCCACTAATTCAAAAGGTCATTTACGTACAGCTCCACTGAAGAAAGATATTTAAACATAAAAAGTCAAATCTGGGCGCCTGCTCAGTTGGTTGGGCGACTGCTTTCGGGTCAAGTCATGATCCTGGAGACCCGGAATCGAGTCCCACATCGGGCTCCCAGCTCCAAGGGGAGTCCGCTTCTCACTCTGACCTTCTCCCTTCTCATGCTCTCACTCTCTCTCTCTCTCTCTCTCAAATAAATAAATAAAAATATTAAAAAAAAGTCAAATCTATAAAGCATTTTCAAAGAGGTTTAGAAAAAGGCCTAGGCTTTCATAAAAATGTTCAATCACCTACAAAGAAGTCATTCATTTTTCTCTTATGTACTTTTTTTTTTTTTAGAGATAGCGAGTGTGTGAGCTGGCGAGGGAGGGGAAGAGGGAGAGAATCACCACAAATCAATGACTATTTTAAAAGTTAATATCTAAATGAGAGGGGGTGCCTGGGTGGCTCAGTCAGTTAAGCATCCGGCTCTTGATTTCAGCTCAGGTCATGATCTCAGGTCGTGAGATCAAGTCCCACGTTGGGCTCTGGGTTCAACACAGAGTCTGCTAGAGATTCTCTCTCCCTCTGCCCCTCCCCCCCAAATATATAACTAAAATCTTGAAAATCAATAAGCAAAATAGTCATTGTTTTGGAGAAATGCTATGTTCAGATTTAGATGTGTTGACCTTGAAGTAGTGATGTGTGTATGAACCTCTTCCTGGAAAAAGAAAGAGAAGTCATGGTCAATAATGTCCCCACTGAGAATGAGGACAGAGAAAAGGCCACACCGAGTTTGGCACAAGGAGGACCCTTGAGTCCTCTGGGACAGCCGATGCTGAGAGTGACAGGAAGGGAAGTGATGCCCAGCAAGTCTGGAGGAGGAAGACGCCGGCAAAACTTTGGCCAATGGAAGTGTTTGATAATTCTCATAGGGAAAAATGTAATGCCAGGGCCGGGTGATTGAACTTTTTAAGACAGCTGGACAGATGATTTAATCACCCTAAGCCTTAATTTTCTTGTTCCAGGGCGCCTGGGTGGCTCAGTTGCTTGAGCAACTGCCTTCGGCTCAGGTCATGATCCTCGAGTTCCGGGATCGAGTCCCACATCGGGCTCCCAGCTCTGCGGGAAGTCTGCTTCTTCCTCCAAGCTTCTCTCCTCTGATGCTCTCTCTCACCTTCTCTGTCTCTCAAATAAATAAATAAAATCTTTAAAAAAAATTTTTTTTTCTTGTTCCATCTATCTATCACTGCGTAACAAACTAGCCCAAAATGGAGAGGTTTAAAGCGACAATAATTTATTTGGCTGACAAATACATGCAATTTGGGAAAGGCTCTGTATTAGTTTCCCAGTGCTGCTGCAACAAATGATCACCAATTCAGTGATTTGAAACAACAAAAGTGGCCTCTCCCCCAGTTTTGTAGGTTAGACATCTAACATAGTTCTTTCTCACTGGCCTGAAATCAAGGTGTGGGCTATGGCGGCATTGCTTTCTGGAAGCAATCTGCTTCCTTGCCTTTTCTAGCTTTGAGAGGCAGCCTGCATTCCTTGGCTCATGGAGCCTTTTTGATCTTCAAAGTCAGCGAGCAGGAGGTCAAGTCATTCTTCCACAGATTCTTTCTGACTTCTGCTGTCTCTCTCCCATTTTTAAGGATCCTTGTGATGGCATTGGATCCACCTAGATAATTCAGGCTAAGTCTCTCTAGTTCAAGCTGGTTAGCAATCTTAACTCCATCTGCAGCCTTAATTCCCCTTTGCCACATAACATAACACAGTCACGGGTTCTGAGGCTTAGGATGCACACAACTTCCCATTACTGAGCTTACCACAGGCTTAGCGAAGATGGTGGCTCATCTCTACTCCACACAGCACAGCAGCTGGACTGGGTTTGGAGGATTCAGTTCCACTCTGTGTGGGGATCTCCATGGGGCAGCTGAGGCTTCCTCACAGTAAGATGCTAGTTTTAGGGCAGCTACTACTCCAAAGGGCAGGAAGTGGAGGATGTCCATCTCTTAAGGCTTGGGTCTGGAAATTGACACAGGGTCACTTCCGTCATATTCAACTGGTCCAAGTTGGTCCGAGTTGTCACAGTCCCCATCTAGATTCAATGAGGTCACAACGGGAGGAATGTCACAGAATTTGTAACCATCTCTAATTCTCCATATTTCTTACTGATAAAATGGGGATGATCTTTACTTGCGCTATTGCTGTAATAGAAACGACAGGCCTAAAGTAGCTAACAACAGTCCTACTACACGTGCAACAATAAGCGGAGGAAAAACAACTCTCAGAGAGATGTCTGTTGAATATTTGGATATACATGAACACATGAGTGCTGCGGTTCTTAGTATTTGTGGGCGTGGATTTGTATCAAGATCCCTTTGTAGACCCAAAGAAGGTTTTGATCTCTTTCCCCAGAAAAATGTGCAGAGGCACTTATGAATATGCTGAAGACCACTTCAAGGGATTTCCAGATTAGATAAGATCCTAAGCACTGAGACACAGAGTAACTGTAGATAAAAACACTGCAGGCTGAAGCGCTATGTGACGTGGGGCATAATTTGGATGTATTTCCTTTTTACATCTGGGGCCAGAGAGAGTTTTCATATCTGCTTCCAGCTTTACTTCTTGCATTGAGTCAGAGATGGGAAGAAAAGACGTTCCACTTGAAGGTATTAAAAGTGCCTTCCTGTGTTGTTCTATTTTTTTTTTCCTGCTCTCATAAGAAAGAAAGGGCTGAGCATTTCCATCATTCTTCCATTGCATTTTAATTTTTTTTTTTCACTTTTTCCACCTCCACTCTGGCACCATGTATGTGTGAATCATTGCACATTTATGCAATCAATCGTTAATTGTTTCAATAGTATCTTTTATTGTAAAAAGCAGTACATTTTCTGAATAATCAAAGCCACAGATACTCCTGAGAATTTAAATAAGACAGTGATAAAATAAAGAGGGAGAGGTCTTTATGTATTCTATATAAGGTGTAGACATAACCACGGCTAATTGTCTGGAAGACCTTTTTCCAGTTACGATCATGTTTATATACACATAAAACAAAAATGGGACCATATTGTAGATACTATGCAGCTGTTTTCTTTGTTCCCTTAATATATCAGACATATCTTTTTTTTTTTTTTTAGATCATATTGACTTATTTATTTTAGCTAGAAGGGACTTGCATGCACACACGAGTAGGGGAACAGGTAGAGGGGAATGGAAAGGGAAAAGCAGACTCCCTGCTCTCCGACATCCTCTCCCCCTTCCCAATTTATCATCATGCTAGTTTCTCTGGAAGATGCCGCTAGGAAATGCCCCCTTGTTATTAATTTCTTTTTACCCTGCCATAGTTTGCACGGGCTTGCTGCTGTGCAGAGAGCTCCGAGAGGGGCCTCCAGCTGGCTCCAAAGGTAGAGCACGTGACTCCTGCTCCTGGCACTGTGAGTTCAAACCCCATGTTGGGTGCAGAGTTTACTTAGAAAGGAAGAGAGAGGCAGAAGAAAGACAGTGAGCTCTTGAGAGCCTGGAGATTCAGGATTGAGTCTAAATCTGCCACTTGGTGTGACTCTGGGTGATTTCCTCACTGCACGGGACCGCACTTCTCTCATGTGAAAAGAGATAAACAGGTAAGGCGGCCCCTGAAGCTCTCTCATCTATATTTGGGTTTCTCGAATCTACTACTTGCTGAGCCCTGCACCTGAGGCTTTCCAGGCTGTCCTTATACCAAGTCCATAAAGTAAGGAACAGAATCCCCATTTCTGACACAGAGAAGGTGAGGGTAGAGAAATGCAAGAAACTCTGTAAAATAAAAAGACAACTGAGGACATTTTGAAGATCTAATTGGCTTTACTAATTTGGAAGCATCCCACATACCAAGTAGAGGGGAGCTCTAGAGGGAGAGAGGAATAGAGAAACGGAAATTATTAGCAAAGAATCCATTGCTTTAGGTGAGGTCTCTGGCCCAAAGGGAACGGAAGGGGTTTCCTAGTGCTGACCAGGAAATTCCCCTGCCTAATGGTTAAAGGTCATTCCCAGGGGAGGGTTTGAAAGGTGTTAGGTTAGGTATTCAATCTTGTTTTACTGACTTGGGGCCTTAACCTAATCGACGCCATTTTGGGCCTGTGGTCTTCTTTTCAACCACTGAAAGTCAAGACGGGAGCCTGGCATTATCAGAACTGGGTTGAGCCAGAACAAGCCTTGGATATTCTGAGCTCTAGAAGCAGCTTTACCTAAACTGAAAGGCTGGAGTTCACTAGGGCTTGACAGTTTATGGTACCAGTTCACATATGTTTCTTCACTTCTGCTTCCCCAATGCCTGTGTGTAGATGGAGCAGATTTTTACTTTCACTCGAAGCTGATAAAACAGAGAGGCTTTCACAAGGTCGTACAGAGAGGAAGTGGTATTAGAATTAATTATCGGTTAGCAAAAAACAAAACTAGGCCTTCTGACCTAATTATGGTGATCATTTTCTTAATTCATATTGCATTACTTAAGTTCACTGTGCCGATTTCCCAGTTACTATATGGAAAAGGACCTCGAAACTTAGAAATAAGAAGTGTACATTGGAAGGAAATACTTTTAGAAATCCATATACAATATTTGCGTACATTGTTCCATTTTACATTCTTAAAATAAGAATAAGAAAGGAATCTTTTACCAATACAGTGAATATTTAGTTTCAATTCTATTTGTAAGCCCTCATCCCGCAGGGCTCCCATCTTGCTCCCTGGGTATTTAAGGTAGATGCAAATTACATGATTGAAACAAACTCTCTAGAACTTAATGTTTCTGTTGCAGGACTTTTAAAAGCTGCCTCTCAACTTAATTTCATTTCCATCATCACATTTCAAAAGAAAGCTTCTCCACCATATAAACACAGGAATGTCCCACCTAATAGAACTATCAAATGGGAATGTGCTTCCTCATCGTCCCCAAGTGTCCCTTTCTGGGTACTGTAGTGAGTTTTGGTTAGAAACAGGCAAGAGATCTCCAAAGTCTCTGAGGACCAATATTCCACCTTTCTGTATCAACACTGAACCCACTCGGACTTGATTTTATGATCTCACTTTTTAAACTTGTACTTTCGTCCCAACAAGTTCTGGTTTCAGTTACACATTTGGCTCAGCTCCCTTAATCAGCTTCTAGCAAGGCTCTCGCCTGGTACCAGCCCTGCCCCTCCCCCTTTCCTCCCCTCCCCTGGGGGCCCTAACCCTTCCCTTAACCACCAGTCCTTTCAGAAGCTCTTTCAGAGCTTCTTCAGAAGCTTGCCCTGGGCAGCACATCATTTCCTCTGATCTTTTGCATATATATATATTTTTTCCCCCAAATATTTTTATTTTATTTTTTCAGTGTTACAAGATTAATTGTTCATGCACCACACCCAGTGCTCCATGCAATAGGTGCCCTCCTCTAATCCTATCATGTACTCTTCCTTCCAAGTAAGTTCCCCTCCTTACTTCTCTGCTTTTCTTATACTTTTTTTAACTTTTTGCCTCCTTAAACAAAGGGAGAATCTGCTGTTTGCCCAAATAATTCTTTCTTTTTTCTTTTTAAATTAAAAAAAAGATTCTATTTGAGAGACAGAGTGCACACGAGCGGGGGAAGGGGTGGGGGCAGAGAGAGAGAGCAAGAAGCAGGCTCCCTGCTGAGCAGAGAGCCCTGTGGGCCTTGATCCCAGGACCCCAAGATCATGTCCTAAGCTGAAGGCAGACGCTGAACCCACTGAGCCACCCAGGCACCCCTGCCCAAGTAATTCTTTTTTTTTAAACTACAGCTTCATTGAGATATAACTGACATGACAGTGTGTAAGTTTAAAGTATACAATGTAATGATTATAAATATATGTGTATATATAAAATATACATATATACATATATATATTTATGAAAATAAAATTTATATACATAGACATCGGGGAGAGTATGTGCTATGAATTGTGTAAGACTGATGAATCGCAGACCTGTACCCCTGAAACAAATACTACATTATATGTTAATAAAAAATAAAAAAATTGGGGCACCTGGGTGGCTCAGTGGGTTAAAGCCTCTGCCTTAGGGTCAGGTCATGATCTTAGGGTCCTGGGATCAAGCCCAGCATTGGACTCTCTGCTCAGCAGGGAGCCTGCTTCCCCCTATCTCTCTGCCAACTTGTGAGCTCTCTCTCTGACAAGTAAATAAATTTTAAAAAAATTTTAAAAATGAAAAAATAAAATTTATATACATGTATATACATAAGATCAAAATGTTTACCACAATAAGGTTAACGCATACTTCACTATACATAATTATTATTTAGTTGCTGTTATGGTGAAAAAACTTTTTTCAAAAGATTTTATTTATTTATTTGACACACAGAGAGAGATCACAAGTAGGCAGAGAGGCAGGCAGAGAGAGAGGGGGAAGCAGACTCCCTACTGAGCAGAAAGCCCAGTGCGGGACTCGATCCCAGGTCCCTGAGATCATGACCTGAGCCAAAGGCAGAGGCTTTAACCCACTGAGCCACCCAGGTGTCTCGGTTGTGATGAAAACATTAAAGCTTTCCTCCCATAGCAACAACTCTCAAGTGTTTCATATAGTACTATTAACTGTAGTCACCATGCTGTATATTAGATCCCCTGAATTTGTTCAGCTTGTAAATGAAAGTTTGTACTTTTTGACAAATATCTCCCATTTTCCCTACCCCTTAGCCACTGGTAACCACCATTCTACCCTCTATTTCTATGGGTTCAATGATTTTAGATTCCACATATAAGGGAGATCTTACAGTAATTATCTCTCTCTGTCTTATTTTCACTTAGGATAATGACCTCACAGTCCATCCATGTTGTTGCAAAGGGAAGGATGTTCTTTATTTATGGCTCGATAATATTCCATCATGTGTATATTTGTGTGTGTGTGTGTGTGTGTGTGTGTGTGTGTGTGTGTATTACATCTTCTTTATCTATTCATCTACTGATGGACACTTAGGTTGCTTCCTACCTTGGCTATCATAAATCATGCTACAATGAACATGACAGTGCAGATGTCTCTTCAAGACTGTGGTTCCATTTCCTTGGACATATACTCAGAAGTGAGACTGCTGAATCATATGATAGTTCAACTTCTAAATTTTTTGAGGAAACTTCATAATATTTTCCACAGTGGCTGTACCAATTTATATTCCCACCAAGAGTGGACCAGGGTTTCTCTCTTTCCACATCCACTGCAACACTTGTTATCACTTGTCTTTTTCATAGTAGCCATTCTGACAGGTATAGGTGATATCTCATTGTGGTTTTGATTTACATTTCCTTCACCATTAGTGATGTTTTCAGGTACTTGACCATTTGTATGTCTTCTTTGGAAAAATGTCTACTCAGATCCTCTGCCCATGTTAAAATCACATTATATTTGCTGTGGAGTTGTATGGCTTCTTTATATATATTGCATATTAACACCTTATGGAGTAAACAGTTTGCAAATATTTTCTCCCATTCTGTAGGTTGCCTTTTCCTACTGCTGATCGTTTCTTTTGCTATATAGAAGCTATTTAGTTTGATGTAGTCCCACTGGTTGGTTTTTGCTTTTGTAGCTTTGTGCTTTTGGTGTTAGAGCCAAAAAATTTACTGCTAGGACTACTGTCAAGGAGTTTTCCCCTATGCATTCTTCTAGAAGTTTATGGTTTTAGGTCTTATGTTTAGGTTCTTAATGCATTTCAAGTTAATTTTTTTGAGTGATGCAAGATTGGGGTCCAATTTCATTCTTCTGCATGTGCATATCTAGTTTTCTCAACATCATTTATTGAAGAGACTATCCTTTCCCCATTGACTATTTCTGGCTCCCTGGTCATATATTATTTGACCATATATGTGTGGGTTTATTTCTGGGCTCTTTGTTCTGTTCTATTGGTCTATGTGTCTTTTTATGTTGTTATTATACTGCTATGATAGCTACAACTTGGTGGTACAGTTTAGAATCAGGAAGTGTGATGCCTCCAGCTTTGTTGTTTTTAAGATTGTTTTGGCTATTCAGGGTCTTTTGTGGTTCTTTTGTGGTTCATAAGAATTTTAGGATTGCTTTTTCTGATTCTGTGAAAATGCCATTGGAATTTTGATAGGACTTGCATTAACGTTTGGATGGTTTTGGGTAGTATGGACATCTTAATTTCAATTCTTCCAATCCATGAACTTGGGATATATTTCCATTTATTTGTGCATTCTCAATTTCTTTCCTTAGAGTTTTATAGTTTTCAGCACACACATCTTTCATCTCCTTGGTTAAATTTATTCCTAAGCATTTTATTATTTTTGGTGCTGTTGTAAATGGCATTGTTTTATTTCTTTCTTTTTCAGATAGTTCATTGCTAGTGTATCAAAACACAACTGATTTTCCTTTCTTGCATTGCACCTTGTGTGAGCTGACCATACCTAATATGGCAGCTCTATGATGCCAAGAGCAGTTCCCTTCTATTTTGTCGCCTTTAGTGTGTGACTTCTGTAACATGTGACTTCCATGTTTTTGTCCAAGACACCTTCTCCAGCCCTTGCCACAATGTCCATGTCCTA
Source organism: Nasua narica (assembly GCA_028533885.1). Classification (NCBI taxonomy): domain Eukaryota; kingdom Metazoa; phylum Chordata; class Mammalia; order Carnivora; family Procyonidae; genus Nasua; species Nasua narica. The sequence continues at coordinate 14,968,497 of CM052809.1, read as the reverse complement.
GCCACGGCAAAGCAAAACGGGGAGTTGGAGAACATGACCCATTTCAACCAGGGAGTTGTAAATGTCACTTTTATTTGGCCAGAATTTGGTTACACTGGCATGCCTAGATTTAAAGGAGCTTGGAAAGTCTAGCTTTACTCTGGGTGGCTTTGTACCCCACTAAAATTTTGGGACTCAACAAATTAAGAAGAGGGGAATGAATACTGGAAAGAGCTAGCAATTTTTGCCACATTACTTGAGTCTAAATCATATTTCTCTAAAAACTCTGATGTCTGTAACCCTCCAGTAATGAGTTATGTTGGCTCCTTAGTTTTCTTCAGTGGGTCTGAAATATTTTATCCCCCAAAACCAGCTAGCACTTTGGAACTCTCTGAATGTTGAAAACGATCTCTTAAAAAGAGGGCTTTTGTTGCTTTCTACCAAGAATCACATCATTCAATATTTTGTTGAAATGGTAGATGGAATCCTCCTGTCTCCAAGGAAATTTTATTTCTTGATGTATGAGGAACCGTAATAACAAGGAAGCCAGAAGTTAGCTGGGAAAATTACAACCAAGTTTGCTTCAGCCAAAGTTTAAAATGGTCCTGTAAGACTGAAAAAAAAAAATTTTTTTTTTGCCAGATAACTTACTTTTTGGCAAGTACCTCTGTATAACTCAGGGTTCTCCAGAGACACAGAATCAATAGGAGATTAAACATATAAATTTATTATAATTAATTGGCTCATGCAATTGTAGAGGTGGAGGAGTCCTTACAGTCTGTCATCTGCAAGTTGGAGAACCAAGAAGCTGGTGGTGGAATTCGGTCCAAGTCTGAAGCCTGAGAACCAGGATCATGGATATCTGAGGACTGGACAAGATGGCTGTGTCTTAAGCAAAGAGAACAAATTCATACTTCCTCTGACTTTTTGTTCCATGTGGACCCTCCACGGATTGGTTGGTGCCCACTCACACTAGTGCGAATGAGCTTTTTTACTCAGACTACTGATTCAAATGCTAAGAAACATCCTCACAGACATGCTCGCAAAGGATGCTTTTCCAGTTACCTGATCATCCCTTGGTCGAGTCAAGTTGACTCATAAAATTAACCATTACGCCTTCAAGTATTACAGTCAGAAACACTTAAGTAGAAGAAAAAGCCTAGGACTGACACTACAGTTAGAAACAGTCTGATGAACTCTATCCCTTTCCATGCAAACAGAAAATAGTTATCTGAAGAAGTAGCTGATTCTAGGGCTAGAGCAGGTAAAGTATAAGGTCAGCTTGAACATCCTGTGGGGCCAGAAAGTAAGGAAGTGGTCAAAAAGTGATGTGTCGTCACGTCAAAAGGACACAGGAGCCAAAAGGAAGGAGTACCCAATGGCCAAATCTGGGTCAACCGAACAAAAAAAAATTTTTTTAAGTGATTAATTATAACCCATAAGATAAAATAAATGTTGGGCACCTGGGTGGCTCAGTTGGTTGAGCAACTGCCTTCGGCTCAGGTCATGATCCCAGAGTCCCGGGATCGTGTCCCATATCGGACTCCCGGCTCTGCGGGAAGTCTGCTTCTCCCTCTGACCTTCTCCCCTCTCATTCTCAGTCTCTCGCTCTCTAATAAATAAATAAAAATCTTTAAAAAAAATTATAAAAAAAAAGATAAAATAAATGTTCACGAGGCCATACAGATACAAATAAGTAATCAAATAACCAAATGGGAGAGAGTGTCCTCAAAATAAAATTCCAAGTAATAAAGGTAGAAGCAATGAGGGAAGCAGAGAATCGTCAGATAACAAACACTTTGTAATAAAATATTAAAGGCAAGAATCATTAATGGACGCTAATACCAGAAAGTTTCTCGAGAAACAGGATATTTACAGAGGCTCAAAATGTCTCTCCATAAAATACTCACTAGTTATAGTAAGGAATTGATATAGTGGGAGAACTTGGTAGACTTGACCTTAACCAAGAGATCAAAGCGAACATCATTAGTCATGAGACATATTATATTATGTTCCTCCAGATAAGAAGCACTGACAAGGTCACAGCATAATTCTGTGACATTCTTGCCAAAAGCGCATGACCTGAATTTAATCATGAGGAAAGAGACAAACCAAAATTAAGAGACATGCTATAAATAACTAGCCAGTACTCTTAAAAAATGTCAAGATCAAGAAAGACAAGGAACAGCTCCAGAAATACCTGGACTGGAGAAGATAAATGAGATAAAATAACCAAACACAACATGAGACCCTGGATTGGACCCTGGACCAGAAAATCGGTCTTAGTGGGGCAGTTGGTGAAACCTGAATAAGTACTGCAGAATAGTTAATAATATAAATCAATGTTAATTTCTTGATTTTGACAATTATACTATAATTATATAATACATTAACATTTGGGAAAGCTGATGGAGAGGATACATGAAATCTTTGTACAATTTTTTTCTAAGTCTGAAATTATCTTAAAACAAAAAAAATTTTTTTTTAAAGTGTTTCTTTTTTTTTCTTTTACGATTTTATTTATTTATTTGACAGAGAGAGAACACAAGTAGGCAGAGAGGCAGGCAGAGAGAGAGGTGGAAGCAGGCTCCCTGCTGAGCAGAGAGCCCAATGCGGAGCTCGATCCCAGGACCCTGAGATCATAACCTGAGCTGTAGACTATTTACCTTTTGATTAATATCTCTTCCCTTAAAACAATCAGTGAATGAGAACTGTCCTTATATCACTATCAGGGTTTTTTCTGTTACCTCCTTTTTTCCATTCACTGTAGGAGAGTGCTACTATATCTATACATTTTACATATATTATCTCTAATCTTTGGAGGCATTAGTATATTCCTCTTTCAGATGAGAGAAATGAGGCTCAAAGATTACACAACACCCAGAAAAATAAGACTTTCAACTTCATCAACAAAATTTAAAGGTCATGATTATTCTGGGATGTTACTATCCCCAAATCTTCAGGTAACCCCAGGAATCTCTGACATATTCTAGTTGTCTTTTATCGTCTGACAAATTTAAGCAACATAAATATCTACTTCTGGCAAATTACCTAGGAGTTCTCCTCCCTCTGGGATCAGATTTCTTTGAAAACCAATCAAAAGAAAAAAAAACAACATCATTTTTAAGAAAAGGATAATTGATTAATTTCCATTAGGTCTGTGGCCTAATTCTTGGTCAGGCCTTTTGGAATTATGGGACCTTGAGTACGAGCTGATTTTCATATCTCTAAAAAAGTTCTATATAGATACTTCTAGATCTCAATATCCTCACTGGCATCTAAAAAACTGTATTTTTTTCAATCTCTCCATAATATCTGGAAATGGCACAATTTCAACCTATGAGAGACCAAACTTGAAAACAGTTACTTAGATTACAAACTAACAAATTTTATTTCCCCTACATCTAATTTTATTTTATTTTATTATTTTTTTTAAAAGATTTTATTTATTTATTTGACAGAGAGAGAGCGTACAAGTAGGCAGAGAGGCAGGTGGGGTAGGGGGAGCAGACTCCCTGCTGAGCAGAGAGCCTGATGTGGGGTTCGATCCCAGGACCCTGAGATCACGACCTGAGCCGAAGGCAGAGGCTTTAACCCACCGAGTCACCCAGGCGCCCACCCCCCACATCTAATTTTAAAAGAACTTCTGGCTTGATAATGTAAGCCCAATAATTAAGGAATTAGGGAATTAAGTAAGTTACATCTGTAGGGGTAAAATATTTTCTATCTAGAAATAGTGCTTCCCATTCTTGTATTTTAAATTACTGTTTCACATGAATATAGACATTTATAAACTTATAGTTCGTTAAATAATCATTTCTTCTACTTTTTGTATACTATCTTTTTGTTTGTTTATTCAAGCTCAGTGAATCCCACAAGGGATTTTTTTAGTAGCACTTAAGGTAAGGAAGGATCTTAAAATAACCTGAGACTTGGGGCTCATTCTCATAAACTGATTCTTGGGGCACCTGTCTGGTTCAGCCAGAAGAGCATGTGACTCTTGATGTCAGGGTCATGACTTCAAGCCCCACATTAGGCATGGAGCCTACTTAATTAAAAAAAAAGAAAAAAAGAAAGGAAAAAGAAACTGATTCTTATCTAGAAGTTCAGTTACCAGGTACATATGACTGTTTTACATTTTAGCAATACTGTATGATCATATAATAGAGAGCCTACTTACACATTTTTTTTCTTTCAAAATGTGTATTTTCTCTGGTCTTATTTTATAACCTATGGTAAGAGGCTGGAAATATGTATTTCCTACAAGGAAGGAAGTGCTGAACACTGCTTAGAGTCATATAAGAAGCAAATAGTATTCATATAGCAGCACATTCAAAATTTCTCATAGTGCTGACCCTAGCAATTTAGATATATTTTTTTTATTTTTAATTTTTAAAAAAATTTTTAAATTCAGATATTTTTGTTTTTATTTAAGTAAATTTACTTTTATTGGTTGGTAATCTATAATTGAAAAGAAGGTATTATTAACTAGTACTACCATACATCTTCACCATATACTTGGCTCTTTCTGCCTTTGCTTGGTTTCTGACATTTGCCGGAAACAAAAATCTTATAATACAACCTGACTGGATCTTTAGAAGCTGGAGGTATAGTACTTAGGAGTGAGAGTATCTTAGGTTTTTGTGAGAAAATACACTAGGGAACACTTTTCCTGTGCTCTATTTTTTATGTACAGCTACAGCATAAACTAGGAAATATAATCAGAGTATCCGAAGCAAAACATACAAAAAGAGACAGAGTCCCAAAGAAAGAGACATACCTTAAAATTTGCCTATTTCCTTTTAGGAGCTCATCACTTTTTATTATTCAGATGATTTCGGCCATTGTTTAGAGAAACAGGTATAACTATTGGAGAAAAAAACCCCAATTTTATCTTCTCATATTTTTATTGCTAGAGTTATTAAGGCAATCTGTTTATTGCTAGAGATTGTTCAGGTGCCACAATCCTTGGGAAGTTAAGAAGAACAAGACTGTGATATTATATAAGAGTTGGGCTTTTATTTATATGTACAGGGCTAACCTTTTTGGATCAATATTTTTTCATATGATCCATTAGACAGAAATGATAGTGCTTTGGTGGTTTGATTACAATCAGTCCTATTATTATCATTTTGTTATTTATGGAAAATTTAAACTCCAATACTACAACAAAGGTCTTCGTCTTCAGTCTGTAACAAAATCTTAGAATTGGAAAAGATTTTTAAGATCACTACACCTTCCTTATTAGTATAGAATTTTTACTATGGTGTCCTAGGCAGATTAGCATTAATGATTTCTCTGAATACTTCTTAAAAATATTCTTCTTTTTTGCATAAATCTCCTTACCATTCCTAGAGAGCTCTAGCTGTTGCAGACTTCCACATCTTCGAAACACACAAAGAACACAACTCTTTTTCACATCTACCTGTTAATTTTCTTTCTGTCTTCTAGTCTGGAGGATTTGTGGTGAACTCCAGTCAACGCTAATAATACAGTCTAAAGTTACCCAGAAAAATCCAAAAGACTCTACCCCAAAATTGCCAGAACTCATACAGGAATTTAGCAATGTGGCAGGATATAAAATCAATGGACGGAAATCAGTTTCATTGCTATACACTAACAGTGAGACAAAAGAAAGGGAAATTAAGGAGTTGATCCCATTTGCAACTGCATCCAAAACTGTAAGATACCTAAGGAATACACCTAACAAAGAGGCAAAGGATCTGTACTCAGAAAACTATAGAACTTTCATGAAAGAAATTGAGGAAGATATAAAGAAATGGAAAAATATTCCATGCTCATGGATTGGAAGAACAAATATTGTTAAAATGTTTATGCTACCTAGACTAATCTATATATTTGATGCAATGCTTATCAAAATATCATCAACTTTTTGCACAGAGCTGGAACAAATAACCTTAAAATTTTATGGAACCAGAAAAGACCCCAAATAGCCAAACAAATGTTGAAAAGGAAAACCAAAGCTGGTGGCATCACAATGCCAGCCTTCAAGCTATATTGCAAAGCTATAATAATCAAAACAATATGGTACTGGCACAAAAACAGACACATAGATCAATGGAACAGAACAGAGAACCCATAAATGGACCCTTAATTCAATGGTCAACAAATCCTTGACAAAGCAGTAAAGAATGTCCAATGGAAAAAAGACAGTCTCTTTGACAAATGGTGTTGGGAAAATTGGACAGCCACATGCAGGAGAATGAGACTGGACCATTTCCTTACACCATACACAAAAATAGACTCAAAACGGATCAAAGACCTAAATATGAGACAGGAATCCATCAAAATCCTAGAGGAGAATACAGGCAGCAACCTCTTTGACTCTGGCTGCAGCAACTTCTTGGTAGACACACCTCCAAAGTCAAGGGAAGCAAGGGCAAAAATGAACTACTGAAACTTCATCAAGATAAAAAGCTTTCGCACAGCAAAGTAAACAGTTGACAAAACCAAAAGAAAACCTACAGAATGGGAGAAGATATTTGCAAATGTCTTATCATATAAAGGGTAGTATCCAAAATCTATAAAGAACTTCCCAAACTAGACAACCAAAGAACAAATAATCCAATTAAGAAATGGACAGAAGACATGAACAGACATTTCTGCAAAGAGGACATCCAAATGGCCAACAGACACGTGAAAAAATGTTCAACATCACTCGGCATCAGGGAACTATAAATCAAAATCACAATGAGATACCACCTCACACTGGTCAGAATGTCTAAAATTAACAAGTCAGGAAACGACAGATGTTGGCGAGGATGCGGAGAAAGGGGAACCCTCCTACACTGTTGGTGGGAATGCAAGCTGGTGCAGCCACTCTGGAAAACAGTATGGAGATTCCTCAAGAAGTTGAAAATAGAGCTACCTTACAATCCAGCAATTGTAATACTAGGTATTTACCCCAAAGATACAAATGTAGTGATTTGAAGGGGCACATGCACCCCAATGTTTATAGCAGCAATGTCCACAATAGCCAAATTACAGAAAGAGCCCAGATATCCACCAACAGATGAATGGATAAAGAAGAAGTGGTATATAAATGCACTGGAATATTGCACAGTCATCAAAAAAAAAAAAAAAAAGAAATCTTGCCATTTGCAACAACGTGGATGGAACTAGGGAGTATTATGCAAAGTGAAATAAGTCAATCAGAGAAAGACAATTATCATATGATCTCACTGATATATGGAATTTAAGAAACAAAACAGAAGAGCATAGGGGTACAAAGGGAAAAATAAAACAAGATAAAATCAGAGAGGGAGACAAACCATAAAAGACTAATAGTCATAGGAGGCTTGTTAGAGGAGAGGGGGGATGGGGTAACTGGGCGATGGACATTAAGGGCGGCTCATGATGTAATGAGCACTGGGTGTTATATACAACTGAGGAATCACTGAATTCTACCTCTGAAATTAATAATACACTATATGTTAATTAAATTAATTTAAATAAAAATGAATAAAGTATTAAAAAAAACTCAATCATTCTAACCTTGTGAAAAACCCTGATGAACTTTAATTTCTTTAAAAATAAATTTTAGGGGCGCCTGGGTGGCTCAGTGGGTTAAAGCCTCTGCCTTCGGCTCAAGTCACCATCTCAGGGTCCTGGGATCAAGCCCCGCATCCGGGTCTCTGCTCAGCAGGGAGCCTGCTTCCCCCTCTCTCTCTGCCTGCCTCTGTGCCTACTTGTGATCTCCCTCTCTCTGTCAAAAAAAAAAAAAAAATTTAGTTTTTTGGGGGCGCCCGGGTGGCTCAGTGGATTAAAGCCTCTGCCCTCGGCTCAGGTCACGATTTCAGGGTCCTGGGATCGAGCCCCGCATCGGGCTGTCTGCTCAGCAGGGAGCGTGCTTCCCCCTCTCTCTCTGCCTACTTGTGACCTGTCTCTGTCAAATAAATAAATAAAATCTTAAAAAAATATATTTTAGTTTTATAGTAAATGTAAAATTAAAAAAAGTAAAGTTCCACAGGTTTTGGAGTTTTGGTAATCTTTTTTTGATTTCCTGGGATTAAAGGTGGATGTAGGACCTTGGGATAGATTGTGTTCTGGGGGTATATTGTGCGTACTTACTATGTTCTTATAGGTCCAGATGGAAGAAGTTACCCAGAATAAGTTATAAGATCAAGTTCATTAATCTAATTATACCCTTTGCTGTTTGCAGCAAGAGTGCTTTTCTTAAAAAGGATTTAAATGAGAGACACAGAACTTTCAAGTCAGAATTGCTCTTAGATTTGGAGTTCAAATTCTTCATTCGGTGGCCGGAGGAATTGTACTTGGAACGTATGTTAGTGTTTGCCAAGTTCCCAGGGATCTGTGGGGACCGCTGTGGCCTAAGTGTGACTGTTTCAGGGGGGACTGATGGAACAATTTTGTTCAAGAACATCTTCCAGATATTGAGATTTGACATTATTTACTATTTTCAAAGGAATCTTCTCTATCTTAGGAAGTACGATATTCTTCAAGTGTGTCCGTAGGACAAGGACTGTGTGGGGTCAGTTCACCTAGCGTGACATACTTACACGCCATTTGCTTGTTATTTTCTATGTGTTAAATTGGCCTTTTAGTGTCATTTTTATATACTGTTAAAAACCCAGTTCACAAGAATGAATCAATGGAGCCAAGTGACAAACAACCACGCCAAGGCTCCAACTCTGTGTCACTATAAAATGTGACTCTCATGGTGAGACGAAGAAATTAATAATGTGAAGATTTCATAAAGAGCTAGAAGAGACAAGGCTGAAATGTGAAGTCAGAAAAATAAAGAGCTGAATATTGGGTTTAATTGGACTGGCAGTCACTTTGTCCCTAATTTCTGGTGCGGTGACACTTATGAAACTTTTATTTTTTATTTATTTTTATATTTTTTTAGTTATGAGACCTTTACAGAGTGGCATAAAGCCACTGAGATGTGTGGGCAATGTTCAAGCAAAGCAGAGTAATTTCACTGGTAAACCAGTAATAATTTTTCCAAGAACAAGTATAAAATAACGCTTTCCAGGACAGAACTGCCAGATGTAAGGAGAGGGCAGACATACAAAGGCTTTAGTCAACATTTCAACACTTACAGAAAAAAACCGATATAAATTACACCAGTCTCAAGAAAGTTATAAAGGCAGCTATGCAAGTGAAGATAATTATTATGCTCAGATGTAACGCAAGCAAGAAAAAAAAGAGCCATCGCCGGAATTCCTTATCAAGTGACGAGGCCAGCGACAGTGTCCTATCACTAGCAAACAATGTGGAAGAAGAATTACTGTTAAGAACATGTGAACAGCTATTTTATGTTAGAATTGGGTGAAAGTGACTTCAATCGATGGGAAGAACAGACGTGAAGGGAGAGGTGTTTGAAGTCTGATAGCTTTGCTGATGCTAAAAAATCAAGCTTCAGACAAAGTGTTCTTTCCACTTAAAGAGAAATGACTGTCAGAGCATCATGGAGCATGGAAAAGGTTCACTGGTTTAGTACTGACAGAACTCTCAGTTCAACAGGAAAGGGCATCACAAAAGGAATAAAGGAAGCCACACAGAATACCCATCCAACCCATTGTCTTAGTGGCAGAACATAGTTGGTGATTGATTTAATGTTGGATGAAACAGTGAAAGGTTGTGAATACAACTAAATTGTAGCCACCCTGCGATTTTGTATTCTCAGAAACGTGCAGAGAAATGGGTAACAAAAGACGGGCTGCTTTTCAGGGCATGATGTTTATACATTTTTTAAGTGAGGGAAGATAGAGAATATTTTTTTTTCCCTGTAAATAGAGACTTCTTCGGTGATTTCAAAAGGCTTGCTTAAAATGATGTTTCTCAGCAACGTTTCACTGTATTTATTTATTTAAAAGATTTTATTTATTCATGAGAGATAGAGAGAGAGACAGAGGGAGAAGCAGACTCCCTGCTGAGCAGAGAGCCCGATGTGGGGCTCACTCCCAGGACCCTGAGATCATGACCTGAGCTAAAAGCAGATGCTTAACTGACGGAGCCACCCTGGTGCCCTGAAATATAATTTTTATGTTGGAGATAACATGTGTAAATATAGTTGCTATTAATATTTTGATGTTTTTTACTCCCAGATTTTTCTGTATATATACATGGCACAAAAATTTGGTTCATCCTATATTGATATGCAGCGGGGTGTCTGGGGAGCTGAAATGTAAAGTACACCTGACATTACTGTATTTTAAATGAGGAGAGCAGGGGCGCCTGGGTGGCTCAGTCATCAAGCATCTGCCCAGGGTCCTGGGATCGATCCCCAAGTACAGAGAGCCGAGGGGAAAGTATCAAGTATCAAGCTCTCTGAGAGGGGAAAGTATCAAGACCTCTAGTTTTTTTGCCTGAGACTCAAATTAGGGAAATCTGCTGGGATGGACTCCATTTGTTCCGACAAAGGTCGGGAAAAGGTAACAGTCACTAGACTAGAACGACCACGTATTTAAAATAGACTCAATAGCTAATGTCTAGGACTATGGCGGTGGAGGACTGGAACAAAGGGAGTTGTTGACAGACCGTAGAACCTTCGTCAGCCAATCCTCTTGGGAGATGACTTATGCCTGGGATCCTAGCTGTGCAAATAAATCCAAGTTTCTGTAACTTTGGGAAGAACGGTGCCCAAGTCAACATAGAGCTATTTTGACCCAGCAAAAAACTAACAGATGAGTTTTGCCTCTCGTGAACAATTATAACAAAGGCAAGAATCTGCATCTATACAAAGAATAACAGCTGAGATAATAGCCATATCAAATTAGGAGAGTCCATTTGGGAGATACTACTTCACCAGAGCAAAGCTGCTCCACAATGGAGAAACTTAATTGCTATATACAAGAGGTTTCACATGTAAATGGCTATGAAGGTCAGGCTGGTAGCATAAATAAGGAGGCTTGAGTTAATCATTAATTACTTGATTAGGTCAACTGCTCTATGGCAGGCCCTGTTCTAAGCACATGGAAGACATCAGTGAAAAAACCAACCCAACCCACGAGGGTCAACAAACCAAGTCACTGGGGAGCTAAGATTCCAGGAAGGGGCATTTATATATAGATTGGGTTGTAGTAAGATAAATGTCAACTAAGAGTCTCAGTGTAAGCAACACAATAGAGAGTAGTGAGGTCTGTGCCAAACAGGCTTGTACGGGTCCTGCCTGGAGAAGGCAACCATTGTCAATCTCAGGTGATTCCTACAGACAGAAAGGTGGCCTGGGGTTGCCAGATCTAATGGTTTTTACAGAGCCATTATAAATCCCTATGTTTTGTGTTCGATTTCCTGATTTTTAAATGTAGCCATCAATTTCAATGTAAGGTACTGTGGGGACTATATAAGATGTCATTGGGGGATGCTAGATGAGGGTACATTGTAAATTCACTATATTATTTTTATAGCACCATTTGACCTAAATGACTTCTAAATAAAAATTTTAAAAGAAAATATTGCCTGTACTGAAATGGTCTAGATATGGCTCATAAATTATCAGTTACAAGTTTTGCTTTATAAATGGATATTTGGTAAAGGAAATTTTAAAGAGCTATAATATCCATTCTTTTTTTCTTTTCTTTTCTTTTTTTTCCTCTTCTTCTTTTTTCTTTTTTTTAAGTAGGCTCTACCTAAAGCCCAATGTGGAGCTTGAACTCTGGACCCTGACATCAAGACCTGAGCTGAGATCAAGTGTTGGCCACTCAACCCACTGAGCGACCTAAGCGCCCCTAACGAGCTCTAATATCCATTTATTTGTTCACTCTTTATCCATCTATGCATTCAAAACTACTTATTAAGAGTCTATTTCATGTCTTCTAGGTGCTAGGGTATATCAGTGAACCAAAGAGATCCTTGAACATAGTCAATGAGTTAATGATATAGTCTTTTAAAAAGTGATAAATGCGATGGAGAAAATGAATGGTGAATGGAGAGAGAGGGAAACAATGTAAAATAACTCAGTTCCCTGAATAAGAAGGCAATGGAGTTTTGTTTGGTACCCTCCCACCAGAACATAAGCAATGGATGTTGTTTGGCCCTGAAGACCATGCCAGGGACTAGTGACAGGTGGAATTTTTGGCTGGATGCCTTAGTGGCATTGCGAACCCCACTCTGTAACTCAGCAATACCATTAGCTGACCAGAATTCACTGTTACTGAGGGTGCTGGTGGTGGTCTCCAGACATACATGGGGAAGATTGTTGAAGATTTCAGTGAGATTAGTAGGAAGCAGCTGTGAGGCAGTTCCTCCGTTCACCTTCCAAACAGAGAACCAAAAGACTTTTAAGGAGCTTGCTCACAATCACCTAGAACACTGCGAACCCTAGAGAGGAAATTACTTGGAGTGCCATAGCTAAAAATAATCCCTTTAGAAATATCAAGTGGAAAAAAGACAGCCTCTTCAACAAATGGTGTTGGGAAAACTGGACAGCCACATGCAGAAGAATGAAACTGGACCATTTCCTTACACCACACACAAAAATAGACTCAAAATGGATGAAAGACCTCAATGTGAGACAGGAATACATCAAAATCCTTGAGGAGAACACAGGCAGCAACCTCTTCAACCTCAGCCCCAGCAACTTCTTCCTAGAAACATCACCAAAAGCAAGGGAAGCAAGGATAAAAATGAACTATTGGGACCTCATCGAGATCAAAAGCTTTTGATCAGGAAAGGAAACAGTCAACACAACCAAAAGACAACCGACAGAATGGGAGAAGATATTCACAAATGACATATCAGATAAATGGCTAGTATCCAAAATCTACAAAGAACTTCTCAAACTCAACACCCAAAGAACAAATAATCTAATCCAGAAGTGGGCAGAAGACATGAACATACATTTCTGCAAAGAGGACATCCAAATGGCCAACAGACATGAAAAAGTGCTCAACATCACTCGGCATCAGGGAAATACAAATCAAAACCACAGTGAGATACCACCTCACACAAGTCAGAATGGCTAAAATTAACAAGTCAGGAAAGGACAGATGTTGGCGAGGATGTGGATAAAGGGGAACCCTCCTACACTGTTGGTGGGAATGCAAGTTGGTAGAGCCACTCTGGAAAACAGTATGAAGGTTCCTCAAAAAGTTGAAAACACAGCTACCTTATGACCCAGCAATCGCACTACTGGGTATTTACCCTCAAGATACAAATGTAGTGATCCGAAGGGGCATGTGCATCTGAATGTTTATAGCAGCAATGTCCACAATAGCCAAACTATGGAAAGAACCTAGATGTCCATCAACAGATGAATGGCTAAAGAAGATGTGGTATACACACACACACACACACACACACACACACACACTGGAATACTATGCAGCCATCAAGAGAAACAAAATCTTGCCATTTACAACGATGTGGATAGAACTAGAGGGTATTATGCTAAGCGAAATAAGTCAATCAGAGAAAGACAATTATCATATGATCTCTCTGATATGAAGAATTTGAGAGGCAGGGCGGGGAGTTGTAGGGGGGTGGGGGAGGGAAATGAAACAAGATGGGATCAGGAGGGAGACAAACCATAAGAGACTCCTAAACTCACGAAACAAACTGAGGGTGGCTGGGGGGGTATGGGGGGGTAGAGATAGAGTGGCTGGATTATGGACATTGGGGATGGTATATGCTATGATAAGTGCTGTGAAATGTGTAAGCCTGATGATTCACAAACGTGTACCCTGGGGCAAATAATACATTATATGTTAATAAAAAAAATAATCCCTTTCATTCCACACACACAGACACGTGCGCACACATGCATTTCCACATAAGTACTATATTTTATACTAAGTATATTTCTTTATGCTCCCAAGTAGTTTTCAGAATAACGACTTTTTATGGCTACATAGAGTGCCATCACTTGGATGCATATTATACATTTAAATGCCCCCTGATTGTTGGACATTCAGGTTTTATTACTTCATTATTATACATAATGTAGCAATGAACATGACTGAATAAAAATCTTTCTGTGAACCTGCATACTTTAAAACTTTTAGTTTTTCCATACACAAAGATAAACTCGAAATGGATAAAAGACCTCAATGTGAGGCAGGAATCTATCAAAACCCTAGAGGAGAACATAGGCAGTAACCTCTATGACATTAGCTACAGCAACTTCTTTCAGGACATGTCTCCAAAGGCAAAGGAAACAAATGAGAAAATAAACTTTTGGGACTTCATCAAGATAAGAAACTTCTGCACAGTGAAGGAAACAGTCAACAAAACAAACAGGCAACGCACAGAATGGGAGAAGATAATCACAAATGACACTACAGACAAAGGTCTGATATCTAAGATCTATAAAGAAGTCCTCAACCTCAACACTCACAAAACAGATAATCACATCAAAAAA